>LR738710.1:774787130-774845201 GCA_902687465.1 Secale cereale
CCCCCCCCCCCCCCCCCCCGCAGTCGAAGCGGCACCGTGGCTGACGCAAAGACTGGACCGGAACTCCTCAAAGGACGCCATAGGCAAGCCCTTGGTCATGATATCGGCAAATTGTTGGGAAGTAGGGACGTGTAAAACACGAATATGGCCAAGGGCCACCTGTTCCCGAACAAAATGAATATCCAACTCAATATGCTTGGTCCGTCGATGATGCACCGGGTTAGCGGAGAGGTAGACCGCCGAGACGTTGTCACGGTAGACCACCGTGGCATGGTCAACAGGGCAAGAGAGCTCCTAAAGCAGTTGGCGAAGCCAAGAACACTCGGCGACGGCGTTGGCCACCGCACGATACTCAGCCTCAGCACTGGAATGAGAGATCGTAGGCTGCCGCTTGGACGACCACGAGATGAGTGAGGGTCCAAGATAGACACAATATCCCGAAGTGGAGCGACGAGTGTCAGGGCAGCCCGCCCAGTCTGCATCGGAGTAGGCGGTGCGGGCGGTTCCGGCGGAGGCGTGAAGTGTGATGCCAAAATCCATAGCACCACAGATATAGCGGAGAATCCGCTTGACGGCAGCCCAATGAACGTCTCGAGGAGCATGCATATGATGACACACCTACTGCACGGCATACTAGATCTCCGGTCGAGTCAGAGTGAGGTACTGGAGAGCACCAACGATAGACCGATGAAAGCAGCATCCGAAACAGGAGAACCATCCGAGGAAGAAATCTTGGCCTTCGTATCAACAGGCGTAGCGGCGGGCTTGTAGTTAAGCATGCCGGCGCGCTCCAGGAGCTCATGAGCGTACTTCCGCTGATGAAGAAAGAAGCCATCCGGATGGCGCACCACCTCGACACCGAGGAAGTAGTGCAAAGGGCCCAAGTCCTTGATGGCGAACTCAGCGCGAAGACGAGACGTGAGCTGACCGAGGAGACCAGCCGTACATGCCGTCAGGATGATGTCGTCGACATAGAGCTGCAAGTAGGCCGTGTCAGAGACCTGGTGATAGACGAAGAGCGAAGCGTCTGAGCGGGTAGAGTGGAACCCAAGCTGGTGGAGAAACGCCGCGATGCGCTGGTACCAAGCGTGCGGAGCCTGCTTGAGTCCGTACAAGGACCGCGAAAGCAGGCACACGTGGTAGGGAAGCGTCGGGTCAACAAACCCGGTGGGCTGCTGGCAGAAGACCTGCTCCTTGAGGTGCCATGGAGGAAGGCGTTGGAGACGTCCATCTGGTGCACCGGCCAAGCACGGGAGACCGCAAGGTGGAGAACCATGCGTATCATGCCGGGCTTGACGACCGGAGCGAAGGTGTCGGTGAAGTCGATGCCAGCACGCTGTCGGAAGCCACGAACGACCCAGCGCGCTTTTTAGCGATCAAGGGTACCATCAGGACGGAGCTTGTGTTTAAAGACCCACTTCCCGGTAATCACGTTCGCGTGCCAGGGACGGGGAACAAGCTGCCACGTTGCCCAACAGGGCATCAAACTCATCTTGCGTCGCAGCCATCCAGAGCGGGTCATGAAGAGCGGCTCGAACGGAGGATGACAACGGCGACGGCTCAGAGGTGGACGCCCCATGGACGTAGTCATCCGAGGCGTAGCGCGAGCTCGGGCGAAAAACGCACGTACGGGCGTGAGTGACCGGACCGGCCACAGGCGGCGGGGGGCGCCGAGGGGGCCATGGGCACCGGGGGTGTCGAGGGGGCCATGGGCACCGGGGGGGCCGCGGGGGCCATGGGCACTGGGGGCCACAGGGGCCGCGGGCACTTGGGGCGTCGAGGGGGCCACGGGGGCTACATGCTCCAACGTCGTGGGCGTGAGGGGCGCCGGCACCGCGGCTGTAGGAGGCGCCGCATGCGGGGGGGCGCCTCAAAGCCAGGGCAGGCCAAGAGAGGCGCGCGAGCGCCCTGGGAGAGGCGTCGAGGAGCCCGCGTCACCGGTGGCGGGAGGAACAGCCGGGGGTACCTGGTGAAACGGAAACACATGCTCATCAAAGTAAACGTGCCGGGAAGTGAACACGCGGTGGGAGACGGGATCGTAGCACCGATATCCCTTGGAGTTGGAGGGGTAGCCGATGAAGATGCAAGCGATAGAACGAGGTGCGAGTTTGTGAGGAGCGGAGTCGGCAGTGCTAGGATAGAAAAGGCACCCGAAAATGCGCAAGCCATCATTAGATGGGGGCGTACCGAAGAGAAGATGGTGAGGTGCATAGTTCCACCGTGGGCGGCAAGGGCGAAGGTTAAGGAGAAGAGAAGCAGTGGCGAGTGCGTCCGGCCAGAAACGAGGTGGCACATTAGCATGGAACAGGAGCGTGCGAACGCCGTCGTTCAGAGTGCGAAGGACGCGTTCGGCTCGACCGTTCTGCTGAGAAGTATACGGGCATGTGAGACAAAAAACTATGTTGTGGTGCGACAAAAAAGTGTGGAAAGCAAGGTTGTCGAACTCTTTTCCATTGTCAGTCTGAAGAGCAAGGATGGGACGCCCAAACTGCGTGCTGACATAGGAGTAAAAATCCGTCAAAGTGGAGAGTGCATCCGACTTTCTGCGCAAAGGAAAAGTCCACACATAATGAGAATAATCATCAAGGATAACCAGATAATATAAATAGCCCGAATTACTAGGAACCGGAGAAGTCCACACATCGCTATGAATCAACTGAAAAGGGAAAGAAGCTATGTTGGTGGAGTTATTGAACGGGAGGCGAACATGTTTGCCAACACGACACGCATGGCAGGTGTGATCCTCAATCTTATGACAACTGAAACTGAAACTCTTAAGAATATGACGAAGTGTGACGGGGTTGGGGTGACCCAAGCGACCGTGCCAGAGATCAACTCCAGCGGAGAGAGCGACCGGTGCGGTGGTGGTGGATGAGGGCGAATGCACCGGATAGAGCTCGTCGGGGCTGTCACATCGGTGAAGTACCATCCTGGTTCGAGCGTCCTTGACACAAAAACCAAGCTCGTCAAATTCAACAGTAACAGGATTTTCATGAGTGAAACAACGAACGGAGATAAGATTCTTAATAAGATGAGAAGACACAAGTATGTTAGACAAAGATAAAGGCGTAGAAGTAGAAGGAAAAGAAATGTGCCCAACATGTGTGATAGGAAGTGGGGAACCATCGTCGACAATGATGCGATGGTCGGTGGAGACAGGAGTGAAGGAGGCAAGGTTACCAGGATGAGCAAACATGTGAGTCATGGCACCGGTGTCCATGTACCAATCACCACCTCCAGTGTAGTTGTTCGGCGTAGGAGCGGCATGCAGCCCGGTGAGGAGCATCGGGTCCCAGGGTGCTGCCGGCAGGGCCGGCGAGGGGGACGGAGACGCCATGGGGAAGTCGTAGCCGCCGCTCAGCTCCGGCGGTGGGTACTCTCCATACAGCTGCGGAGCCGCGGAGTACGCATGATGTGTGGGAGGGGCGGGAGGCCCGGACGGTATGGATAGCAGTCCTGGCTGCAACTGCGATGACAGGTAGGCCGGATGGCCCATCGGAAAAACCTGCTGGCCCGCTGACATATGCTGCAGGTGTTGGGCGTCGTCGGGCTGGTCCCCATTGGGCGGGTGCTGGCCCGCTGACGACCCCCACCAGTACCCGGGAGACTCGTACGTGGGCGAAGCCCCGTATGCAGGCGGAGACCCGTATGCAGGCGGAGACCCGTACATGGATGCGGGCGGAGCCCCGTATGCCCCATACGTAGGATTCCCGTATGTGGGAACGGGCGCGTCGTAGGTGGCAGCCGCCCCGTACGGCGGCGGGACGGCAGAGGCGGCGGCAGACGGGCCGGCTGACGCCACCGTTGGTCCCGCAACTGATGACTGGAACCCATGACTGGCGGCGGGATGCAACGGCTGATGAGTGGCAGGAGTCGCGAGCATGGGCGGACACCGGCGGAGGTCATTGGATGCTGGTGGTGTTGACCTGTAGTCCCGGGCTGGTCTGGATCAAGAGCAGGATCAGATTGATTTAAACGGAAGCAGCGGCAGCCCAACAGTGGGAGTAGGATCAGATTGATCCAAATGGAAGTAGCGGAAGTACAACAACGGCTCACCAGATCGATTATATCGGGAGCTCAACTTAACGGACGGACGAATCGAGCGCGGCTGGCGACGCGGCTAGCGGACGAGCGGGGCGATGCGGCTAACGGGGATCGAGCACGGCAGGGAGAGGTAGAAGCGGCGACCGGCGCGTGAGGCGCGCAGGCACAGGCGACAGCGGCGGCGACGCGAAGGAGGCGCGCGGCGGCGGCGGCGGCGGAAGACTAGGATGAAAACCTAAAAACTGATACCATGTATGATTGCACGATGTATTGCTCTTCGTGCATTGGCACGTATATATGATGTACAAAGGTGGGCCACGGAACACAACTATACAAGGAACTAGGAGGCGGGTCCAATACACAATATGCACATAACACATATACTCAACAAGAAGCACATGACGACTTCCGTTTGTGGTACTCTACTAGTGACGGGTCTCAAGCAGTCATGCTTGGAGGCAAGGTTTTCACTTTTAGTTTCAGATTTTTTTTAGCACCAACCGAAATCACCGAAATTCAGTGATTTCAGTTTGTGTTTCAGCCAAAGGGGCGGAATGTTCACTTGAATTTAATTAAATATTTTAAAAATTGTAATTATTTTTGAAAAATATTTGAATTTATGTGTACTAATGAAATTACTAAACTATTTTTGCTGAAAGGCAAATATCTCTATGACTGCCGAAATCAGTAAAATTCAGTGAATTTTATCAAAATTCATTGGAAGTGCAAACCATGCTTGGAGGTGACAACTCTAATTTTGACTCTCATTAGTTATACCTAATGATAATGGTGTTATTCCACCCGAGATACAATGCGAACAATCAGTCAAAGGGCACACTCACTGTATGGCGTACCTTTCACATCATGGGCCGGTCAAGAATCTCACCTATTGATAAGTTTTTTTCTACCTGTTGACTATGCTTGCGTTGTCTCGTTCACCTAAGCAAACCATGCCTTAAAATCCATATTCCAAGAAAAAGTAAGGAAGTGTGCCCAAAGTTTTTGTTTTCTTCCGGGAAGGAGGCTTGACCCCGGGCCTTTGCATCATGATTAATATGTTAGTGTACAATTAAGAGTTATGATTGTGGTCAAATGTGATACATATAGTTCAACAAGATAGCATTTATATGTTAGTGTAGAATGTTAAATACCCATCATCTTGACAAAATGAAATCATTGGCATGCCATAACTATTTTCTTTTCTGAAGCATCAAATATATTATTACGAGCTAGACACTCATCATAGAAGGATGCAAAGCTATTTATGGGACAAACTGTGAATGAAGATATTGATTTGTCAATCCTGCATATTGTGGTCTTCTCCCACAATTGTACTAAAACCAAAGGACATGTTGGTTTGAGCTCAACATATCCTTGGCTTCCGATCACATGTCGCACTTTGGCATGACTTTTGAGGCCACTGCTTTACCTTTTCTTTTTAATGATTTGATTATGTTTTTTAGAAATGGAGGAGGACCCCCGGCCTCTGCATCTGGACGATGCATGCAGCCACTTTATTAATTATTCACACAAGACCTTACAAAGTCATACAACAGTAAGACTGAAGCCACCGTCTAGGCAACAAAAGTGTCGCTACTCCTCTCCAATTGATGAAGGGATGCTGATAGTTTGGGTCTAGTACCAAACAGACCTCGCAGCCAAACCTAATATCTAAGACCTGAGGTCCCAACCAATGAGTCTCGGCATAAGGTTGTTACACAATCCGAGTGGACTTGGTTTCAACTCAGTATACTGATATATTTAGCTTTCACCAAAAAGATCAAACAGTCTAACATCCTCCCTGTGCAACAACTTTTGTTCTTTCTCACCCCTAATAAAATATGATGGAGAAAGATGGCATCCTTTCTCCCACTTTGAATTTATGTTTGAAACACATAAAATCATCCCAACTAAATCATAAAAATACATAATGGTAACACCAAACTACGATTATAAAAAAAATTGCCAGGGCATTCAGAACTATCATAAGAGTTATGCCTCTAGAAATGTTCCAGCTTGGCGCCATCTCTTACCGTGCCATATCAGATTTTTGTCTAAGGCCACATAATTGATGTGGAGAGATGATGAAACCCATGTGTTAGAGACCATCTCTAAACTAGGGATGTGGAGAAAATGCATGTGACGGTGCAGGTTGCCGTTAATGTACGCTGCAAGCAAACAATTGAGATAATAACTCGTCTGATCAATAGTGTGGGATCAGCATCAATGGGGCTTTAGCTGCTCTTGTGCAGATCAGTGGGCCATACTCATCTATTATCTGTGGAATATGACCTATATACATTTTGGTCGTGTAAATACAACACGGATCATGAGGAAATGAGAGGTGTGGTTACTATCCTCGCGTGGCACCATGTCTACTCATGATTTATCCATAACAAACTCCACCTATAATTTATTTTTGGAATCGATGATAAACAATTATGACATGATCGTGGTTTATTGTGAATTTGTGATATATATAGTTCAACAGGATAACATTTGTATGTTGGTGTCAAAATGGTGAGTACCCAACATATATATTAACTAATATAAATTTTTTGGGAAAAAACTACATTTCTTCCTAAGGAGCAGATATATATGTTTCTGAGCAAGACACTCAATAAAAGAAGTAGCAAGCTATTTATGCAATTGAACCGCCGACTTGACATGAATACTTTGATCTGCTGATCCTACGTGTCATCTCCCATTGTTCCACTACGACCAAAGGACAGGTTGCTTTAAGCTCAGCGTATCCCTGACTTGCGATCACATCATCCAGCTCCGTTGTACTCAAAGACCCAATAAACTGAACACAAGCATCATTCAACCTACCACATTGATGCTGACCAGCCAAAGCCCATGTAGTTACCACGGTCTTCACATCAATGTTCTCACAAAGGATGCTCTCACATATTGTAGAAGTGCATGCTCTAGCCAATCCAACCAAAAGACCGATCTGATGGAAGAGACTAGGCAGCACATTATACGTCAACACTCCCCCTAACGTGTAGCTTCCTCGGGCCTAAACATGGACCGAAAGTGGGCTGCACTTTAATTGCGCCAGCCGGGTCTTGAACTCAAGACCTCTTAGTTCTGATACCATGTAGAATTGCATGCTCTAGCCAATGCACTTCTACAGACCAATCTGATGGAAGAGACTAGGCAGCACATTATACGTCAACACATATAATCTTCAGTCTTTCCATTGCATACCGATCCGCAGCAACAAGCAGCTGCCTGATAATCTCTTTGTAGTCATCTTGGCCAACATCATCCATGGCGGGCAGCGAATCATTGTATATAAAATGGAGCAGGACCTCAAACACAGCGGGCCATGTCACCGATGGTAATACGACTCGTGTCCTTTGCTCTCATCTCACCATACAGCTCTGCTTTGAAGACGGGCGACCGCATTGCGAGCACGATCTTGTGGGCAGGAAAAGCCTCTCCTTCAACCTCGAGAACCACGTCGGTGCCATCTTTCTCCCGCAACAACTTTTCAAGATGCTCCGCCATGTCGGAAGGCGCCGCCTTAGCAATCGGCTTCACATCATTGACGAGAGCGATCTCTGCTGTTGAGTATAAGGATTATTAGCAAGTATAGGATAGATTAGGATTTGGTCCTGCCTTGTCTTGTACTGCAAGTTGGTCTTTATACTCCTATATATATGCCCACGAGGCTCAAGCAATACAACAACTATTCCACCAATCCCCTCTCTCCCTTCTAACATGGTATCAGCCTAATCGATCCTAAACTCAAGCCGCCGCCTCTGCTTCCGTACCCGCGCCCCGCCCCCGGGGCGGTCGGCCTCCATGACCACCGCCGGGGGCCACGCCCCCCGTACCTAGAGCTCGTCTGCCGGTCATGTTGACCGTCTGCCATAGAGAGTCTTTTTCCTGAGCCCTTGCTCGAGTTTTTCTCTCTCTCGCCGGCCACTTTAATCGGCGTTTAATTTTTGTTTTTTCGATCTAAGATCGGTTTGCGTCGCCCACCGCCACCGTCGACACCTGCGCGCCTCTACTCCGACACCGGCGCGACTGGTCGGCTACTTCATCTACCCGACGGCCTCGCGCGACGGGCAGCCCCTCAAGGCCGTCATTCGCGCACTAGCCCGCCCGTCGACCTGTGCCGCCGTCACCGCCCTGCTCCGACCGAGACACCTGCATCGCATTCACCCAGCGGCCTCACGCCACGTAGCGGCCAATCATAGCCTCCGCTCGCGTGCCGGCCCACCAATCGATCCACTCCACCCGCCTCTGTCGTGTCTACACGCCGGCCGTGCGGGTTCCCTCGCCGGCCTCGTCTTCGACGGCGTCAGGCTCGTCGACTGTCTCATCTCGGGCGCCGCTAGTGGCAGCTCGGGTGCCGGTCGCACGCCGTTCATCCTCGCCGGTTTCATCTCGGACTCCGCCGCCACCCCGTCTTCACCAAGCGGCGTCCCGACCTCGTGCGCGATCGGATTGATCACCCGCCCGCTGCAGCGATCCGCCTCATCTACGCCGTGCAACCGACCTGGCCCGTCGGTTGCGCGCGTCTTCGCAAGCCTCATGAAGACCGTCCCGAGTTCAACGTGCCCCTCTACCGATCGAGCAATGGGTTGCCGCTACGTCGCCCCGTCGGGCCGCAGCGTCGCCGCCCTGTGCTTCTCTCCGCGGCTGCACCAATCCGCATCACCGCTGTGTCGCCCCTTTGGGTCGTAATGCCGTGGCCCGCGATCCACCGCCGCCCCGAGGAGTCCGCTCCAGGCCATCCTCGTGGTTGCCCCAACCCACGCGCCGCCGCTTCGTCGCCCAGTCGGGCCGTAGCGAGCGTGACACGTGATCCACGCCGCCGCCCGAGGCCGTTCCCACAGTTGCACCGACCCGTCCTCCGCCACTGCGCCGCCCCTTCGGGTCGTCGCGTCGTGGCCCGCGGTCCCCGCAACCGTCCTGAGGTCTTCTGTCGTCGCCCTGATCTGCCTGCCGCCGCTGCATCGCCCCTTCGGGCCGTAGCGCCGCGGCCCGCGCTCCCCCGCCGTCTCCGCGTGTCGACCTCCCGTGGTATGCACTACGCCGCCTCCCTTGGCGCGGGAACGCCACTGTCTGCGCCGGTCTTTGTCAAGCTGTCGGGTTCTTCGCCTACTTCGAGCACCGCCGCCGTGCTCCTAACCTAGCTGCCGCCGCCGCCCATCCACCCCCTTCGTCTTCGACCAGCACCAGCCCGTCGCCAGCGTCATCGACATCTACCACGACCACTTCGTCTACTCCGACCACCGCGGGCGACATCGGCCCTGTGCTGATTGGCGCCGCGATCGTCGTCGAGTCCTTCTCTGCTGGCCCCTCGGACTTCTCCGACGTGGTGCACAGCTCGTGCAGGTCCCCATCTACGCATGCCCGGTGCTGGCAACACCGATGCGTGCCTTCATCCACGACGTGTCCCCGGGCCCGGCAAGCCTAGTGCGGCGCTTCATCAACTTCGTCTTCGTCCGTCTACGCATGCCCGGTGCTAGCAACACCGATGTGTGCCTTCGTCCACGACGTGTCTCAGGGCTTGGCAAACCCACCGCGATGCATCGACAACACCGTCTTCCTCCCGACGCACCACTACTTTTGTTGGGAAACGTAGTATTTCAAAAAAAAATCCTACGATCCCGCAAGATCTATCTACTAGATGCATTGCAACGAGAGGGGAGAGTTTGTCTAGGTACCCTCATAGACCGAAAGTGGAAGTGTCTAGTGACGCGGTTGATGTAGTCGAACATCTTCACGATCCAACCGATCCAAGCACCGAACGTACGGCACCTCCACGTTCAGCACACGTTCAGCTCGATGACGTCCCACGAGCTCTTGATCTAGTTGAGCGTCACGGGAGAGTTTCGTCAGCACGACGGCGTGGTGACGGTGATGATGAAGTTACCGGCGCAGGGCTTCACCTAATCACTGCAACGGTATCACTGAGGTGTGTAACTGTGGAGAGGGGCACCACACACGGCTAAGAAAAATCTTGGAGTCTCTTATATAAAGGAGGAAGGAGGAGGAGGCCGGCCCTAGAGGGGGCTCGCCAAGTGTGGAGTCCTATTAGGACTCCCTAGTCCTAGTAGGATTCCTCCTCCCACGTGGAATAGGAAAAGGGGATGGGAGAAGGAGAAGGAACGAAGGGGGCGCCCCCTTTCCTTAGTCCAATTCGGACCAATCCATGGGGAAGGGGCGCATCCACCCTTCAGGCCTTTCTCTCCTTTCGCGTATGGCCCATTAAGGCCCAATACGAATTCCCGTAACTCTCCGGTACTCCGGAAAATACGCGAATCACTCGAAACCTTTCCAATGTCCGAATATAGCCTTCCAATATATCGATCTTTACGTCTCGACCATTTCGAGACTGTTCGTCATGTCCGCGATCTCATCCGGGACTCCGAACAGACATCGATCATCAAATCACATAATTCATAGTACAAATCGTCATCGAACGTTAAGCGTGCGGACCCTACGGGTTCGAGAACTATGTAGACATGACCGAGACACATCTCTGGTCAATAACCAATAGTGGAACCTGGATGCTCATATTGGCTCCTACAAATTCTACGAAGATCTTTATCAGTCAAACCGCATAACAACATACGTTGTTCCCTTTGTCATCGGTATGTTACTTGCCCGAGATTCGATCGTCGGTATCGTCATACCTAGTTCAATATCGATACCGGCAATTCTCTTTACTCGTTTCGTAATGCATCATCCTGCAACTAACTCATTAGTCACATTGCTTGCAAGGCTTATAGTGATGTGCATTACCGCGAGGGCCCAGAGATACCTCTCCGACAATCGGAGTGACAAATCCTAATCTCGATCTATGCTAACTCAACAAACATCATCTGAAACACCTGTAGAGCGTCTTTATAATCACCCAGTTATGTTGTGATGTTTGATAGCACACAAAGTGCTCCCCCGGTATTCGGGAGTTGCATAATCTCATAGTCATAGGAACACGTATAAGTCATGAAGAAAGCAATAGCAACATATTAAACGATCAAGTGCTAAGATAACCGAACGGGTCAAGTCAATCACATCATTCTCTAATGATGTGATTCCGTTCATCAAATGACAACTCATGTCTATGGCTAGGAAACTTAACCATCTTTGATTAACGAGCTAGTCAAGTAGAGGCATACTAGTGACACTCTGTTTGTCTATGTATTCACACATGTACTAAGTTTCTGGTTAATACAATTCTAGTATGAATAATAAACATGTATCATGATACAAGGAAATAAATAATAACTTTATTATTGCCTCTAGGGCATATTTCCTTTATTCTCCCACTTGCACTAGAGTCAATAATCTAGTTCACATCACCATGTGATTTAACACCAATAGTTCACATCCACATGTGATTTAACACTTTATAGTTTCACATCGCCATGTGACCAATACCCAAAAGGTTTACTAGAGTCAATAATCTAGTTCGCATCGCCATGTGATTAGCACCCAGAGAGTACTAAGGTGTGATCATGTTTTGCTTGTGAGAGAGGTTTATTCAATGGGTCTGCCACATTCATATCCGTATGTATTTTGCAAATGTCTACAATGCTCTGCATGGAGCTACTCTAGCTAATTGCTCCCACTTTCAATATGTATCTAGATTGATACTTAGATTCATCTGGATTAGTGTCAAAGCTTGCATCGGCGTAACTCTTTACAACGAACTCTTTATCACCTCCATAATCGAGAAATATTTCCTTAGTCCTCTAAGGATAATTTTGACCGGTGTCCAGTGATCTACTCCTAGATCAAAATTGTACTCCCTTGCCAAACTCAGGGCAGGGCTTACAATAGGTCTGGTATACAGCATGTCATTCTTTATAGAACCTATGGTTGAGGCATAGGGAATGACTTTCATTCTCTCTCTATCTTTTGTTGTGGTCGGATTTTGGGTCTTACTTAACTTCAAACCTTGCAACACATGAAAGAACTCTTTCTTTGACTATTCCATTTTGAATTACTTCAAAAAACTCAAGGTATGTACTCATTGAAAAAACTTATCAAGCGTCTTGATCTATCTCTATAGATCTTGATGCTCAATATGTAAGCAGCTTCACCGAGGTCTTTCTTTGAAAAACTCCTTTCAAACACTCCTTTATGCTTTCCAGAAAATTCTACATCATTTCCGATTGATAATATGTCATTCACATATACTTATCAGAAAGGATGTAGTGCTCCCACTCACTTTCTTGTAAATACAGGCTTCACCACAAGTCTGAATAAAACTATATGCTTTGATCAACGTATCAAAGCGTATATTCCAACTCTGAGATGCTTGCACCAGTCCATAGATGGATCGCTGGAGCTTGCACATTTTGTTAGCACCTTTAGGATTGACAAAACCTTCTGGTTGCATCATATACAACTCTTCTTTAATAAATCCATTAAAGAACGCAATTTTGTTATCCATTTGCTAGATTTCATAAAAATGCGGCAATTGCTAACATGATTTGGACGGACTTAGGCATCGCTACGAGTGAGAAAATCTCATTGTAGTCAACACCTTGAACTTGTCGAAAACCTTTCGCAACAAGTCGAGCTTTGTAGACAGTAACATTATCATCGGTGTCAGTCTTCCTCTTAAAGATCCATTTATTTTCAATGGCATGTCGATCATCGGGAAAGTCAACCAAAGTCCACACTTTGTTCTCATACATGGATCCCATCTCACATTTCATGGCCTCAAGCCATTTTGCGGAATCTGGGATCATCATCGCTTCCTCATAGTTCGTAGGTTCATCATGGTCTAGTAACATGACTTCCAGAACCGGGTTACCGTACCACTCTGATGCGGAATGCACTCTGGTTGACCTACGAGGTTCAGTAGTAACTTGATCTGAAGTTTCATGATCATCATCATTAGCTTCCTCACTGATTGGTGTAGGAATCACTAGAACTAGTTTATGTGATGTACTACTTTCCAATTCGGGAGAAGGTACAGTTACCTCATGAAGTTCCACTTTCCTCCCACTCACTTCTTTCGAGAGAAACTCCTTCTCTAGAAAGTATCCATTTTTAGCAACGAATATCTTGCCTTTGGATCTGTGATAGAAGGTGTACCCAACAGTTTCCTTTGGGTATCCTATGAAGACACATTTCTCCGATTTGGGTTCGAGCTTATCAGGTTTAAACTTTTTCACATAAGCATCGCTGCCCCAAACTTTAAGAAACGATAACTTAGGTTTCATGCCAAACCACGGTTCATACGGTGTCGTCTCAACGGATTTAGATGGTGCCCTATTTAACGTGAATATAGTTGTCTCTAATGCATAACCCAAAACGATAGTGGTAAATCGGCAAGAGACATCATAGATCACATCATATCTAATAAAGTACGGTTACGACGTTCGGACACACCATTACGCTGTGGTGTTCCAGGTGGCGTGAGTTGTGAAACTATTTCACATTGTTTTAAATGAAGGCCAAACTCGTAACTTCAAATATTCGCCTCCGTGATCAGATCGTAGAAACTTTTATTTTCTTGTTACGATGATTTTCCACTTCACTCTGAAATTCTTTGAAATTTTCAAATGTTTCAGACTTATCTTTCATCAAGTAGATATACCCATATCTGCTCAAATCATCTGTGAAGGTCAGAAAATAACGATACCCACTGTGAGCCTCAACACTCATCGGATCGTGATGACCCACAAGTGTAGGGGATCTATCGTAGTCCTTTCGATAAGTAAGAGTGTCGAACCCAACGAGGAGCAGAAGGAAATAATGGGCGGTTTCTGTAAGGTATTTTCTGCAAGCACTGAAATTATGGATAACAGATAGTTTTGTGATAAGATAATTGGTAGCAAGTGACAAACGGTAAAAGTAAATAAGATGCAGCAATGTGGCCCAATCCTTTTTGTAGCAAAGTACAAGCCTGGACAAACTCTTATGCAAGGTAAAGCGCTCCCGAGGACATATGGGAATTATCGTCAAACTAGTTTTCATCACGATCGTCTGATTCGCGTTCGGTACTTTGATAATTTGGTATGTGGGTGGACCGGTGCTTGGGTGCTACCCTTACTTGGACAAGCCTCCCACTTATGATTAACCTCTAATGCAAGCATCCTCAACTACAAAAGAAGTATTAAGGTAAACCTAACCATTGCCTGAAACATATGGATCCAAATCAGCCCTTACGAAGCAACGCATAAACTAGGGTTTAAGCTTCTGTCACTCTAGCAACCCATCATCTACTTATTACTTCCCAATGCCTTCCTCTAGGCCCAAATAATGGTGAAGTGTCATGTAGTCGACGTTCACATGACACCACTAGAGGAAAGACAACATACATCTCATCAAAATATCGAACGAAGACCAAATTCACATGACTACTAATAGCAAGACTTCTCCCATGTCCTCAGGAACAAAAGCAACTACTCACAAGACATAATATTGTTCATGATCAGAGGGGTATTAATAAGCATAATGGATCTGAACATATGATCTTCCACCAAATAAACCAACTAGCATCAACTACAAGGAGTAATCAACACTACTAGCAACCCACAGGTACCAATCTGAGGTTTGGGTACAAAGATTGGATACAAGAGATGAACTAGGGTTTGAGAGGAGATGGTGCTGGTGAAGATGTTGATGAACATAGCTCTCCCCAAGATGGGAGAGCGGTTGGTGATGACGGCGGTGACGATTTCCCCCTCCCGGAGGGAAGTATCCCCGGCAGAGCAGCTCTGCCAGAGCCCTAGATTGGTTTCTTCCTCGGTTCCGCCTCGAGACGGCGGCGTCTGGTCCCGAAAGCCTCCTCCTGATTTTTTCCAGGTCAAAACGCTTCATATAGAATAAGATGGGCACCTGGGGCCCACTGGCTGGCCCTCGAGGCAGGAGGGCGCGCCCTGGGAAGGGGGGCGCGCCCCCCACCCTCGAGGCCAGCCAGTGGCCCCTCTCGTGGATTTCTTCCGCCAGATATTTTTCATATTTTCCAAAAAAATATTCTGTGGAGTTTCGGGGCTTTTGGAGATGTGCAGAATAGGTTTCCAAAGTTTGCTCCTTTTCCAGCCCAGAATTCCAGCTGCCGGCATTCCCCCTTCTTCATGTAAACCTTGCAAAATAAGAGGGAAAAGGCATAAGTATTGTGACAAAACATGTATGAACAGCCCATAATGCAATAAATATCAATTTATAAGCATGATGCAAAATGGACGTATCAACTCCCCCAAGCTTAGACCTCGCTTGTCCTCAAGAGAAAGCCGGTATCGAAAAAATATATGTCCACATGTTTAGAGATAGAGGTGTCGATAAAAATATAATACGGACATGAGGGCATCATGGTCATTCTTATAACAACAATATATATTAATATAGTCATATGATTCTTAAGCCAAAGTAACAATTCATCCACAATATCAAGTATGCATCATAAACCTCATTGGAAACTAACAAACTTTGGTCTCGGTCATTGAAGCAATTGCAATTTATCGTAACATCGGAAAGAGTCAGTATAAGAGCTTTTCAACAAGCCTACATACTCAATTATAATATAGTCTTTCATAATTGCTCACACTCACGCAATACTTATGTTTATGGAGTTTTAATTGGACACAGAGAAAGATAGGGGCTTATGGTGTTGCCTCCCAACTTTTTACCTCAAGGGTAATGTCAACAGTAATACATCATGAAAACTTACATCCAAGTGGGTATATATATCAGGATCTTTCCAACACAATGTGCTTGCCAAAGGATAAAATGAAAAAGGAAAGGTAGATCTCACCTTGACACTTATAAGACAAGAATAAAAGATAGGCCCTTCCTAGAGGGAAGCAGAGGTGTCATGTGTTTTTATGGTTGGATGCACAAAGTCTTAGCATAGAAGAACTTCGCTTTATATTGCCACTTGTGATAAGGGCCTTTATTATGCAGTCCGTCGCTTTTATTACTTCCATATCACAAGCTCGTATAAAGCTAATTTCTCCCACACTAATAAATCATAAATATTTTAGCAGATTTGCAACATGACAACTTACTTGGAAGGATCTTTCTCAATCCGTAGGTAGGTATGGTGGACTCTCATGGCAAAACTGGGTTTAAGGATATAAGGAAGCACAAGTAGTATCTCTACTTAGTGCGAGGAAGTTTGGCAAGCATGAGGGAGAAAGGAAAGCTCAACATGTTGGAAGATCCATGACAATACACTTTATTTTGGATATAAGAAGACATAACCCATTATGTTGTCTTCCTTGTCCAACATCAACTCTTTGGCATGTCATACTTTAATGAGTGCTCACAATCATAAAAGATGTACAAGATAGTATATTTGTATGTGAAGCCTCTCTTCTTTTATTACTTCTTATTAATTGCAACGATGACCAAAACTATGTTTGTCACCTCCCAACAACTTTTACTTATCATACTCTTGTATGTGAAGTCATTACTTCCAAAAGATCGATATGATCTCTTTGATACTCTTTTTGTTTTCCTTCTTTTTACCATGACCCTAGTGAGGAAATCAAGCCCTTGACTCAACACTAATCTTTATTATATAGCTCACAGACTCGATTACAAAGGATAAAGCTCACAAAGCAAAAGCTCACAACTAGATCATGCTAACTTTATTCTAATAGATCAAGCTACTACCAAAAGGATCGAACTAAGTAAAACGATAAAGATAGGAGTGATGGTGATACGATACCGGGGTCACTCCCCCAAGCTTGGCAGTTGCCAAGGGGAGTGCCCACACCCATATGATTATGTCTCCTTCTTCGGGGTTGGTGATGATGGAGTTGCAAGTAGTGACGAGGGATCCTCATATATCGAGCATAGGAGATCTTCCATCTTGTGGATAATACCTTTGAGAGCAGCTATGTAATCCTTCAACAAAAGATTTTCACTTGTGAGATGCTTGTTGCGGATCTGAGCTAACTCAATCACCCTGAAAGCTTCTAGCTTAGTTGAGGTAAAGAGATTAGGAAGGGATTTAGAGGTGTCTTCTTCTCCCGCTGCCGGAGCCGGAACCTCCACCTCCATCTTGATCTTCTTCTCCTTGTGGATCTCCTCAGGTCCTTCTCTCTTCAGATCTATCTTCATTAGCCAAGCATCGTTGCCTTCGTTGTTGGAGGAGGGAGACGACATGATGCCTAGCTTCGCAAACCCTAACAGAAAACAGCTCGAAACGAAAACAGAGGAATTCTGCGTGATACAGAGGTCAAAACCTTTGGGAGTATATATAATGAATTTTTCCCGAACATAAGGAGTAACCCACAAGAAAACGGAGTCCTGGGGACACACGGGGTGCCCTCGAGGCAGGGGGACACGCCCCCTACCATCGAGGAGGCCCCGTGTCTCCTCCGGACTGCGGTTTATTTTTCTATTTTTCTAAATATTCCAAAACGGAGAAAAATTGCCTTTAGAACTGTTTTGGAGTCGGTTTACTTACCGTATCACGCATCTCTTCCTTTTCGGAGGCTGAATCGTTCTGGAAAGTGTCCCTTATGTATTCCTCCGGGGTTATGGTTTCAATAATATTAGTTTCAACATTTATAGGATTACCTGAGATATAATGTTTGATCCTTTGACTATTCACCACCTTCGGATTTGTGCCTTCGAAGTTGTTGATCTTTATGGCACCGGAACGATAGACTTCCTCAATAACGTAAGGCCCTTCCTACTTGGAGAGAAGTTTTCCTGCAAAAAATCTTAAACGAGAGTGGAATAACAAAACATAATCACCTACGTTGAACTCACGCTTTTGTAATGCCATCTTTTAACTTTTTCTTTAATAACTTGGCGTTCTTGTAGGCCTGGGTTCTCCATTCATCGAGACAGCTGATATCAAATAGCCTCTTTTCACCGGCAAGTTTGAAATCATAACTTAGCTCTTTGATAGCCCAATATGCCTTATGTTCTAGCTCAAGAGGTAAGTGACAAGCTTTTCCATATACCATCTTATATGGAGACATACCCATAGGATTTTTGTATGCAGTTCTATAGGCCCATAATGCATCATCTAGTTTCTTGGACCAATTCTTTCTAGACCTATTAACTGTCTTTTGCAAGATTAATTTCAACTCCCTATTACTTAATTCAACTTGACCACTAGTCTGTGGATGATAAGGTGATGCAATTCTATGGTTGACATCATACTTAGCAAGCATCTTACGGAAAGCACCATGAATAAAGTGTGAATCACCACCAGTCATTAGATATCTAGGGACTCCAAACCTCGGAAATATAACTTCTTTGAGCATCTTAATAGAGGTGTTATGATCAGCACTACTAGTTGGAATAGCTTCTACCCACTTAGTAACGTAATCAACAGCAACTAGGATATGTGTGTACCCATTAGAGGAAGGAAAAGGTCCCATATAATCAAAGCCCCAAACATCAAATGGTTCAATAACAAGTGAATAATTCATAGGCATTTCTTGACGTCTACTAATATTACCGATTCTTTTGACATTCATCACATGATAAGACAAACTTACGGGCATCCTTGAAGAGAGTAGGCCAATAAAAACCGGATTGCAATACCTTGGGTGCAGTTCTGTCTCCCGCATGGTGTCCTCCATAGGCTTCGGAGTGGCACTTGCGTATTATATGTTCCTGTTCATGCTCAGGTACACAACGTCTAATAATACCATCTACTCTTTTATAAAGATGTGGATCATCCCAAAAGTAATGTCTCAAATCATAGAAGAACTTTTTATTTTGCTGGTATGTGAAGCTAGGAGGTATAAACTTAGCAACAATGTAATTAGCATAATCAGCATACCATGGAGCAGTACGAGAAGTACTTATGACAGCTAGTTGTTCATCAGGAAAGCTATCATCAATAGGTTGTGGGTCATCAAGTATATTCTCTAACCTAGACAAGTTATCTGCTACGGGTTCTCAGCTCCCTTTCTATCAATAATATGCAAGTCAAATTCTTGCAGCAAGAGGACCCATCTAAAAGTCTAGGTTTAGCATCTTTCTTTTCCATAAGGTATTTGATAGCATCATGATCAGTGTGAATAGTTACTTTAGAATCAACGATGTACAGTCTAAACTTATCACAAGCAAACACAACTGCTAAAAATTCTTTTTCAGTGGTAGCATAATTCCTTTGGGCACTATCTAGAGTTTTGCTAGCATACTCAATAACATTCAATTTCTTATCAACTCTTTGCCCTAGAACAGCTCCTACAGCATAATCACTAGCATCGCACATAATCTCAAAGGGTACATTCCAGTCAGGAGGCTGGACAATAGGTGCAGAGATCAATGCTTTCTTAAGTATTTCAAATGCTTCTAGACAATCATCATCAAAGACAAAAGGAATATCTTTCTATAAAAGATTAGTCAGAGGCCTGGAGATTTTGGAGAAGTCCTTAATGAACCTCCTATAAAACCCGGCATGACCAAGGAAACTTCGTATACCTTTGATATCCTTAGGGCATGGCATCTTTTCAATAGCATCAACCTTAGCTTTGTCAACTTCAATACCTCTTTCAGAAATTTTATGTCCCAAGACAATGCCTTCATTAACCATAAAGTGGCACTTCTCCCAATTCAAGACAAGGTTAGTGTCTTCACATCTCTGCAAAACTCGATCAAGGTTGCCTAAGCAATCATCAAAAGAAGTTCCATAAACGGAGAAATCATCCATGAACACTTCAACAATCTTTTCACAAAAATCAGATAATATAGCCATCATGCATCTTTGAAAGGTAGCAGGTGCATTACATAAACCAAAAGGCATACGTCTATAAGCAAAAGTACTGAAAGGACAAGTGAAGGTAGTGTTTTCTGGATCCCCTTTTGACACAGGTATTTGAGAGAAACCAGAATAACCATCTTGAAAGCAGAAATAAGTATGTTTGGATAACCTTTCTAGCATTTGATCAATAAATGGCAAGGGGTAATGATCTTTCTTAGTAGCTTTATTTAACTTACGGAAATCAATTACCATCCTATAACCTGTAACTATTCTTTGCGGGATCAATTCATCTTTATCATTAGGGACTACAGTCATACCTCCTTTCTTAGGAATGCAATGGACAGGACTTACCCACTGGCTATCAGCAATGGGATAGATAATACTTGCCTCTAGGAGCTTTAGAATTTCCTTCCTTACCACTTCTTTCATTTTAGGATTTAACCGTCGCTGATGATCAATAACTGGTTTAGAATTTTCTTCCAATTTTATCTTGTGTTGACATATAGTGGGACTAATGCCCTTAAGATCATCCAGAGTATATCCAATAGAAGCTCGGTGCTTCTTCAGAGTTTTCAATAATCTCTCTTCTTCATGATCTGAAAGGTTAGCACTAATAATAACAGGATATATCTTCTTTTCATCAAGATAAACATACTTAAGATTATCAGGCAAAGGTTTAAGTTCAAATACGGGATCACCCTTGGGTGGAGGAGGATCCCCTAGGATTTCAACAGGCAAGTTGTTTTTCAATACGGGTCCCTGTGTAAGGAATATTTCATCTATCTCCCTTCTCTCATTCATTTTCATATCATTTTCATGGTCTAGCAAGTATTGTTCTAAAGGATCATTAGGTGGCACAGCAATAGAAGCAAGACCAATAAGTTCATCCTTACTGGGTGGTGCCTTTTCAAGGGGTTGTCTACGGAATTTAGCAAAGTTAAAATCATGAGACATATCCCCTAATCCAACAGTGACAATGTCTTTCACACAGTCTATCTTGGCATTAACGGTATTCAAGAAGGGTCTACCAAATATAATGGGACAGAAAGCATCTTGTGGGGAACTAAGAACAAGAAAATCAGCAGGGTATTTAACCTTCCCACACAAGACTTCAATATCTCTAACAATCCCAACTGGTGAAATAGTATCTCTATTAGCAAGCTTAATAGTAACATCAATCCCTTCTAACTCAATAGGTGCAATATCATGCATAATTTCGTTATACAAGTCAAGAGGGATAATACTCGCACTAGCACCTACGTCGCATAAACCATGATAGCAATGATCCCCTATCTTAACGGAGATAACATGCAAGCCTACGATAGGTTTATATTTGTTCCTAGCATTGGGTTTGGCTATCCTAGCAGACTCTTCTTGGAGATAAATAACATGTCCATCTAAATCTTCTACCAAGAGATCTTTAACCATAGCAACACTAGGTTCAACTTTAATTTGCTCAGAGGGTGTAGGTGTTCTAGTATTACTCTTACGGACTACAATTGAAGCTTGAGCATGATCCTTTATCCTAACAGGGAAAGGTGGTTTCTCAATATAAGCGGTAGGAATAACGGAATCAACATTATAAGTGATAGTCTTTTCTTCAACTTTAATAGGTTCAACAACTTTTACTTCAATAGGGGGATGGTATTTAAACCACTTCTCCTTGGGGAGATCACATGAGTAGCAAAAGATTCACAGAAAGAAGCTACTATCTCAGAGTCAAGTCCATATTTAGTGCTAAACTCACGGAAAACATCGGTATCCATAAAAGCTTTAACACAATCAAACTTAGGGGTCATACCTGACTCCTTACCTTCGTCGAGATCCCAATATTTGGAGTGCATTTAATTCTTTCCAATAAATCCCATTTGAATTCAATATTCTTCATCATAAAAGAGCCAGAACAAGAATTATCGAGCATGGTGCGATTATTGAGAGAAAGTCGTGCATATTTTTTTTGGATGATCATCTTTCTTGAAAGCTCATGATTGGGGAATGAATATAACATTAACTTAAGCCTCCCCCAAGCTTGAGCAATGCTTTCTCCTTCGCGAGGCCAGAAATTATAAATATAATTACGATCACGATGAACCTAGTGCATAGGGTAGAACTTCTGATGAAATTCCAACTTCAGACAATTATAGTTCCAAGATCCCATATCATCGCATAGCCTAAACCATGTCAATGCATCTCCCTTCAAAGATAAAGGGAAGACCTTCTTCTTGATAACATCCTCGGGCATACCTGCAAGCTTAAACAATCCACAAACTTCATCCACATAGATTAGGTGTAAATCGGGGTGAAGTGTTATGTCTCCTGTATAAGGATTTTCAAGCAGTTTCTCTATCATACCCGAAGGAATCTCAAAGCAAACATTTTCAATAGGTGCAGTAGGTTGAGGATCAACTCTTTGCTCTTCTGCTCGGGGTGAAGATACCCCGAACACGCCCCTCAAAGGATTTTGAGCCATAGTAACAAGTGACAATAAATTTCAGCACACTATATAAATTTTTCCTTACCAAAGGCGCTTCACTCCCCGGCGACGGCGCCAGAAAAGAGTCTTGATGACCCACAAGTGTAGGGGATCTATCGTAGTCCTTTCGATAAGTAAGAGTGTCGAACCCAACGAGGAGTAGAAGGAAATGATAGGCAGTTTTCAGTAAGGTATTTTCTGCAAGCACTGAAATTATAGATAACAGATAGTTTTGTGATAAGATAATTGGTAGCAAGTGACAAACGGTAAAAGTAAATAAGGTGCAGCAATGTGGCCCAATCCTTTTTGTAGCAAAGGACAAGCCTGGACAAACTCTTATGCAAGGTAAAGCGCTCCCGAGGACATATGGGAATTATCGTCAAGCTAGTTTTCATCACGATCGTCTGATTCGCGTTCGGTACTTTGATAATTTGGTATGTGGGTGGACCGGTGCTTGGGTGTTGCCATTACTTGGACAATCCTCCCACTTATGATTAACCTCCAATGCAAGCATCCGCAACTACAAAAGAAGTATTAAGGTAAACCTAACCATAGCCTGAAACATATGGATCCAAATCAGCCCCTTACGAAGCAACGCATAAACTAGGGTTTAAGCTTCTGTCACTCTAGCAACCCATCATCTACTTATTAATTCCCAATGCCTTCCTCTAGGCCCAAATAATGGTGAAGTGTAATGTAGTCGACGTTCACATGACACCACTAGAGGAAAGACAACATACATCTAACCAAAATATCGAACGAAGACCAAATTCACATGACTACTAATAGCAAGACATCTCCCATGTCCTCAGGAACAAAAGCAACTACTCACAAGACATAATATTGTTCATGATCAGAGGGGTATTAATGTGCATAATGGATCTGAACATATGATCTTCCACCAAATAAACCAACTAGCATCAACTACAAGGAGTAATCAACACTAATAGCAACCCACAGGTACCAATCTGAGGTTTGGGTACAAAGATTGGATACAAGAGATGAACTAGGGTTTGAGAGGAGATGGTGCTGGTGAAGATGTTGATGAACATAGCTCTCCCCAAGATGGGAGAGTTATTGGTGATGACAGCGGTGACGATTTCCCCCTCCCGGAGGGAAGTATCCCCAGCAGAACAGCTCTGCCGGAGCCCTAGATTGGTTTCCGCCTTGGTTCCGCCTCGAGACGGCGGCGTCTGGTCCCGAAAGCCTCCTCCTGATTTTTTTTTCCAGGTCAAAACGCTTCATATAGATGAAGATGAGCACCTGGGGCCCACCGGCTGGCCCTCGAAGCAGGGGGCGCGCCCTGGGAAGGGGGCGCGCCCCCCACCCTCGAGGCCAGCCAGTGGCCCCTCTCGTGGATTTCTTCCGCCAGATATTTTTTATATTTTCCGAAAAAATGTTCTGTGCAGTTTCGGGGCTTTTGGAGATGTGCAGAATAGGTTTCCAGAGTTTGCTCCTTTTCTAGCCCAGAATTCCAGCTGTCGGCATTCCCCCTTCTTCATGTAAGACTTGCAAAATAAGAGGGAAAAGGCATAAGTATTGTGACAAAACATGTATGAACAGCTTATAATGCAATAAATATCAATTTATAAGCATGATGCAAAATGGACGTACCAGACCGCATACATTAGTATGTATTATTTCCAATAAGGGAGTTGCTCGCTCCATTGTTCCGGAGAACGGAGTCTTAGTCATCTTGCCCATGAGGCATGGTTTGCAAGCATCAAATGATTCATAATCAAGTGATTCCAAAAGCCCATCAGCATGGAGTTTCTTCATGCGCTTTACACCAATATGACCTAAACGGCAGTGCCACAAATAAGTTGCACTATCATTATCAACTTTGCATCTTTTGGCTTCAATATTATGAATATGTGTATTACTACGTTCGAGATCCAATAAACTATTTTCATTGGGTGTATGAACATCGAAGGTTTTATTCATGTAAACAGAACAACAATTATTCTATGACTTTAAATGAATAACCGTATTGCAACAAACATGATCAAATCATATTCATGCTCAACGCAAATGCCAAATAACATTTATTTAGGTTCTACACTAATCCCGAAAGTATAGGGAGTGTGCGATTATGATCATACAATCTTGGAACCACTTCCAACACACATCGTCACTTCACCTTTAACTAGTCTCTGTTCATTCTGCAACTCTCGTTTCGAGTTACTAATTCTAGCAACTGAACCAGTATCAAATACCCGAGGGTTGCTATGAACACTAGTAAAGTACACATAATATTTATATCAAATATACCTTTGTTCACTTTGCCATCCTTCTTATCCGCCAAGTATCTAGGGCAGTTCCACTTCCAGTGACCATTTCCTTTGTAGTAGAAGCACTTAGTTTCAGGCTTGAGTTTAGCTTTGGGTTTCTTCACGGGAGTGACAACTTGCTTGTCATTCTTGAAGTTCCCCTTCTATCCTTTTGCCCTTTACTTGAAACAAGTGGTCTTATTAACCATCAACACTTGATGCTCTTTCTTGATTTCTACTTTCGCCGATTTCAGCATCGCGAAGAGCTTGGGTATTACTTTCGTCATCCCTTGCATATTATAGTTCATCACGAAGTTCTACTAACTTGGAGATAGTGACTAGAGAACTTTGTCAATTACTCTCTTATCTGGAAGATTAACTCCCACTTGATTCAAGCAATTGTAGTACCCAGACAATCTGAGCACATGCTCACTGGTTGAGCTATTCTCCTCCATCTTGTAGGCAAAGTACTGTCAGAGGTCTCATACCTCTCGACACGGGCATGAGTATGAAATACTAATTTCAACTCTTGGAACATCTCATATGCTCCATGGCATTCAAAACGTTTTTGAAGTCCCGGTTATAAGCCGTAAAGCATGTCGCACTAAACTATCAAGTAGTCATCATACCGAGCTTGTCAAACGTTCATAACGTCTGCATCTACTCCTGCAATAGGTTTGTCATCTAGCGGTGCATCAAGGACATAATACTTCTGTGTAGCAATGAGGATAATCTACAAATCACGGACCTAGTCCGCATCATTGCTACTAACATTTTTCAACTTACTTTTCTCTACGAACATATCAAAAACATAGGGGAGCTATAACGCGAGCTATTGATCTATAATATAATTTGCAAATACTATCAAGACTAAGTTCATGATAAATTAAAGTTTAGTTAATCATATTACTAAAGAAATACCACTTAGATAGACATCCCTCTAGTCATCTAAATGATCACATGATCCAAATCAACTAAACCATGTCCGATCATCACGTGAGATGGAGTAGTTTTCAATAGTGAACATCTTACGCTGATCATATCTACTATATGATTCACGCTCGACCTTTCGGTCTCTAGTGTTCCGAGGCCATGTGTGTACATGCTAGGCTCGTCAAGTTTAACCCGAGTATTCCGAATGTGCAAAACTGTCTTACACCCATTGTATTTGAACGTAGAGCTTATCACACCCAATCATCACTTGGTGTGTCGGCACGACGAACTTTTGCAACGGTGCATACTCAGGGAGAACACTTGTACCTTGAAATTTTGTAAGGGATCATCTTATAATGTTGCCGCCGTACTAAGCAAAATAAGAAGCATAATAAGATAAACATCACATGCAATCAAAATATGTGACATGATATGGCCATCATCATCTTGTGCTTTTGATCTCCATCTCCAAAGCATCGTCATGATCTCCATCGTCACCGGCTTGACACCATGATCTTCATCGTAGCGTCATGGTCGTCTCGCCAACTATTGCTACTACTACTATCACTAACTCATAGTGATGAAGTAAAGCAATTACATGGCCCTTGCAATTCATACAATAAAGAGACAACCATAAGGCTCCTGCCGGTTGCCGATAATTTACAAAACATGATCATCTCATACAATAACGTATAACTCATCACGTCTTGACCATATCACATCACATCATGCCCTGCAAAAACAAGTTAGACGTCCTCTACTTTGTTGTTGCAAGTTTTACGTGGTTGCTACGGGCTTAGCAAGAACCGTTCTTACCTACGCATACAAAAACCACAATGATTTTTCGTCAAGTATGTGTTGTTTTAACCTTCACAAGGACCAGGCGTAGCCACACTTGATTCAACTAAAGTGAGAGAGACAGACACCCGCCGGTCACCTTTAAGCAATGAGTGCTCGTAACGGTGAAACCAGTCTCGCGTAAGCGTACGCGTAATGTCGGTCCGGGCCACTTCATTTCACAATACCGCCGCACCAAAGTATGACATGCTGGTAAGCATTATGACTATTATCGCCCACAACTAATTGTGTTCTACTCATGCATATCATCTACGCATAGACCTGGCTCTGATACCAGTGTTGGGAAACGTAGTATTTCAGAAAAAATCATACGATCTCGCAAGATCTATCTACTAGATGCATAGCAACGAGAGGGGAGAGTTTGTCTAGGTACCCTCGTAGACCGAAAGCGGAAGCGTCTAGTCACGCGGTTGATGTAGTCGAACGTCTTCGTGATCCAACCGATCCAAGCACCGAACGTACGGCATCTCCCCGTTCAGCACACGTTCAGCTCGATGACGTCCCACGAGCTCTTGATCTAGTTGAGCATCACGGAAGAGTTTCGTCAGCACGATGGCGTGGTGACGGTGGTGATGAAGTTACCGGCGCAGGGCTTTGCCTAAGCACTACAACAATATCATCGAGGTGTGTAACTCTGGAGAGGGGCACCGCACACGGCTAAGACTAATCTTGGAGTCCCTTTGGGTTGCCCCCTGCGCACGTATATAAAGGAGGGAGGAGGAGGAGGCCGGCCCTAGAGGGGGCGCGCCAAGTGTGGAGTCCAATTAGGACTCCCTAGTCCTAGTAGGATTCCTCCTCCCACGTGGAATAGGAAAAGGGGAAGGGAGAAGGAGAAGGAAGGAAGGGGCACCCCCTTTCCTTAGTCCAATTCGGACCAGTCCATGGGGAAGGGGCGCGCCACCCTTGAGGCCTTTCTCTCCTTTACCGTATGGCCCATTAAGGACCAATACAAATTCCCGTAACTCTCTGATACTCCAAAAAATACCTGAATCACTCGGAACCTTTCCGATGTCCGAATATAGCCTTCCAATATATCGATCTTTACGTCTCGACCATTTCGAGACTGTTCGTCATGTCCGTGATCTTATCCGGGACTCCGAACAAACATCGGTCATCAAATCACATAATTCATAGTACAAATCGCCATCGAACGTTAAGCGTGCGGACCCTACGGGTTCGAGAACTATGTAGACATGACCGAGACACATCTCCGGTTAATAACCAATAGCGGAACCTGGATTCTCATATTGGCTCCTACATATTTTATGAAGATCTTTATCGGTCAAACCGCATAACAACATACGTTGTTCCCTTTGTCATCGGTATGTTAGTTGCTCGATATTCGATCGTCGGTAACGTCATACCTAGTTCAATATTGTTACCGGCAAGTCTCTTTACTCGTTCCGTAATGCATCATCCCGCAACTAACTCATTATTCACATTGATTGCAAGGCTAATAGTGATGTGCATTACCGAGAGGGCCTAGAGATACCTCTCCGACAATCGGAGTGACAAATCCTAATATCGATCTATGCCAACTCAACAAACACCATCGGAGACACCTGTAGAGCATCTTTATAATCACCCAGTTACGTTGTGACGTTTGATAGCACACAAAGTGTTCCTCCGGTATTCGGGAGTTGCATAATCTCATAGTCATAGGAACATGTATATGTCATGAAGAAAGCAATAGCAACATATTAAACGATCAAGTGCTAAGATAACTAAATGGGTCAAGTCAATCACATCATTCTCTAATGATGTGATCCCGTTCATCAAATGACAACTCATGTCTATGGCTAGGAAACTTAACCATCTTTGATTAATGAGCTAGTCAATTAGAGGCATACTAGTGACACTCTGTTTGTCTATGTATTCACACATGTACTAAGTTTCCGGTTAATACAATTCTAGCATGAATAATAAACATGTATCATGATACAAGGAAATAAATAATAACTTTATTATTTCCTCTAGGGCATATTTCCTTTAGTCTCCCACTTGCACTTGCATATTTCCTTACGACTATGGGGGGGTGTCCGTCGGCTTGCCTTCGGATTCTTCTTCAGTCTCACCATCCGTGTCGCTACCGTTGTGACTGCGGGGGGATGTTGAGTATAAGGATTATTAGTAAGTATAGGATAGACTAGGATTTGGTCTTGCCTTGTCTTGTACTCCAAGTTGGTCTTTGTACTCCTATATATATGCCCACGAGGCTCAAGCAATACAACAACTATTCCACCAATCTCCTCTCTCCGTTCTAACATCTGCATGCACTCGATGGTGAGGCGATCATCGCGAAGGTAAGGCGACCCTTCCAACTCGCTTCTTTTCATGAACTTGCTAAGGTCGGTGCATGTTTTATCGGTGGCATTCAGCTCTTCTTGTTGGGAACGTAGTATTTCAAAAAAATTCCTACGATCACGCAAGATCTATCTACTAGAAGCATAGCAACGAGAGGGGAGAGTGTGTCCACGTATCCTCGTAGACCAAAAGCGGAAGCGTCTGATGCGGTTGATGTAGTCGAACGTCTTCGTGATCCAATCGATCCAAGCACCGAACGTACGGCACCTCCGCGTTCAACACACGCTCATCTCAATGACGTCCCACGAGCTCTTGATCTAGTTGAGCTTCACGGGAGAGTTTCGTCAGCACGACGGCGTGGCGACGGAGATGAGGAAGTTACCGGCGCAGGGCTTCGCCTAAGCACTGCAACGATATGACTGAGGTGTGTTTTTGTGGAAGGGGGCACCGCACACAGCTAAAACAATGTTGCTTGTGTGTTCTAGGGTGCCCCTGCCCCTGTATATAAAGGAGCAACGAGGAGGGTTGGTGATACGTCTCCAACGTATCTATAATTTTTTATTGTTCCATGCTATTATTTGTGATGTTTTGGATGTTTAATGGGCTTTGCTATACACTTTTATATTATTTTTGGGACTAACCTACTAACCCAAAGGCCCAGTCCAGATTGCTGTTTTTTGCCTGTTTTAGGGTTTTACAGAAAAGGAATAATGAAACCTTCGGGAGAGATATTTTTGGAGCAAAATACGCACGGGAGACTTGAGAACCACGGAGTAGGGCTGACGTGGCGTCCACGAGGGTGGGGGCACGCCCCCCCCCCCCCTATAGGGTGCGCCCCTGCCTCGTGGGCACCCCGTCTGGCCCCCGGTGCCCTCCTTCCTCCTATATATACCTACGTACCCCAAAACTATCAGACGAACAGAAAAAACCCTAGTTCCACCGCCGCAACCTTCTGTTCCCGTGAGATCCCATTTTGGGGCCTGTTCCGGAGCTCCGCCGGAGGAGGGATCTTCCACGGAGTGCTTCTACATCATCATCATCGCCTCACCGTGAGTTGTGAGTAGTTTACCGCAGACCTTCGGGTCCATAGCTAGTATCTAGATGGCTTCTTCTCTCTCTTTGGATCTCAATACCAAGTTCTCCTCGGTCTTCGAGGAGATCTATTCGATGTAATCTCTTTTTGCGGTGTGTTTGTCGAGATCCGATGAATTGTGGGTTTATGATCAAGATTATCTATGAGAAATATTTGGGTTCTTCTCTAAACTCTTTATGTATGATTATAATATCCTTGCAAGTCTCTTCGAATTATTGGTTTGGTTTGGCCTACTAGATCTATAGTTCTTGCAATGGGAGAAGTGCTTGGCTTTGGGTTCAATCTTGCGGTGTTCTTTCCTAGTGACAGTAGGAGCGGCAAGGCACGTATTGTATTGTTGCCATCGAGGATAAAAAGATGGGGTTTATATCACTATGTTTGAGTTTATCCCTCTACATCATGTCATCTTGCTTAAGGCGTTACTCCATTCTTATGAACTTAATACTCTAGATGCATGCTGGATAGCGGTCGATGTGTGGAGTAATAGTAGTAGATGCAGAATCGTTTCGGTCTACTTGTCTCGGATGTGATGCCTATATATAATGATCATGCCTAGATAGTCTCATAATTATTCGCTTTTCTATCAATTGCTCGACAGTAATTTGTTTACCCGCCGTAGAATATCGCTATCATGAGAGAAGCCGCTAGAGAAAACTATGGCCCCCGGGTCTATTCTCAACATATCAATCTACAATCTACTTTACTTTTCCGCTTTTACTTTCTGTTCTTATAACCAAAAATACCAAAAATATCAAACTATCATCTCTATCAGATCTCACTTTCGTAAGTGACCGTAAAGGGATTGACAACCCCTTATCGCATTGGCTGCAAAGTTCTTATTTGTTTGTGCAGGTGCGAGGGACTCGCGCGTGGTCTCCTACTGGATTGATACATTGGTTCTCAAAAACTGAGGGAAATACTTACGCTACTGTGTTGCATCTCCCTTTCCTCTTCGAGGGAATACAACACAAGCTCGAGAAGTAGCAGCCGGCCAGCCCTAGGGGCGCGCCATAGAGGGAGTTTTCCTACTCCTAGTAGGAGTAATCCCTTTCCTATTCTTACTAGGAGTACGAAAGGAAGAAGAAGGGAAGAAGGAAGGAGAGGGGCGCCTCCCCCCCCCCCACACACTCCTAGTCCAACTAGGATTCCCTTGGGGGGCGCGGCCAGCCCTAGTGGGCTGCCTCTCACTTTCCCTCATGGCCCACTATGGCCCAATACTCCCCCGGGGGGTTCCGGTAACTCCTCCGGCACTCCGGTTTCCTCCGAAATAACCCGGAAAACACTTCCAGTGTCCGAATATAGCCGTCCAATATATCAATCTTTATGTCTCGGACATTCCGAGACTCCTCGTCATGTTCGTGATCTCATCTGGGACTCCGAACTACCTTCGGTACATCAAAACTCATAAACTCATAATACCGATCGTCATCGAACGTTAAGCATGCGGACCCTACGGGTTCGAGAACTTTGTAGACATGACCGAGACTCATCTCCAGTCCATAACCAATAGAGGAACCTGGATGCTCATATTGGTTCCGACATATTCTACGAAGATCTTTATCGATCAAACCGCATAAAAACATATGTTGTTCCTTTTGTCATCGGTATGTTACTTGCCCGAGATTCGATGGTCGGTATCATCATACCTAGTTCAATCTCGTTACCGGCAAATCTCTTTACTCGTTCCGTAATACATCATCTCGTGACTAACTCATTAGTCGTTTGGTTGCAAGGCTTATTATGATGTGTATTACCGAGAGGGCCCAGAGAAACCTCTCCGACACTCGGAGTGACAAATCCTATTCTCGATCTATGCCACACCACAAAAACCTTCGAAGACACCTATAGAGCATCTTTATAATCACCCAGTTACATTGTGACGTCTGATAGCACACAAGGTGTTCCTCCGGTATTCGGGAGTTGTATAATCTCATAGTCATAGGAACATGTATAAGTCCTGAAGAAAGCAATAGCAGTAAAACTAAATGATCATGTTGCTAAGCTAACAGATGGGTCTTGTCCATCACATCATTCTCCTAGTGATGTGATCCCATTGATCAAATAACAACTCATGTCTATGGCTAGGAAACATAACCATCTTTGATCAATGAGCTAGTCTAGTAGAGGCATACTAGGGACACTATGTTTGTCTATGTATTCACACATGTACTAAGTTTCCGGTTAATATAATTCTAGCATGAATAATATAAATTTATCATGATATAAGGAAATAAATAATAACTTTATTATTGCCTCTAGGGCATATTTCCTTCAGTCTCCCACTTGCACTAGAGTCAATAATCCAGATTACATAGTAATGATTCTAACGCCCATGGAGTCTTGGTGTTGATCATGTTTTGCTCGTGGAAGAGGCTTAGTCAACGGGTCTGCGACATTCAAATCCGTATGTATCTTGCAAATTTCTATGTCTCCCTCCTTGACTTGATCGCGGATGGAATTGAAGTGTCTCTTGATGTGCTTGGTTCTCTTGTGAAACCTGGATTCCTTCGCCAAGGCTATTGCTTCAATGTTGTCACAAAAGATTTTTATTGGACCCGTGCACTAGGTATTACACCTAGATTGGATATGAACTCCTTCATCCAGACTCCTTCATTTGTTGCTTCCGAAACAGCTATGTACTCTGCTTCACACGTAGATCCCGCCATGACGCTCTGCTTGGAACTTCACCAACTGACAGCTCCACCGTTCAATAGAATACATATCCGGTTTGTGACTTAGAGTCATCCCGATCAGTGTCAAAGCTTGAATCGACGTAACCGTTTACGACGAGCTCTTTGTCACCTCCATAAACGAGAAACATATCCTTTGTCCTTTTCAGGTACTTCAGGATGTTCTTGACCGCTGTCCAGTGATCCACTCCTGGATTACTTTGGTACCTCCCCGCCAAACTTATAGAATGGCACACATCAGGTCTGGTACACATCATTGCATACATGATAGATCCTATGGCTGAGGCATAGGGAATGACTTTCATTTTCTCTCTATCTTCTGAAGTGGTCAGGCATTGAGTCTTACTCAACTTCACACCTTGTAACACAGGCAAGAACCCTTTCTTTGACTGGTCCATTTTGAACTTCTTCAAAACTTTATCAAGGTATGTGCTTTGTGAAAGTCCAATTAAGCGTCTTGATCTATCTCTATAGATCTTGATGCCTAATATATAAGCAGCTTCACCAACGTCTTTCATTGAAAAATACTTATTCAAGTATCCTTTTATGCCATCCAGAAATTCTATATCATTTCCAATCAACAATATGTCATTTACATATAATATTAGAAATGCTACAGAGCTCCCACTCACTTTCTTGTAAATACAGGCTTCTCCAAAAGTCTGTATAAAACCATATGCTTTCATCACCTCATCAAAGCGTATATTCCAACTCCGAGATGCTTGCACCAGTCCATAGATGGATCGCTGGAGCTTGCACACTTTGTTAGCACCTTTAGGATCGACAAAACCTTCTGGTTGCATCATATACAACTCCTCTTTGAGGTATCAATTAAGGAATGCAGTTTTGACATCCATTTGCGAGATTTTATAATCATAAAATGCAACAATTGCTAACATGATTCGGACAGACTTAAGCATCGCTATGGGTGAGAAAGTCTCATCGTAGTCAACTCCTTGAACTTGTCGAAAACCTTTCGCAACAAGTCGAGCTTTGTAGATAGTAACATTACCGTCAGCGTCGGTCTTCCTCTTGAAGATCCATTTATTTTCAATGGCTTGCCGATCATTGGGCAAGTCAACCAAAGTCCACACTTTGTTCTCATACATGGATCCCATCTCAGATTTCATGGCCTCAAGCCATTTTGCGGAATCTGGGCTCATCATCGCTTCCTCATAGTTCGTAGGTTCATCATGGTCTAGTAACATGACTTACAGAACTGGGTTATCTTACCACTCTGGTGCGGAACGTACTCTGGTTGACCTACGAGGTTTAGTAGTAACTTGATCGAAAGTTTCATGATCATCATCATTAGCTTCCTCGCTAGCTGGTGTAGGAATCACTGGAACTAGTTTCTGTGATGTGCTACTTTCCAATTCGGGAGAAGATACAATTACCTCATCAAGTTCTACTTTCCTCCCACTCACTTCTTTCGAGAGAAACTCCTTCTCTAGAAAGGATCCATTATTAGCAACGAATATCTTGCCTTCGGATCTGTGATAGAAGGTGTACCCAACAGTTTCCTTTGGGTATCCTATGAAGACACATTTCTCCGACTTGGGTTCGAGCTTATCAGGTTGAAGCTTTTTCATATAAGCATCGCAACCCCAAACTTTAAGAAATGACAACTTTGGTTTCTTGCCAAACCATAGTTCATAAGGCGTCGTCTCAGCAGATTTAGATGGTGCCCTATTTAACGTGAATGCATCTGTCTCTAAAGCATAACCCCAAAATGATAGTGGTAAATTGGTAAGAGACATCATAGATCGCACCATATCTAATAAAGTATGGTTATGACGTTCAGTCACACCATTACCCTGTGGTGTTCCGGTGGCGTGAGGTGTGAAACTATTCCACATTGTTTCAAATGAAGACCAAACTCGTAACTCAAATATTCGCCTCCGCGATCAGATCGTAGAAACTTTATTTTCTTGTTACGATGATTCTCTACTTCACTCTGAAATTCTTTGAACTTTTCAAATGTTTCAGACTTGTGTTTCACCAAGCAGATATACCCATATCTGCTTAAATCATCAGCACAGGTCAGAAAATAACGATATCCGCCGTGAGCCTCAACACTCATTGGTCCACATACATCAGTATGTATGATTTCCAACAAATTTGTTGCTCGCTCCATTGTTCCGGAGAACAGAGTTTTAGTCATCTTGCCCATGAGGCATGGTTCGCAAGCACCAAGTGATTCATAATCAAGTGATTCCAAAAATCCATCAGTATGGAGTTTCTTCATGCGCTTTACACCAATATGACCTAAACGGCTGTGCCACAAATAAGTTGCACTATCATTATTAACCTTGCATCTTTTGGCTTCAATATTATGAATATGTGTATCACTACAATCGAGATCTAACAAGAATAGACCACTCTTCAAGGGTGCATGACCATAAAAGATATTACTCATATAAATAGAATAACCATTATTCTCTGATTTAAATGAATAACCATCTCGCAACAAACAAGATCCAGATATAATGTTCATGCTCAACGCTGGCACCAAATAACAATTATTTAGGTCTAAAACTAATCCCGATGGTAGATGTAGAGGTAGCGTGCCGAGGGCGATCACATCGACTTTGGAACCATTTCCCACGCGCATCGTCACCTCGTCCTTAGCTAATCTCCGTTTAATCCGTAGCCCCTGTTTCGAGTTACAAATATTAGCAATCAAACCAGTATCAAATACCCAGGTGCTACTACGAGCATTAGTAAGGTACACATCAATAACATGTATATCAAATATACCTTTGTTCACTTTGCCATCCTTCTTATCCGCCAAATACTTGGGGCAGTTCCGCTTCCAGTGTCCAGTCCCTTTGTAGTAGAAGCACTCAGTTTCAAGCTTGGCTCCAGACTTGGGTTTCTTCACGGAAGTAGCAACTGTCTTGCTATTCTTCTTGAAGGTCCTCTTCTTTCCCTTGCCCTTTTTCTTGAAACTAGTGGTCTTGTTAACCATCAACACTTGATGCTCCTTTTTGATATCTACCTCCGCAGCTTTGAGCATAGCAAAGAGCTCGGGAATTGTCTTCTACATCCTTTGCATGTTATAGTTTATCACGAAGCCTTTATAGCTTGGTGGCAGTGATTGAAGAACTCTATTAATAACACTATCTTCGTCAACTTTGCCACCAAGTTGAGTCATATGATTGTGGTACCCAGACATTCTGAGCAAGTGTTCACTGATAGAATTGTTCTCCTCCATCTTGAAGCTATAGAACTTATTGGAGACTCCATATCTGTCAATTCGGGCATTTGCTTGGAATATTAACTTCAACTCTTGGAACAACTCATATGCTCCATGACGTTCAAAACGTCGTCGAAGTCCCGATTCTAAGCTGTAAATCATGGCACACTGAACTATCGAGTAGTCATCAGAACGAGCTTGCCAGACGGTCATAACGTCCGGAGATGCTCCTGCAGCAGGCCTATCACCTAGCGGTGCTTCCAGGACATAATTCTTCTGTGCAGCAATGAGGATAATCCTCTAGTTACGGACCCAGTCCGTGTAGTTGCTACCATCATCTTTCAACTTAGCTTTCTCTAGGAACACATTAAAATTCAAGGGAACGGTAGCATGGGCCATTGATCTACAACAACATAGATATGAAAAAACTACCAGGACTAAGTTCATGATGAATTAAAGTTCAATTAACCATATTACTGAAGAACTCCCACTTAGATAGACATCCCTCTAGTCATCTAAATGATCACGTGATCCAAATCAACTAAACCATGTCCGATCATCATGTGAGATGGAGTAGTTTTCAATGGTGAACATCTTATGTTGATCATATCTACTATATGATTCATGCTCGACCTTTCGGTCTCCAGTGTTCCAAGGCCATGTTTGTACATGCTAGGCTCGTCAAGTTTAACCCGAGTATTCTGCATGTGCAAAACTGTCTTACACGCGTTGTATTTGAACATAAAGCTTATCACACCCCATCATCACGTGGTGTCTCGGCACGACAAACTTTCGCAACGATGCATACTCAGGGAGAACACTTGTACCTTGAAATTTTGTAAGGGGTCATCTTATAATGCTACCGTCGTACTAAGCAAAATAAGAAGCATAATAAGATAAACATCACATGCAATCAAAATATGTGACATGATATGGCCATCATCATCTTGTGCTTTTGATCTCCATATCCAAAGCATCGTCATGATCTCCATCGTCACTGGCTAGACACCATGATCTTCATCGTAGTGTTGTGGTCGTCTCGCCAACTATTGCTACTACTGTTGGGGATCGTAGCAGAAAATCAAAAAATTCCTACGCATCACCAAGATCAATCTATGGAGTCTACTAGCAACGAGAGGGGAGTGCATCTTCATACCTTTGAAGATCGCGACGCGGAAGCATTACAAGAACGCGGATGAAGGATTCATACTCGCAGCGATTCAGATCACGGTTGATTCCGATCTAAGCACCGAACAACGGTGCCTCCGCGTTCAACACACGTGCAGCCCGGTGATGTCTCCCGTGCCTTGATCCAGCAAGGGGAGAGGGAGAGGTTGGGGAAGACTCCGTCCAGCAGCAGCACGACGGCGTGGTGGTGGTGGAGGAGCGTGGCACTCCAGCAGGGCTTCGCCAAGCACCGCAAGAGACGAGGAGGGAGAGGGGTAGGGCTGCGCCAAGAGGGAGAAGTTCTCATGTGTATGGCAGCCCCAAACCCCCACTATATATAGGGGGAAGGGAGGGGCTGCGCCCCCAACTAGGTTTCCACCCCTAGGGGTGGCGGCCAGCCCTAGATCCCATCTAGGGGGCGGCCAAGGGGGAGAGAGGGGGGCGCACCACTAGGTGGGCCTTAGGCCCATCTGTGCCTAGGGTTTCCCATCCTTCCCTTCTCTCTTTGCCTTGGGCCCTGGTGGGGGGGGTGCACCAGCCCACCTGGGGCTGGTCCCCTCCCACACTTGGCCCACGCAGCCCTCTGGGGCCGGTGGCCCCACCCGGTGGACCCCCGGGACCCTCCTGGTGGTCCCGGTACGCTACCGATAACGCCCGAAACTTTTCCGGTGACCAAAACGGGACTTCCCATATATGAATCTTTACCTCCGGACCATTCCGGAACTCCTCGTGACGTCCGGGATCTCATCCGGGACTCCGAACAACATTCGGTAACCACGCATATCTATTCCCTATAACCCTAGCGGCATCAAACCTTAAGTGTGTAGACCCTACGGGTTCGGGAACCATCCAGACATGACCGAGACAACTCTCCGGCCAATAACCAACAGCGGGATCTGGATACCCATGTTGGCTCCGACATGTTCCACGATGATCTCATCGGATGAACCACGATGTCAAGGATTCAATCAATCCCGTATACGATTCCCTTTGTCTATCGGTATAGCACTTGCCCGAGATTCGATCGTCGGTATACCGATACCTTGCTCAATCTCGTTACGGCAAGTCTCTTTACTTGTTCCGTAACACATCATCCCGTGATCAACTCCTTGATCACATTGTGCACATTATGATGATGTCCTACCGAGTGGGCCCAGAGATACCTCTTCGTCACACGGAGTGACAAATCCCAGTCTCGATTCGTGCCAACCCAACAGACACTTTCGTAGATACCCGTAGTGCACCTTTATAGCCACCCAGTTACGTTGTGACGTTTGGCACACCCAAAGCATTCCTACGGTATGCGGGAGTTGCACAATCTCATGGTCTAAGGAAAACATACTTGACATTTAGAAAAGCTTTAGCATACGAACTACACGATCTTGTGCTAGGCTTAGGATTGGGTCTTGTCCATCACATCATTCTCCTAATGATGTGATCCCGTTTATCAACGACATCCAATGTCCATGGTCAGGAAACCGTGACCATCTGTTGATCAACGAGCTAGTCAACTAGAGGCTTACTAGGGACATGGTGTTTCTCTATGTATCCACACATGTATCGGAGTTTCCTATCAATACAATTCTAGCATGGATAATAAACAATTATCATGAACAAGGAAATATAATAATAACCAATTTATTATTGCCTCTAGGGCATATTTCCAACAACTACTACTATTGCTAACTCATAGTGATGAAGTAAAGCAATTACATGGCCTTCGCAATTCATACAATAAAGAGACAACCATAAGGCTCCTGTCGGTTGCCGATAATTTACAAAACATGATCATCTCATACAATAACGTATAACTCATCACGTCTTAACCATATCACATCACAACATGCCCTGCAAAAACAAGTTAGACGTCCTCTACTTTGTTGTTGCAAGTTTTACGTGGCTGCTACGGGCTTAGCAAGAACCATTCTTACCTACGCTTACAAAAACCACAATGATTTTTCGTCAAGTATGTGATGTTTTAACCTTCACAAGGACAGGGCGTAGCCACACTTGATTCAACTAAAGTTGGAGAAACTGACACCCGCCAGCCACCTGTGTGCGAAGCACGTCGGTAGAACCAGTCACGCGTAAGCGTACGCGTAATGTCGGTCCGGGCCGCTTCATCCAACAATACCTCCAAATCAAAGTATGACATGTTGGTAAGCAGTATGACTATTATTGCCCACAACTCATTGTGTTCTACTCGTGCATATCATCTACGCATAGACCGGGCTGATGATGCCACTGTTGGGAACATAGTATTTCAAAAAAAATCCTACGATCACGCAAGATCTGTCTACTAGAAGCATAGCAACGAGATGGGAGAGTGTGTCTACGTACCCTCGTAGACCGAAAGCGGAAGCGTCTAGTTACGCGGTTGATGTAGTCGAACGTCCTCGCGATCCAACCGATCCAAGCACCGAACGTACGGCACCTCCGCGTTCAGCACACGTTCAGCTCAATGACGTCCCACGAGCTCTTGATCCAGTTGAGCTTTGATAACCCACAAGTGTAGGGGATCAGTTGTAGCCTCTTTCGATAAGTAAGAGTGTCAAACCAAACGAGGAGCTAAAGGCAGAGCAAATATTCCCTCAAGTTCTATCGACCACCGATACAACTCTACGCACGCTTGACGTTTACTTTACCTAGAACAAGTATCAAACTAGAAGTACTTTGTAGTTTTTGTGGGATAGGTTTGCAAGAATATAAAGAGCACACAAATAAAACTAGGGGTTGTTAATATAAAGACACAACTAAAGTTAATATAGCGAGTGTGGAAAAGTGGTCGTAGGAGTTGCGAAATTGCCCCTAAACAATTGACTACGTTACTAGACCGATAGCAAGTTTTATGTGGGAGAGGCCACTGCTAGCATGTCATCCCTTACTTGGAATTCTATGCACTTATGATTGGAACTATTAGCAAGCATCCGCAACTACTAACGTTCATTAAGGTAAAACCCAACCATAGCATTAAGATATATTGGTCCCCCTTCAATCACGTATGCATCAATTTTTACGCTAGGTTGAAGTTTTTGTCACTCTTGCCCTCCAATATGTAGTACTATCAACATACAACTAACCCTATGGTGTGATCCACGCGCGTGCTCATATGATGGGCACCAAAGGACAGCAACATAACCACATGCAAATTAAATCAATCATAGCAATTCACCAATCACCGATAGGACAACGATAATCTACTCAGACATCATAGGATGGCAACACATCATTGGATAATAATATGAAGCATAAAGCACCATGTTCAAGTAGAGGGTACAGTGAGTTGCGGGAGAGTGGACCGCTGTAGATATATGGGGGAAGGTGATGGAGATGTTGGTGAAGATGACGGAGGTGTTGGTGTAGATCGTTGTCACACGATGATGGCCCCGGTGGCACTCCGGTGCCACCGGAAGCGAGGGGGAGAGAGCCCCCTCCTTCTTCTTCTTCCTTGACCTTCTCCCTAGGTGGGAGAAGGGTTTCCCCTCTGTTCCATGGCCTCCATGGCGGCGGAGGGGCGAGAGCCCCTCCGAGATTGGATCTGTCTCTCTGTCTCTCTCTATTTCTGCGTTCCCAGATTCTACCCCTTCACCGTTTCTTATATTCCCGGAGATCCGTAACTCCGATTGGGATGATTTTTTGACACAATTTTTATCCGGATATTAGCTTTCTTGCGGCGAAAGAAGGGCATCAACCGCCTTACGGTGTGGCCACGAGGGCCCAGGGCGCTCCCCCTGCCTTGTGGCCCACTCGCGCATCATTTCATGTTGGTTCCGCTTCCCAAAATTCACATATATTCCAAAAAAATCTCCGTCCGTTTTTATTACGTTTGGACTCCGTTTGATATGGATATTCTGCGAAACAAAAAACATGCAACAAACAGGAACTCGCAATGGGCACTGGGTCAATATGTTAGTCCCAAAAAATAGTATAAAAAGTTGCCAAAAGTATATGAAAGTTGTAGAATATTGGCATGGAACAATCAAATATTATAGATACGATGGAGATGTATCAGCATCCCCAAGCTTAATTCCTGCTCATCCTCGAGTAGGTAAATGATAAAAAAGATAATTTTTGATGTGGAATGCTACCTAGCATAATCTTGATCATGTAATCTAATCATGGCATGAATATTAAGACACGAGTGATTTAAAGCAATAGTCCATCATTTGACATTAAGACAATAATACTTCAAGCATACTAATAAAGCAATCATGTCTTTACAAAATAACATGGCCAAAGAAAGTTATCCCTACAAAATCATATGGTCTGGCTATGCTCCATCTTCACCACACGAAGTATTTAAATCATGCACAACCCCGGTTTTAGCCAAGCAATTGTTTCATACTTTAGTATTCTCAAACTTTTTCCACTTTCACGCAATACATGAGCGTGAGCCATGGACATAGCACTATGGGTGGAATAGAAGGTGGTGATAGACAAAAGGAGGGAGAAAGTCTCACATCGACTAGGCAAATCAATGGACTATGGAGATGTCCATCGATCGATATCAATGTGAGTGAGTAGGGATTGCCATGTAACGGATGCACTAGAGCTATAAGTGTATGAAAGCTCAAAAAGAAAACTAGTGGGTGTGCATCAACTTGCTTGCTCATGAAGACCTAGGGCATTTGAGGAAGCCCGTCGTTGGAATATACAAGCCAAGTTCTATAATGAAAATTCCCACTAGTATATGGAAGTGACAAAACAAGAGACTCTATATTATGAAGATCATGGTGCTACTTTGAAGCACAAGTGTGGAAAGGGATAGTAGCATTGTCCCTTCTCTCTTTTCTCTCATTTTTTTTGTTTTTTGGAGGGGCTTTCTCTTTTTTTAGCCCCTCTCTATTTTTTTAGGTCATCTCCTTTTTTTGGCCTTTCCTCACATGGGACAATGCTCTAATAATGAAGATCATCACACTTTTATTTACTTACAACTCGATACTAGAACAAAAATATGACTATATGAATGCCTCCGGCGATGTACCGGGATGTGCAATGATCTAGCGTAGGAATGACATCAAAAAACGGACAAGCCATGGAAACATCATGCTAGCTATCTTACGATCATGCAAGGCCATATGACAATGATGGTGTGTGTCATAATAAACGGAACGGTGGAGTTACATGGCAATATATCTCAGAATGGCTATGGAAATGCCATAATAGATAGGTATGGTGGCTGTTTTGAGGAAGGTATATGGTGGGTGTATGGTACCGGCGAAAGTTGCGCGGTACAAGAGAGGCTAGCAATGGTGGAAGGGTGAGAGTGCGTATAATCCATGGACTCAACATTAGTGAACTCACATACTTATTGCAAAAAAATATTAGCCATCAAAACCAAGTACTACACGCATGCTCCTAGGGGGAGGTTGGTAGGAGTTAACCATCGCGCTCCCCCGACCTCCATACAAAGGATGACACTCAATAAATAAATCATGAAACAACTTCGTCACATAACGGTTCACCATACGTGCATGCTACGGGAATCACAAACCTCAACACAAGTATTTATACAATCCATAACTACCCACTAGCATGACTCTAATATTACCATCTTTATATCGCAAAACTATTGTAAGGAATCAAACATATCATATTCAGTGATCTACAAGTTTATGTAGGATTTTATGACTAACCATGTGAATGACCAATTCCTGTCAACTCTCTAAATAGATATAAGTGAAGCAAGAGAGTTTTAATTCTTTCTACAAAAGTTATGCCCACGCTCTAACAATTATAAGTGAAGCAAAACAGCATTCTACAAATGGTGGTTTTCTATGTGAAGAGAAACAGGCAATCCAAACTTCAAATGATATAAGTGAAGCACATGAAGCATTCTATAAAGCCATACTCAAAAGATATAAGTGAAGTGCAAAGAGCATTCTATAAATCAATCAAGGACTATATCATACCAGCATGGTGCATAAAATAAAAGGTGAAAACTAAATGCAAAAGACGCTCCAAGATCTTCACATATCACATGAATGAAACGAATCCGAAAACATACCGATACTTGTTGAAGAAAGAGGGGATTCCTTCTGGGGCATCCCCAAGCTTAGACGCTTGAGTCTCCTTGAATATTTACTTGGGGTGCCTTGGGCATCCCCAAGCTTGATCTCTTGCCTCTCCTTCATCTCCTCACATCGAGACCTCCTCGATCTTCGAACACTTCATCCACACAAAACTTCAGCAGAAAACTCGGTAAGATCCGTCAGTATAATAAAGCAAATCACTACTCTAAGTACTGCTGCAAACCAATTAATATTTTGTTTTTCCATTGTAGCTACTGTAATATAACTTTTCCATGGCTTAATCCACTGATATAAATTGATAGTTTCATCAAAACAAGCAAACTATGCATCAAAAACAGAATCTGTCTAAAACAGAACAGTCTGTAATAATCCGAACATTCACCATACTTATGATACTTGAAAAATTCTACCAAAATTAGTAAAAATAAAAAATTTGTATATAAAGACAGTGCAAGAAGTTTCAGAACCATTTGATGTTCCAGCAAAAAATCTAAAATCGCGCACTACAGCCAAAGTTTTTGTCCTGCGCCGCACAAACCAACAAGCATTGTAAACATCCTAAAGGCAAACCTTGGCACATTATTTTTATAATACAATGGAACTGTACAAGGGGATAATTTTTTTTTTTGAGAAGTTTCTGTAATTAAGATTCACAAAGTTTCCATGGGCATGAACAAAGTTCAAGGACGTCCCCCACTTTCACAATGCTCGTCTATATCACTTTCACTTTTCTTTTTGAAAAAGTTTTAGGTTCCCCTCTTTATTTTTTTTTGTTTTTAAACTTTATAAAAGAACACAACAGAAATAAATGACTCTCTAAAATTTCCGGGTTGTCTCCCTGGCAGCGCTTTCTTTAAAGCCATTAAGCTAAGCATATAGTGCTCAAGTGATGGATCCACCCGGATCCCAAGGTATATCAAAGCCAATTTTAATTAACAATGATCTGGCATTTAGTAGTGAGCACAAAATGATATATATCGTGCAACAACGAAGTCTAACTCTCTTCCTATGCATCGGCATGTCATGAAAGAACAATTCATGCGCATCAAGTAAAGGCCAATGTATAGTATAAGCGGTTTCTTGCAATTTTATCGTGTTGGAAACATAGAGAGGCGGAGATGTAGTTCCTCTCTCATAATAATTGCAAGTAGGAGCAGCAAGCACATGCATATTATACTCATCAAAATCATCATGTGTAATGGAAAAGGGCAACCCATCAATATAATCCTTAATAAGTGCAAACTTCTCCAATATAGTGTAGTTTGGAGAATTCAAAAAGATAATAGGACTATCATGTGTGGGTGCAATAGCAACTATCTCATGTTTAACATAAGGAACTATAGCAAGTTCATCTCCATAAGCATAATTCATATTGGCATCTTGGCCACAAGCATAGCAAGCATCATCAAAAAGGGATATTTCAAAAGAATCAACGGAATCATAACAATCATCATAGCATTCATCCTTCGGTAAGCACGAAGGGAAATTAAACAATGTATGGGATAAAGAGTTACTCTCATTGGAAGGTGGGCACGGGTGATCAATCCGCTCTTCCTCCGTTTGTTCTTCACTCTCCTCCCCATATTTTTCATCCAATGAGCTCACAATGTCATTAATTTCTTCTTCCATAGACTCCTGCAAAATATTAGTCTCTTCTTGGACAGCGGAGACTTTCTCAATAAACGCATCAATATTGGACTTATATTCATAATTCAAATAGCAATATTTTCAATATAGCAAGATTTTCAGGCCTAGAAACATCATCATCAAAAGCATCATTCTTTCTAAACAGAGATTCAATTTCATAAGCACCCTTAAAAGCAACGAAATCTTCTATTTATTCCACATCATAATAATCATATATACCATTAGCATAAGAAGCTAAGGTTTCATTATCATTAAATTTGCATGAAAAGGGAAGGTGTGGAGCCTTCATCCTAGAGCAACAAGTATAATCATATCTCAAGCATAGTTGCCGAGCATACCAATGCAACAAATGAATTTGATCCCATAACAGTTTCCCTTTTTGTGTCAAGCAATAATCCATAAAATATTCACGTTGATCCAACGTTACTCCCATTACATAGTTGAATGGGGTTTTCTCAGGATTATCAAAGTAGTACATAATATCTTTCACATAATGAGCATCGAGGGTTTTAGGAGGTTCCCCATCTCCATGCGTAGCAAGTACACCTAAGTTTTTTGGTATTTTGTGTTCCCTATCCATAACTGAAGATAGAGAACAACTTAGAACAGCAAATAAAATCTACTTAGTGATAAAGCAAACAAGCACACACGAGAATATTCACCCCACGTTATTGCTCCCCGGCAACGGCGCCAGAAAAAGGTCTTGATAACCCACAAGTGTAGGGGATCAGTTGTAGCCTCTTTCGATAAGTAAGATTGTCCAACCCAACGAGGAGCTAAAGGCAGAACAAATATTCCCTCAAGTTCTATCGACCAGCGATACAACTCTATGCACGCTTGACATTTACTTTACCTAGAACATGTATGAAACTAGAAGTACTTTGTAGTTTTTGTGGGATAGGTTTGCAAAAATATAAAGAGCATGCAAATAAAACTAGGGGCTGTTAAGATAAAGACACAACTAAAGTTAATATAGTGAGTGTGGAAAAGTGGTGGTAGGAGTTGCGAAATTGCCCCTAAGCAATTGACTACGTTACTAGACCGATAGCAAGTTTTATGTGGGAGAGGCCACTGCTAGCATGTCATCCCTTACTTGGAATTCTATGCACTTATGATTGGAACTATTAGAAAGCATCTGCAACTACTAACGTTCATTAAGGTAAAACCCAACCATAGCATTAAGATATATTGGTCCCCCTTCAATCCCGTATGCATCAATTTCTACGCTAGGTTGAAGTTTCTGTCACACTTGCCCTCCAATACATAGTCCTATCAACATACAACTAACCCTATGGTGTGATCCACGCGCGCGCTCATATGATGTGAACCAAAGGACAGCAACATAACCACAAGCAAATTAAATCAATCATAGCAATTCACCAATCATCGATAGAACAACGATAATCTACTCAGACATCATAGGATGGCAACACATCATTGGATAATAATATGAAGCATAAAGCACCATGTTCAAGTAGATGGTACAGCGGGTTGCGGGAGAGTGCACCACTGTAGATAGATGGGGGAAGGTGATGGAGATGTTGGTGAAGATGATGGAGGTGTTGGTGTAGATCGCCGTCACACGATGATGGCCCCGATGGCACTCCGGTGCCACCGGAAGCAAGGGGAAGGAGAGCCCCCCTCCTTCTTCTTCCTCCTTGACCTTCTCCCTAGGTGGGAGAAGGGTTTCCCCTCTGGTCCATGGCCTCCATGGCGGCGGGGAGGTGAGAGCCCCTCCAAGATTGGATCTGTCTCTCTGTCTCTCTCTGTTTCTGCGTTCTCAAATTCTGCCCCTTCACCGTTTCTTATATTCCCGGAGATCTGTAACTCCGATTGGGCAGATTTTTTGACACAATTTTTATCCGGATATTAGCTTTCTTGCGGCGAAAGAAGGGCATCAACCGTCTTACGGTGTGGCCACGAGGGCCCAGGGCGCTCCCCCCTGCCTCGTGGCCCACTCGGGCATCGTTTCATGTTGGTTCCGCTTCCCAAAATTCACATATATTCCAAAAAAAAATCTTCGTCCGCTTGGACTCCGTTTGATATGGATATTCTGCGAAACAAAAAACATGCAACAAACAGGAACTGGCACTGGGCACTGGATCAATACGTTAGTCCCAAAAAATAGTATAAAAAGTTGCCAAAAGTATATGAAAGTTGTAGAATATTGGCATGGAACAATAAAAAATTATAGATACGACGGAGACGTATCAAGCTTCACGGGAGAGTTTCGTCAGCTCGGCGGCGTGGCGACGGAGATGATGAAGTTACCGGCGCAGGGCTTCGCCTAAGCACTGCAACGATATGACCGAGGTGTGTTTTCGTGGAAGGGGGCACCGCACACGGCTAAAACAATGTTGCTTGTGTGTTCTAGGGTGCACCCCTGCCCGTGTATATAAAGGAGCAAGGGGAAGGGCTGGCCGGCCCTAGGGGCGCGCCATAGAGGGAGTTTTCGTAGAAGAAGGGAAGAAGGAAGGAGAGGGGCGCCTCCCCCCCCCCAATCCTAGTCCAACTAGGATTCCCTTGGGGGGCGCGGCCAGCCCTAGTGGGCTGCCTCTCACTTGCCCTCATGGCCCACTATGGCCCAATACTCCCCAAGGGGTTCCGGTAACCCCTCCAGCACTCTGGTTTTCTCCGAAATCATCCAGAACACTTCCGATGTCCGAATATAGCCGTCCAATATATCAATATTTATTTCTCGGACATTCCGAGACTCCTCGTCACGTCTGTGATCTCATCTGGGACTCCGAAATACCTTCGGTACATCAAAACTCATAAACTCATAATACTGATCGTCATCGAACGTTAAGCGTGCGGACCCTACGGGTTCGAGAACTATGTAGACATGACCGAGACTCATCTCCGGTCAATAACCAATAGCGGAACCTGGATGCTCATATTGGTTCCTACATATTCTACGATGATCTTTACTGGTCAAACCGCATAACGACATATGTTGTTCTTTTTGTCATCGGTTTGTTACTTACCCGAGATTCGATCGCCGGTATCATCATACCTAGTTCAATCTCGTTACCGGCAAGTCTCTTTACTCGTTTCGTAATACATCATCTCGTGACTAACTCATTAGTCATTTGCTTGCAAGGCTTATTATGATGTGTATTACCGAGAGGGCCCAGAGATACCTCTCCGACACTCAGAGTGACAAATCTTATTCTCGATCTATGCCAACACCACAAACACCTTCGGAGACACCTGTAGAGCATATTTATAATCACCCAGTTACGTTGTGACGTTTGATAGCACACAAGGTGTTCATCCGGTATTCGGGGGTTGCATAATCTCATAGTCATAGGAACATGTATAAGTCATGAAGAAAGCAATAGCAGTAAAACTAAACGATCATGTTGCTAAGCTAACGGATGGGTCTTGTCCATCACATCATTCTCCTAATGATGTTATCCCAAATAACAACTCATGTCTATGGCTAGGAAATATAACATCTTTGATCAATGAGCTAGTCTAGTAGAGAGTAGAGGCATACTAGGGACACTCTGTTTGTTTATGTATTCACACATGTACTAAGTTTCCGGTTAATACAATTCTATCATGAATAATAAATATTTATCATTATATAAGGAAATAAATAATAACTTTATCATTGCCTCTAGGCATATTTCCTTCACTTATGTCCCTGTTGTCAAGGTACGCGGTGGCACAGACCCGGTGACGTCCACCAGGCTGAGCTGGAAGGATGTCGTCACGCTGATGTCCTTGTTCTTGCTCAATAAGAAGACGTACGCCGCCACGTAGTCTTTGCACCCGGTGAGTCCATGGGGGAAGAAATAGATTCGCCAGTCGTAGCCTCCGACAGTGAACACGGTCGATCTGCGGGACACCGTGGATCGCTCTCGTTGCAGGCTGTAGCCTGAGATCTCGAACACGTGGGAGCCCTGCACCGTCTTCGTGGCCACGCTGGAGCTCTGCGCCGTCTTCGCGGCCGCATTGGGCTTCTCCGCGGCACGGCGTGTGGAGAAGATGCTTCACATGGCCCCTTCGCTTCTCCTGCTCGGACGGTTTGCTGGTGTGATGGCAATGCCGTCACAGGGACCGGAGTAGATTCTTTGTTTTTCTTGCTGGGGTTTGTTCGGGGAAGACGACGCGATCGAGGACTTCTGGTATGGAAGGGGAACGGGAGGCCCTATGTGCCGCATTCTGCGACAAAGAGATGGCCTTTCGCACAGAGTGAGTCCTGACTGGGCCGGCCCATTACACTGCCCCGCGAATGCGATGCTAAAAAAATCGCAAAAATGGTAGTTCGTAGTTTGCTCATCCTGGGAATCGAACCCTGGAGGCGTGGACTACATTCCCAAGTGCGCTCGCTGCTAACCACTACAACTAAAGAGGACTCGTGAGAAATATGCATCGCGAGGTTTTAAGACAAAATAGCGGTAGCACACTTAAACCTATTTGAAAAGAATCGAGAACAATATTCCAAAATTTGATTTATTTTACGAAATTACGAAACTTTTTTGAAGACCGAAATAATTTTCTGAAATGTCGAACAAAATTTTTAATTTCTGAACTTTTTTCGTGAACATGAACATTTTCTGAATTTTTGTTTTTTTTCAAATGGGAACAATTTTTTAAATCATGGAAATATTTTGAATTTTTATAACAAATTTCGAAATGATGAACAATTTTGAAAATCCCAAAAAAAAATTGAAACACGAACAATTTTTTAATACGTGAATTGTTTTTAGAAAACAAGAATATATTTTGAAATTTGTGAACAATTTCTGAACTTTTTAGTAAACATGAACATTTTTTGAATTTTCGAATGAAATTTCAGAATAGGAACAATTTTTAAAATCATGAAAATATTTTGAATTATTAGAACAATTTTGAAAATCCAAACAAATTTGAAACACAAAGAATTTTTTAAATATGTGAATAAAAATTAGAAGCCAAGAACATTTTTTGAAATTTGTGAACAATTTTTTAAAACAGCAACATTTTTCTAAATGTTGGTCATTATTTAAAATTCTGTAAAAAGGATGACGAGAAAAAGCCAATTCAAGGAACCTTCTAGAAGTTTCCCAAAACCAGAAAAAACCAGCTGGGAACCTCTAGAAGGTTCGCAAAACCGGGAGCGTTGGAACGGTTGAACGGGCCGGCCCGCTGCGTCGCTGCTCGGTCGCTCGCCTGTGCGAAGCGCCGGCAGTTTGACGCAGCGAGCGGCAAATAGGATTTTCCGGGGAAAGGGCTGTTGGATTTGACCCCGATCAGCTGTAATCCATCCGGTCCAACTACAATGGGCTGGCCCAGTAGTAACATGATTCGTCCATAGCTCATTAGCGACGCTCCTATCTTCTTTTCGTTTTTTTTTCTCAAAAAAAAATCTTCTTTTCGTAAATAGTAGCAACACACTAACTATTTTTTCTAAGCATCCAATGCTTCCATATCAATAAACCATACATGTCCGTCATGTCATTGATCTACCACCCCCTAATTATTTTTTCAGCAAGCCTTTGACATCAACAAATCAGGCATGGCTGCCAAATCATTTGTCATCACATCATAGTTAATTCTCACAATTATTCATGATCAACCTAAATATCAATGTTTTCAGTCTATCAACCAGCAACACACGGGTTAGCTCCTAGTTCACTTAACTAACTGTCTAGGGAACTTAAATATTTAAAGCATTGGCCGATCTGCCTGTACACGTTACCTGCAAAAAAAAAAAAATCTGCCTGTACACGTGACGCATTAAAGCGATCTTTATTTATTTTTATTATTTAAATTTCAAAATATTTAAATCTTTATTTTAAGACTTAATTTACATAAAATTTTCGAAGACGTTCACCACACATTTAGGAAGTGTTCGTGCATTGTATAAGATTTGTTTACACAATTTTTTAAAAATTGTTCGGGCATTCAAAAATATATTCATGAGATTGAAAAATGTTATAAGTTTATAATCTGTTTCTTGATACATTTTGAAAATGTTTTTGAAAATGTAAAAACTTGATCGTGTAATTCGTAAAACAATATACCATTAAAACCAATTCATAACATTTAAAATATTCACGCATTTCAAAAAATACTAGATTTTACAAATTTTCAACATTTAACATGTATTTAAAAATGTTCAACATTCAACATGTATTAAAAAATGTTCCACATGTATCTAAAAAATGTTCAATCTGATATTTTTTCCCAGTGTGTAATAACAAAATCAACATGTATTTCAAACAATGAAAAGTAACGTAAAAAAACCCAAAACAAACATACAAAAGAAAAACTGATAAAGAAAAAAGAAAAAAGAAAAAAATCCGCATAGCATCTTCCCTAAATGCGTGGAAGATTCCATGAGCCGGTCCATAGCAAGTAGCCCACGGGTACCAGCTGGAACGAGCGCATGTGGGCATGCGACCGTCCGTCGCCATGTGTCACATGTTCGGTGCATTAGTGGGAGCATTTTTTGTTGTTTCAGGATGCATTCTATATTGGATTTTGGGTTTTGTTTGTTTGTTTCTAGATTTGTTGATTTTTTTTATATATTTCTTTGGGCTTTTCTCAAGCAAAGTGCACCGTGTGAAATAATACACACGTGCTTTGTGCTTCCTTAAAGTGAAATTTTCCGGTTGCGCTTCGCGCTGAATCACAACTATGTTTCCTACAACTGGGTTTCTCCGAAAAGTGAAAAACACGAATGTGCTTAAGCGTGAAGCACACATGTGCTTCCTAGAAAAAGAAAAGCATAACTACGCTTCACAGTGGATCGGTCTATGCTTCTCAAAAAGTGAAAAAGTACAGTTGTGCTTTCCAAAAAAAAGCGAAAAGCACAATTGTGCTTCTGCTTTCCGGGGTTTCGGATTTTAGGATCAGTTTTTTCAGGGTTTTTTACAAAAAAATGTCCGTCCAAAAATTATTAATATGGATCTCATTTCAAAGATATCAACCTGAAAAGCACAAGGTGAAAATGGTTTTCGATTTGAAAGCACGGTGCAAGAGATAAAATATTGTGAAGAAACGAATCTATAAAAAAGACACAAAACTCTCTGGTTGTGACAATTATTGCACATACAATGCGCAACTTACCACTACAAGAGGTGATGGGGAGTGACCTTCGCAAAGGTACACTCTAGTTAGTGAACTGTTTAGAACCTTTTGAAAACCGATTGCCATCATTTATTGGGCTACCCCACTTACGTTGATCCCGTAAGCGAGCATGTTCTTCTTACGTTGATTGATCCCTATAAGTGGCCGTGGCATGGTGCCACTAGCCGCGTCATGTATAGCATGTCTGTCAATAAGTGATGTTTGGCCTTTGAGAGCCAAGACGACAAATTCAATAGGAAACGATTGAAATCACCCGGCTGATTTCTAGGCTCCTATCCGTCGCTTTGCTGGTGTGATGCGTGTCCACGTGATGTGGTGCCCCTAGCTCCTCTCAGTTTCCCATCTGCCTTAGCCATCCTCAACGACTTGTTCTTTATCTGGATCAATCTCTTACCCACCTGCAAGCGCCGTGGCCGCACCACAAGGCAGCCACCAGCTACCTCCGTTCAGGTCCTACAACTCTGCCATCATGGCCTGGTGCAAATCCGGTGGTGAGGCTGCAACTGCGAGGGCACTCCCCAGCTTGTCGTGGGGGAAGTTGTGCTTCCAACTATACATGGAGGTTGTGGGCTGCCTCCACCACGGCCGTCGGCACGACACGGCCGCTACCGACCTCCTCCAGTTGTCCCCGACCATAATGTTGGGAAACGTTGCATGGGAAACAAAAAATTTTCCTACGTTCACCAAGATCAATCTAGGAGATGCATCTACGAGGGGAGAGTTGGATCCACATACCCTTGTAGATCGCTAAGCGGAAGCGTTCAAGAACGCGGTTGATGGAGTCGTACTCGCCGCGATTCAGATCGCCGAAGATCCTAGCACCGAAGCAACGGTGCCTCCGCGTTCTTCACACGTACAGCTCGGGGACGTCTCCTCCTTCTTGATCCAGCAAGGGGGGGAGGAGAGGTTGATGGAGACACCGGCAGCACGACGGCGTGGTGGAGATGGTGGTGGAGGATTCCAGCAGGGCTTCGCCAAGCACCGCGGGAAAACGAAGATTGTAGTGGGAGAGGGAGGGCAGCGCCGAGGCACGAACGTGTGTGGCTGCCCTCCCTCTGCCTCTCTTTATATAGGGGGAGTAGAGGGGAGGGGAGGCCCTAGGGTTTACCCCTAGGGGCGGCGGCCAAGGGGAGGTGGGAGGGGGCGGCGCCCCAGGGTTAGGGTTCCCCCCCCCCCCCAAGTGCCTTGCCCCCCAAGCCTAGGGGGGTGCGGCAGCCCTAGGGGGGGCCAGCCCCCTTGGCGCATGAGGAGAGGGCCCAGGGGGGGCGCACAGCCCTATGAGGGCTGTTGTGTCCCCCTTTGTGGCCCATTAGGCCCGAAACTCTTTCCGGGACCCCGAAAACCCTTTTCGGTCATCCGCCGTCTTCCCGATACTCCCCGGAACACTTCCGGACTCCGAAACCTTTCATCCTATATATCAATCTTCGTCCCCGGACCATTCCGGAGACCCTCGTCACGTCCGGGATCTCATCCGGGACTCCGAACAACCTTCGGTAACCATGCACTGTTCTCACTAACAACCCTAGCGTCACCGAACCTTAAGTGTGTAGACCCTGCGGGTTCGGAAACTATGCAGACATGACCGAGACACTCCCAGGCCAATAACCAATAGCGGGATCTGGATACCCATATTGGTTCCCACACGTTCCTCGACGATCTCATCGGATGAACCACGATGTCAAGGATTCAGGCAATCCCGTATACAGTTCCCTTTGTCTCGTCGGTATGTTACTTGCCCGAGATTCGATCGTCGGTATCTCTATACCTAGTTCAATCTCGTTACCGGCAAGTCTCTTTACTCGTTACCATAATACATAATCCCGTGACTAACTACTTAATCACTTTGAGCTCATTGTGATGATGTCTTACCGAGTGGGCCCGGAGATACCTCTCCGTCACACGGAGTGACAAATCCCAGTCTCAATCCATGTCAACTCAACAGACACCTTCGGAGATACCTGTAGAGTACCTTTATAGTCACCCAGTTACGTTGCGACGTTTGGCACACACAAAGCACTCCTACGGTGTCAGTGAGTTACATGATCTCATGGTCATAGGAACTTATACTTGACATGCAGAAAACTATAGCGATAACTGATACGATCAAAAGCTATGTTTAACGTTTGGGTCTCGTCCATCACATCATTCTCCTAATGATGTGATCCCGTTATCAAATGACAACTCATGTCTATGACCTGGAAACCGCGGTCATCTTTGATCAACGAGCTAGTCCTGAAGAGGCTTACTAGGGACACAAAGTTTGTCTATTTATCCACACATGTATATGAGTTTCCAATCAATACAATTATAGCATGGATAATAAACGATTATCATGAACAAGGAAATATAATAATAACTCTTTTATTATTGCCTCTAGGGCATATTTCCAACAGTCTCCCACTTGCACTAGAGTCAATAATCTATCATTACAAGGTAATGAATCTAACACCCATAGAGTCTTGGTGTTGATCATGCTTAGCCCGTGGAAGAGGCTTAGTCAACGGATCTGCAACATTCAAATCCGTGTGTACTTTGCAAATGCTTATGTCCTCCTCCTTGACTGAATCGCGGATGGAATTGAAGCTTCGCTTTATGTGTCTGGTCCTCTTGTGAAACCTTGGTTCCTTGGCTAGAGCAATGGCACCAGTGTTGTCACAGAACAGAGTCATTGGGTTTAGTGCACTAGGCACAACTCCAAGATCTGTCATGAACTCCTTCATCCAGACACCTTCCTTTGCCGCCTCCGAGGCAGCTATGTACTCCGCTTCGCATGTAGAATCGGCTACCACGCTTTGCTTGGAACTGCACCAGCTTACCGCTCCCCCGTTGAGAATATATACGTATCCGGTTTGAGACTTAGAGTCATCCGGATCAGTGTCAAAGCTTGCATCGACGTAACCCTTTACGACGAGCTCTTGATCACCTCCATAAACGAGAAACATTTCCTTAGTCCTTTTCAGGTACTTTAGGATATTCTTGACCGCTGTCCAGTGATCCATACCAGGATTACTTTGAAACCTTCCGGCCATACTTATGGCAAGGCTGACATCTGGTCTTGTGCATAGCATTGCATACATGATAGAGCCTATGGCTGAAGCATAGGGGACGACACTCATCTTTTCTCTATCTTCCGCAGTCACTGGGCATTGAGTCTTACTCAACTTTGTACCTTGCAATACCGGCAAGAACCCCTTCTTGGATTGATCCATTTTGAACTTCTTCAAAACTTTATCAAGGTATGTACTTTGTGAAAGTCCTATCAAGCGTCTTGATCTATCTCTATAGATCTTGATGCCTAATATGAAAGCAGCTTCACCGAGATCCTTCATTGAAAAACTCTTGTTCAAATACCCCTTTACGCTATCCAAAAATTCTATATTGTTTCCAATCAGCAATATGTCATCCACATATAATATTAGAAACGCTATAGAGCTCCCACTCACTTTCTTGTAAATACAAGCTTCATTGTAAACTTGTACAAACCCAAACGCTTTGATCACCTCATCAAAGCGAAGATTCCAACTCCGAGATCCTTGCACCAGCCCATAAATGGAACGCTGGAGCTTGCATACTTTGTCAGCATTCTCTGGATCGACAAAACCTTCCGGTTGTATCATATACAACTCTTCCTTAAGAAAACCGTTAAGGAACGCTGTTTTGACATCCATCTGCCAAATTTCATAATCGAAATATGCAGCTATTGCTAACATGATTCGGACGGATTTAAGCATCGCTACGGGTGAGAAAGTCTCATCGTAGTCAATCCCTTGAACTTGTGAAAAACCCTTTGCCACAAGTCGAGCTTTATACACGGTGACATTACCGTCAGCGTCCGTCTTCCTCTTAAAAATCCATTTATTCTGAATGGCCTTCCGCCCTTCAGGTAATACTTCCAAAGTCCATACTTTGTTTTCATACATGGATCCCATCTCGGATTTCATGGCCTCTAACCATTTGTCGGAATCCGGGCCCACCATCGCTTCTTCATAGCTCGTAGGTTCACCGTTGTCTAACAACATGACCTCCAAGACAGGGTTACCATACCACTCAGGTGCAGTGCGTACCCTTGTCGACCTACGAGGTTCGGTAGTAACTTGATCAGAAGCTTCTTGATCATCATCATTGGCTTCCTCTTCAACCGCTGCAGGCTCCACAAAAACATCTTTCTGTGCTGCGCAACTCTCTGGTTGAAGCAGAGGTTCAATAACCTCATCAAGTTCTACCTTCCTCCCACTCAATTCTTTCGAGAGAAACTCTTTCTCGAGAAAGGACCCGTTCTTAGCGACAAACACTTTGCCTTCGGATCTGAGATAGAAGGCGTACCCAACAGTTTCTTTTGGGTATCCTATGAAGACACATTTGTCCGCTTTGGGTTCGAGCTTTTCTGGCTGAAGCCTTTTGACATAAGCATCGCAACCCTAAACCTTGAGAAAAGACAACTTAGGTTTCTTACCAAACCATAGTTCATACGGTGTTGTCTCAACGGACTTAGATGGAGCCCTATTTAAAGTGAATGCAGCTGTCTCTAACGCATATCCCCAGAACGATAGTGGCAAATCGGCAAGAGACATCATAGAACGCACCATATCTAATAGGGTTCGATTACGACGTTCGGACACACCATTACGCTGTGGTGTTCCAGGTGGCGTCAACTGTGAAACAATTCCACATTTTCTTAAGTGATTGCCAAACTCATAACTCAGATATTCTCCCCCTCGATCAGATCGTAGGAACTTGATCTTCTTGTTACGATGATTTTCAACTTCACTCTGAAATTGCTTGAACTTTTCAAAAGTTTCAGACTTATGCTTCATTAAGTAAATATACCCATATCTACTTAAGTCGTCAGTGAAGGTGAGAAAATAACGATATCCACCGCGCGCCGTGACACTCATCGGACCACACACATCAGTATGTATGATTTCCAATAAGTCACTTGCCCGTTCCATTGTCCTTGAAAACGGGGTCCTCGTCATCTTGCCCATGAGGCACGGCTCGCATGTGTCAAGTGATTCAAAATCAAGAGACTCCAAAAGTCCATCAGCATGGAGCTTCCTCATGCGTTTCACGCCGATATGACCCAGATGGCAGTGCCACAAGAAAGTGGTATTATCATTATCAACTCTACATCTTTTGGCATCAATGTTATGAACATGTGTATCATCACTATCGAGATTCAATAAGAATAAACCCCTCACTTCGGGTGCATGACCATAAAAGATATTACCCATATAAATAGAACAACCTTTATTCTCTGATTTAAATGAGTAACCGTCTCGCATCAAACAAGATCCAGATATAATGTTCATGCTTAACGCAGGCACTAAATAACAATTATTCAGGTTCATAACTAATCCCGATGGTAATCGAAGAGCGAGCGTGCCGACGGCGATCACATCAACCTTGGAACCATTTCCCACGCGCATCGTCACTTCGTCCTTCGCCAGCCTCCGTTTATTCCGCAGTTCCTGTTTAGAGTTGCAAATGTGAGCAACCGAACCGGTATCAAATACCCAGGCACTACAACGAGAGTTGGTAAGGTACACATCAATAACATGTATATCACATATACCTTGCTTATTGTTGTTGTTGGCCCCCTTCTTGTCTGCCAGATACTTGGGGCAGTTCCGCTTCCAGTGGCCGTTCCCCTTGCAATAGAAACACTCAGTCTCTGGCTTGGGCCCAGCCTTGGGTTTCTTCACTGGATGAGCAACTGCCTTGCCACCCTTCTTAGAGTTACCCTTCTTGCCCTTGCCATTTTTCTTGAAACTGGTGGTTTTATTGACCATCAACACTTGATACTTCTTCTGGATGTCTGCCTCAGCGACTTTCAGCATCGAAAACAGCTCGGCGATGGTTTTGTTCATCCCTTGCATGTTATACTGCTGTACGAAGCTCTTGTAGCTAGGCGGGAGTGACTGGAGAATTCTGTCAATGATAGCCTCGTCCGGGAACACAAGTCCCAGATCAGCTATGCGGGTATAGTACCCAGACATCTTCAGTAAGTGCTCACTGACAGACGAATTCTCCTCCATCTTGCAAGCAAAGAATTTATCGGTGGTCTCATACCTCTCGATCTTGGCATTCTTTTCAAAGATGAACTTCAACTCCTGGAATATCTCATATGATCCATGACGTTCAAAACGCCTTTGAAGTCCTCCTTCCAAGCTATACAATATGGCACACTGCACTATTGAGTAGTCATCCGAACGCGACTGCCAGGCGTTCATAACGTCCGCAGAGGCCTGAGGAGCGGGGGGTTCACCTAGCGGTGCATTTAGGACATAAACCTTTTGGGCAGCTGTGAGGATGATCCTCAGATTGCGGAGCCAGTCCACAAAGTTGCTCCCATCATCTTTCAGTTTAGCTTTCTCTAGGAACGCATTAAAATTCAGGGGAGCTACTGCGCGAGCCATCTACAACAAAAGATTTGCAAAGACATTTTAGACTATTGTTCATGATAAGTGAGTTATTACCTAATCAAATTATTTATAACTCCCACTCAAATTGACATCCCTCTGGTCATTCGAGCGTGACATGATCCAGATTCACCAACCCAAGTCCGATCATCACGTGAGATGAGGTGGTGTCAATGGTGAACATCTACATGT
>LR738710.1:774845211-774876003 GCA_902687465.1 Secale cereale
CATAGTTCATACGGTGTTGTCTCAACGGACTTAGATGGAGCCCTATTTAAAGTGAATGCAGCTGTCTCTAACGCATATCCCCAGAACGATAGTGGCAAATCGGCAAGAGACATCATAGAACGCACCATATCTAATAGGGTTCGATTACGACGTTCGGACACACCATTACGCTGTGGTGTTCCAGGTGGCGTCAACTGTGAAACAATTCCACATTTTCTTAAGTGATTGCCAAACTCATAACTCAGATATTCTCCCCCTCGATCAGATCGTAGGAACTTGATCTTCTTGTTACGATGATTTTCAACTTCACTCTGAAATTGCTTGAACTTTTCAAAAGTTTCAGACTTATGCTTCATTAAGTAAATATACCCATATCTACTTAAGTCGTCAGTGAAGGTGAGAAAATAACGATATCCACCGCGTGCCGTGACACTCATCGGACCACACACATCAGTATGTATGATTTCCAATAAGTCACTTGTCCGTTCCATTGTCTCTGAAAACGGGGTCCTCGTCATCTTGCCCATGAGGCACGGCTCGCATGTGTCAAGTGATTCAAAATCAAGAGACTCCAAAAGTCCATCAGCATGGAGCTTCCTCATGCGTTTCACGCCGATATGACCCAGACGGCAGTGCCACAAGAAAGTGGTATTATCATTATCAACTCTACATCTTTTGGCATCAATGTTATGAACATGTGTATCATCACTATCGAGATTCAATAAGAATAAACCCCTCACTTCGGGTGCATGACCATAAAAGATATTACCCATATAAATAGAACAACCTTTATTCTCTGATTTAAATGAGTAACCGTCTCGCATCAAACAAGATCCAGATATAATGTTCATGCTTAACGCAGGCACTAAATAACAATTATTCAGGTTCATAACTAATCCCGATGGTAATCGAAGAGCGAGCGTGCCGACGGCGATCACATCAACCTTGGAACCATTTCCCACGCGCATCGTCACTTCGTCCTTCGCCAGCCTCCGTTTATTCCGCCGTTCCTGTTTGGAGTTGCAAATGTGAGCAACCGAACCGGTATCAAATACCCAGGCACTACAACGAGAGTTGGTAAGGTACACATCAATAACATGTATATCACATATACCTTGCTTGTTGTTGTTGTTGGCCCCCTTCTTGTCTGCCAGATACTTGGGGCAGTTCCGCTTCCAGTGGCCGTTCCCCTTGCAATAGAAACACTCAGTCTCTGGCTTGGGCCCAGCCTTGGGTTTCTTCACTGGATGAGCAACTGCTTTGCCACCCTTCTTAGAGTTACCCTTCTTGCCTTTGCCATTTTTCTTGAAACTGGTAGTTTTATTGACCATCAACACTTGATACTCCTTCTGGATGTCTGCCTCAGCGACTTTCAGCATTGAAAACAGCTCGGCGATGGATTTGTTCATCCCTTGCATGTTATACTGCTGCACGAAGCTCTTGTAGCTAGGTGGGAGTGACTGGAGAATTTTGTCAATGATAGCCTCCTCCGGGAACACAAGTCCCAGATCAGCTATGCGGGTATAGTACCCAGACATCTTCAGTAAGTGCTCACTGACAGACGAATTTTCCTCCATCTTGCAAGCAAAGAATTTATCGGTGGTCTCATACCTCTCGATCTTAGCATTCTTTTCAAAGATGAACTTCAACTCCTGGAACATCTCATATGCTCCATGACGTTCAAAACGCCTTTGAAGTCCTCCTTCCAAGCTATACAACATGGCACACTGCACTACTGAGTAGTCATCCGAACGCGTCTGCCAGGCGTTCATAACGTCCACAGAGGCCGGAGCGGGGGGTTCACCTAGCGGTGCACTTAGGACATAAACCTTTTGGGCAGCTGTGAGGATGATCCTCAGATTGCGGAGCCAGTCCACAAAGTTGCTCCCATCATCTTTCAGTTTAGCTTTCTCTAGGAACGCATTAAAATTCAGGGGAGCTACTGCGCGAGCCATCTACAACAAAAGATTTGCAAAGACATCTTAGACTATTGTTCATGATAAGTGAGTTTTAACTAATCAAATTACTTATAACTCCCACTCAAATTGACATCCCTCTGGTCATTCGAGCGTGGCATGATCCAGATCCACCAACCCAAGTCCGATCATCACGTGAGATGAGGTGGTGTCAATGGTGAACATCTACATGTTGATCATATCTACTATATGACTCATGCTCGACCTTTCGGTCTTCCGCGTTCCGAGGCCATGTCTGTACATGCTAGGCTCGTCAAGTCTAACCCGAGTGTTCTGCATGTGCAAAACTGGCTTGCACCCGTTGTATGCGAACGTAGAGTCTATCACACCCGATCATCACGTGGTGCTTCGAAACGACGAACCTTCGCAACGGCGCACACTCGGGGGGAACACAATTTTATCTTGAAATTTTAGTGAAGGATCATCTTATAATGCTACCGTCGCCCTAAGCAAAATAAGATGCATAAAAGGATTAACATCACATGCAAATCATAAGTGACATGATATGGCCATCAACTCGTGCTTTTGATCTCCATCTCCAAAGCACCGGCATGATCTCCATCGTCACCGGCGCCACACCATGATCCCCATCATCATGATCTCCATCATCGTGTCGCCATCGGGGTTGTCGCGCGCCCACCATGCTCTTACTACTATTGCTACCGTTTAGCGATAAAGTAAAGCATTACAAAGCGCTTAATGATTGACACGCAGGTCATACAAAAATTGAAGACAACCCTATGGCTCCTGCCGGTTGCCGTATACATCGACATGCAAGTCGATATTAACTATTACAACATGATCATCTCATACATCAAATATATTTCATCATGTCATTGGCCATATCATATCACATACATACCCTGCAAAAACAAGTTAGACGTCCTCTAATTTGTTGTTGCATGTTTTACGTGGCTGCTATGGGTATCTAGCAAGAACGCTTCTTACCTACGCAAAGCCACAACGGTGATATTTAAGTTGCTATTTAACCTTCTACAAGGACCGCCTTGTTCTGTTCCGATTCAACTAAGATAGGAGAGACAGACACCCGCCAGCCATCTTATGCAACAAAAGTCACATGTCTGTCGATGGAACCGATCTCATGTACGTGGACATGTAAAGTTGGTCCGGGCCGCTTCATCCCATAATACCGCTGAATCAAGAAAGACTAAGGAGGGAAGCAATCTAAACATCAACGTCCACAAACCCTTTTGTGTTCTACTCGTGAAAGCATCTACGCAAGATCCTAGCTCATGATGCCACTGTTGGGGAACGTTGCATGGGAAACAAAAAAAATTCCTACATTCACCAAGATCAATCTAGGAGATGCATCTACGAGGGGAGAGTTGGATCCACATACCCTTGTAGATCGCTAAGCGGAAGCGTTCAAGAACGCGGTTGATGGAGTCGTACTCGCCGCGATTCAGATCGCCGAAGATCCTAGCACCGAAGCAACGGTGCCTCCGCGTTCTTCACACGTACAGCTCGGGGACGTCTCCTCCTTCTTGATCCAGCAAGGGGGGGAGGAGAGGTTGATGGAGACACCGGCAGCACGACGGCGTGGTGGAGATGGTGGTGGAGGATTCCAGCAGGGCTTCGCCAAGCACCGCGGGAAAACGAAGATTGTAGTGGGAGAGGGAGGGCAGCGCCGAGGCACGAACGTGTGTGGCTGCCCTCCCTCTGCCTCTCTTTATATAGGGGGAGTAGAGGGGAGGGGGCGCCCTAGGGTTTACCCCTAGGGGCGGCGGCCAAGGGGAGGTGGGAGGGGGCGGCGCCCCAGGGTTAGGGTTCCCCCCCCCAAGTGCCTTGCCCCCCAAGCCTAGGGGGGTGCGGCAGCCCTAGGGGGGGCCAGCCCCCTTGGGCATGAGGAGAGGGCCCAGGGGGGCGCACAGCCCTATGAGGGCTGTTGTGTCCCCCTTTGTGGCCCATTAGGCCCGAAACTCTTTCCGGGACCCCGAAAACCCTTTTCGGTCATCCGCCGTCTTCCCGATACTCCCCGGAACACTTCCGGACTCCGAAACCTTTCATCCTATATATCAATCTTCGTCCCCGGACCATTCCGGAGACCCTCGTCACGTCCGGGATCTCATCCGGGACTCCGAACAACCTTCGGTAACCATGCACTGTTCTCACTAACAACCCTAGCGTCACCGAACCTTAAGTGTGTAGACCCTGCGGGTTCGGAAACTATGCAGACATGACCGAGACACTCCCAGGCCAATAACCAATAGCGGGATCTGGATACCCATATTGGTTCCCACACGTTCCTCGACGATCTCATCGGATGAACCACGATGTCAAGGATTCAGGCAATCCCGTATACAGTTCCCTTTGTCTCGTCGGTATGTTACTTGCCCGAGATTCGATCGTCGGTATCTCTATACCTAGTTCAATCTCGTTACCGGCAAGTCTCTTTACTCGTTACCATAATACATAATCCCGTGACTAACTACTTAATCACTTTGAGCTCATTGTGATGATGTCTTACCGAGTGGGCCCGGAGATACCTCTCCGTCACACGGAGTGACAAATCCCAGTCTCAATCCATGTCAACTCAACAGACACCTTCGGAGATACCTGTAGAGTACCTTTATAGTCACCCAGTTACGTTGCGACGTTTGGCACACACAAAGCACTCCTACGGTGTCAGTGAGTTACATGATCTCATGGTCATAGGAACTTATACTTGACATGCAGAAAACTATAGCGATAACTGATACGATCAAAAGCTATGTTTAACGTTTGGGTCTCGTCCATCACATCATTCTCCTAATGATGTGATCCCGTTATCAAATGACAACTCATGTCTATGACCTGGAAACCGCGGTCATCTTTGATCAACGAGCTAGTCCTGAAGAGGCTTACTAGGGACACAAAGTTTGTCTATTTATCCACACATGTATATGAGTTTCCAATCAATACAATTATAGCATGGATAATAAACGATTATCATGAACAAGGAAATATAATAATAACTCTTTTATTATTGCCTCTAGGGCATATTTCCAACACATAATTGACCGTCCCATGTTGTAATTGCAACGATGGAGTTGCATACGACAATGGCGAACGACGACGACAGTGGCGTTTTGAATCATGATTTCCATTGTAATTTTTCTGCAACAACACCTATGTTGCAAAAAAAAGTGAAGATGAAAAACAAATTCCGCAATAACACCTTTGTTGCCGAAAAGATATGCAACAAGATCTCTGTTGCCAAAAAAACTGCAACAAGACCTCTGTCGCAAAAAAAATTGCAACATGACCCATGTTGCAGAAATTTCTTGCAACACGACCTGTGTTGCGATGATAGAACGTGACGCTGGCCGCTTAATCTATCCGATCGAATGGTTCACGAGACGGCAGATCTTTTGCCGACTCTAAACAACGCCCTACTTCAATCCAATTTGACACCTAATGGACTTTTTTTCCTGTCATATTTGCACATTAACGTAGTAGTCACCAAATAGCAACGTGTGAATGGGCCTTACCCATTTTCTGTTTTCACTCTATTTTATTTTCATTGATTTTTCTACTTTCTATTTATGATATTTTTTATCCATATTTTTCATTTGCCATCTTAATTAATAATATGATTTTTTTATATAGGTGAACGTTTTTTATATATACGGTGTATAATTTTTTCTATAAATGAAATAAAATATGTCACGTTTTGTTAAATACACGATGAACATACCGATTAACATTTTCAGATGTGTGATGGCTATTTTTCAACATGTGATGAACGTTTTTAAAATACGACAGCAACCAAGAGTATTGTGGTTTGTGTTAATCGTTTGCAGATTCGGAGATCGCCGACAAGGATCTACCATGGGTGAATTCTACCTTATTCTGATCAGCTCTGTGTTGAAGGAGAATAGGGCGAAGAGAGTTTATCTTCCGTGTTAAGTCACAACCCCACCAACCAGACGTAGCCCTTTGGCAGAAGGGTGAACTGGTCTACCAAATCGCTCTGTCGCCATCGAGCACCACTGGTTCTATTCACTTCGCTGCAATTCTTTCAACAGTTATTATTGTGCTCTCTGACGATAGTTTGTTTGATCTTCTATACTGAGTTGCATATCATTCGCTCTGTTTGCATCTGTCATATGCATCAGTTATTATTTGATGCTCTCAGCATTGAACCCTATTCATCCTATTATGATACCTTAGCATGATGGTGTTACTCACCTCAGTTGTTCTCCTTCGAAGTCATTTATCGCTGTTTAGTTCCAGCTCTCTGTCATGATAGTTTACGTGTTGGCTTATTGCAATACTATCATTATCATCAAGCCTATCATATATACTATGCTCGATCCATTATAGCATCTTATCTCGAAGATTTTGTTCCTTAGTAGCTTGCTTGAGTTATTATCTACCGAACCTTATTTCTGCTGCAGTGTTTGGGATCTGTTCAAAACTTCGAACGAAATTTTGAATCTTCCATTCACCCCCCTCGGCGATATACTCTCGATCATAACAAGAGGTCGCTCATCTCCAGAGAGAGACACCAGAATATCATCTTCTTCTTGCCACTGAGGTCCAAACTCTGAGCCATTGTGTAGGATCGAAGTAGGTCTAGAGGGGGGGTGATTAGACTACTTGACAATATAAAAAATCTGCCTTTAGATCATGCAATGTTTTTGGCAGTTTCACAATTAAGATCAACACAAGTATCACCCTACACATGCAATTCTAGAGTATATGCAGCGGAAAGTAAATTGCACATGTAAAAGAGAGGTGGAGAAGATCAAACGCAGTTTGGTGACACGAAGATTTTTGTCGTGGTTCCGATAGGTGGTGCTATCGTACATCCACGTTGATGGAGACTTCAACCCACGGAGGGTAACGGCTGCGCGAGTCCACGGAGGGCTCCACCCACGAAGGGTCCACGAAGAAGCAACCTTGTCTATTCCATCACGGCCTACGCCCACGGAGGACTAGCCTTACTCGGGGTAGATCTTCACGAAGTAGGCGATCTCCTTGCCCTTACAAACTTCTTGGTTCAACTCCACATCTCAAAGACAGAGGCTCCCAAGCGACACCTAACCAATCTAGGAGGCACCACCCCCCAAAAGGTAATAGACGGTGTTGATGATGATGAACTCCTTGCTCTTGTGCTTCAGATGATAATCTCCCCAACACTCAACTCTCCTCACTGATATGGCTGTGGTGGAAGAAAGATTTGAGTGGAAAGCAACTTGGGAAGGCTAGAGATCAAGTTTCATATGGTAGGAATGGAATGGCTTGATCTCAACACAAGGGTAGGTGGTTCACTTCTCAGAAAGTGTATGGTAGAAGTGGTGGTACTTTCTGATGGCTCTCCTCACGAATGAGGAGGGGGTGGAGGGGTATATATAGCCTCCACACAAAATCCAACCGTTACACACACATTTGACCAATCTCGGTGAGACCGAAGTGAAACTCGGTCAGACCGAAAGTTCAAATATAGTGAACGTTGGGATTTTCGGTGGGACCGAAAATACCATCTCGGTGTGTCCGAAGTGAGTCAAAGGTTAGGGTTTGCCATCTCGGTGTGACCGAAAACAACAACTCGGATATTCCGAAATGCTGTCATTTGGTTACAGAAGGTTGGCAGAACATTTTCGGTGAGACCGAGACTCAGAATCGGTTTGTCCGAGATTACTTATGAGTGTGTTGTAAAGTGAAGAGTGCTGATAGTTGAGGGAGCTAGATCACCAAGCACTTGAGCAACAAGAACATTAACACAACCTCATCCCCTTTTAATAGTATTGGCTTTTCCTATGGACTCAATGTGATCTTTGATCACTAAACCAAAAATGGAGTCTTGAGCTTTTGCCAATGCTTGTCTTAGCATTTTGAGGGGTCCACTTCTTCAGACATTTCCATACCCATATCATCGAACTTTTCTGAAATGATTCTCAAGTAAATATTAGTTCAATGATATATATGTTGTTATTAATTACCAAAACCACCCGGGGATTAGTTGCACTTTCAATCTCCCCCTTTTTGGTAATTGATGACAACATATAGATCAAAGCTTCGACAAAAGATATAATCAAGGAATAATATCGTCGCTTTGAGAAGTATGTGATAAACAAGAGCTCCCCCTAAATTTGTGCATTATTTAAAATTTGCGTTTGAATGCAAATGCACAATCGATTAGGATTATGGGTCACTCTTCCATGTCACATACATCTTGGTGGAGCGCACAAAATGATAAGAATGAGTAACATGCACTCAATCACCAAGACAAGAGTAAATAGCCATACAATAAGGAATAGCATAGGATAAACAATAAGCACACATTAAGGCATAGTATGACTAAGCACTCATTAAGGTAGCATCAAACGTAGTAGCAAACACACTTAAAGTTTCAGGAACCAAAAGAAACCAATGTATCACAAAGAAAAACCGGCAAAAGAACGAAAGACGAAAGAGCACTCTCTCTCTCGAAGCCCTATGATCTATAACAATTTCTCCCCCTTTGGCAACAAGTTACCAAAAAGTTCGAAAAGGTATAGAGCTAAGCGTCACTGCGGGCTCTGCTGGCGGCTCCCGTCTGGGTAGATGTCGGTGTAGAGATAGCTGCATCGGCGAAGACTTCTGCTGATGTCTGCGGTGGAGGAGTGGATGCTGGAGCTGGAGGAACTGCTGAAGCTGTAGCTGGTGCTGAAGTGGTAGCCCTGGAGTCTGTCACTGGGATAGCTGCAGATCTGGATCCTCTGGGAATCTGAGCAGTCTGGCGATGAGAGTCCTGGACTAGATCACCCTGCATAAGCTCTGCTCTCTCCTGCCTAGTCTCCTCCGTGTCTGCCTCAAGCTTGTTGACAAACACCTGAATCTCAGTCAGCTTCACGTCCAGAGCATGGATCTTGTCCTCGACAATCCTCTCAAGGCTCTCCTGAGATTGCTCAATGCTGGCCAGGCGTTGTTCAATCCTCTGGGTAGCTTCAAGAATTTGTTCTCCAAAGCTCTTTGGCTTAGCTGCTGCTGCTGCTGCCTCTTTGTCAGCTTTAGCCTTCTTCGCAGCTTCGATTTTGGCTTGTCCTTCAACTGAGGTAGGATCCTCTTCATCCATCACAACTACGTTGTCCTCATGCTCTGGCTGCAGTGGCAAGTGCTTCCTATCCAACATGAATTTGCCCGTGCCAAACTTGGCGTTGATGAGCATCTGTATCTGCGGTGCAAACCCACACGACCTCTTCTGGTCAGCTGCAGTCCTCTTAATGGTCTCTACCATCAAGTCCATCACCTTAAAAGGTGCCTTCTCATCGAGAATGTGCAGCATGTTGATAGAATAGCCTCGTATCATCCGGTGGTCTCCAGACTTAGGCATCAAAGTATGCCTCAGAATAGTGTTAGTGGTGGTCAGACCTGCCTGGAGATAATACACTGAGCCGAGCTTCCATCCTTCCAAATCAGCAGCTGGGATCTCCTTGTACATATTCTTCATGGAATCATGACTCTTCTTAGGAATCCCATAGACATCAATGTCGTCCTCTCTCTGCACTGGAGCATTCAGAAGTTCTGCCCATTCTTCAACAATCGAAGAAAACCTTTGACCTTCAGTCATCCAGGTGATCTTGCCATCAGGGTAGAAGTGGGCTGTGGCATAGAACTGCATGATCATCTCGTCATTCCAGGCTGTCAGCTCTTGACCCACAAAGTCAGCAACTCCACATGCAGTAAAGCTCTCATGCACATGGGGAAAGAAGTCCCGGTGCTCTTCACTGTCAATATACTTCCAGTCAACATACCTGGTGTCAGCAACAATGGGCTTCTTATCCATTAGCACGGTCTCATAGAAATCCTGCTGCTCTCTGGTGTGGAATCTGGGGTCCACAGCAGTCCTTCTCCTTACAGCATATGGATCAGACTGTCTCCATAGCCTGAGACCTTTATCCTTCCTTGCCTTCATGTCCTCAGCTTGAGGATGAGCATCATTGTGAAGTGGCAACTTGGGACGGAGCTTAAGCAACACATGCTCTTCATCTGATTCAGACGGTGGCATCTCACCTTTGTTCTTCTCAGAAGCTGGAATGCTTCTGGTTGTTCTCTTGGGCTTGGCTGGAGCTGCCTTGGATGGAGCAGGCTTCTTGGGCTTAGAAGAGGCTTGAGCCCGAATAGCATCACCCATGAACTTAGCTTTCTGAGGAGGAGGCTGGGGTGCTTCTTCTTCTTCTTCTTCTGCAGCATCAACTTGAGGTTCAGCATATACTACCCTCTTCCTTTTGGAAGTCTTCTTCACCTTGCTTGGAGCAGGCTCTTCCAAGTTGAGCTTCTTAGCAACTGCTGACTGCTTCACTTTGCTTGTGCCTTTCCTTGGCTGCTGCCCTTGGTGCTCTTTGGCAACCACATTCCTCTTGGGCTTGGAGGTAACTTCCTCAGCAACAAAGTCAGAGTCCTCATCATCAGAAGTTCTCTTCTTCCTGGTTCTAGTGGCTGCAGGAGGCAAACCACTAGGGGTGCTCCTCTCACCATCATCACTAGAGCTGCTCGCAGGACTTGTATCTGCCTCTGGAATTTCTGCAAACGGTGATTCAGACCTGTTCTGGCTGTCACTGACATCTCACATGGCTGAAAAACCTGTGAAAAGATAAGGTATAGGCAGAGTAGAAGAGTTATCACAACTGCAGAATTTTTGCAAAAAAAATGAGTTCAAAACTTAGTTTTGAGTTTTCACAGAATGTATTTCGGTCAAACCGATTTCAGGTTTCGGTGCAACCGAAGTACTCAACAGAAACCTACACACCACTTTCGGTCAGACCGAAATGGGCTTCGGTCCTACCGAAAACTTAGGGTTTCACTGAAACTACTTTTCGGTCGTTCCGATTGGCACAACTCGGTTAAACCGAATTATGCAGTGCAATGGCCAGAGGCCAAATCGGTCATTCCGAGTTTCAAAAATCGGCTTCACCGAGATGCATTCCGTGGAAACCTAAACCTAAGAATTTTCCTCGAAACTAGAAGATCTGAACTATTGTATAGGGAACATATCAAACGTGGATTGAATCATGGCAACCTATCGTGCAAGAATCGGAAGTGGAGCACGAAAAGGGATCGGGACACACCCTAACTTGGTGGTGTCCCTCTACGGCGGCAACGGTGGAGATGATTACCGTTGACGGCGGCGGAGACCTGCGGCGAGGGCGCACAGGCGACGAAGGCGACGATCTGTAGACCAGGGCAGCGGCAGCAGGGGTCTTGGGGGCGAACGGTTTGAAGAAAGAAATCGCGTGCAGCCCCTCAGGTATATATAACCCCGTGCTGTCGGTGGGACCGAGTTGAAAAACTCGGTGTCACCGAGATGTATAACTGCTGTGCAGTTACACATATCGGTCAGACCGAGAGTTTGAACTCGGTTTCACCGAGATGAAACCTAGATCAGTCTAAGCGTTTCGGTTGGACCGAGATTGAGAAACCGGTCAGACCGAAATGGACTTAGAAGGTTTTGGAAGTCAGCCTTAGACGAATCGGTGGTTCCGAGTGCTCCTCACTCGGACTGTCCGAAAAAGACTTGTTCAAAGTTGTGATATGAGCATGAATAGAATTTTGAGACGAGAAAGCATAGATAGCTAGGGAAGGTGCTTAGGCATTCTTGTCCATCCATTTGGCCAGAAAAATCAAAACAATCAAAACAACAAATGGATGTCCTTGAATGGATGAAATCATGCATTCAACATGCTCACACAATAAGATAGCAACTGAAATATGTGTCAAACATGCACAACCAATCACTCTAGCTACTAGCACACAATTTGTCGATGACTAGGTCATCTATATATGAGTATATTGACTTAGGAGCCAAATGAGAACATTTGATCATAGGTCATACTCATCGTTTAAGCACAAGTGGGGTTACCACTTTTACATAAAGCATTTATGTGTTCACATCATTTGGAGATGCTTTAGCTCAGTGTTTAGAGCAAAGCCCCCCCTAGATGTGAGAACCCCTTTTAAAGGGTCAAACTAACCTTGGGTTGTCGTAGAAGACTTCATGTAGATGTTGAAGATGTGGATGCTCAATGTTGATGTAGATCATCAAGAGTTGGGAGCAATCCTTTGGATTAGGGCACTTTCAATACCTACATGGGTTAGTCCCACAAGGAACAAACAAGAATATCCATAGACATAGAGTGAAGTACACAAAAGATGATGTCCATGAAAGCAATGATTACCTTGTCCCTTGACTTACCAACAAGAGGGTTTGTGACTCCATGAACTAGTGCATGATGTGGAAGTTGATTGCACAAGTTCTTGCCAAAATGAATATGAGTGAAGTTTGTTGGCGGAGTCACCCTCAAGAACCTACTAGTTCTTCTTCTTTGGGATCCACATCATCTTGATGGGAATCCTTGGTGTTGTAGTTGAGCTTGACGAAGTTGAACTTGATGTGTCCTTGGGAACCCACTTGACCATGGCTTGAGGTGCTTCAATGAATGCATCAATCTCCTCTTGAAGCTTGTCCTTGGCCTTTAGCTTGTGGTCTTGTGGTGGAAGGTCATCTTGAGCTTGTTCCACATTGGAAGAAGTAGGATCATACTTCTCCTTTTGTGAGACAAACTGTGGAGTAGGGTATTGACCTTCTTCCCACTCAACACCTTCGGTGTTGAACTTTCGCTCAAAACCAATCCCTTGATTCTTCCGGTGTCTTCCTTGTTTGCGAACAATCTCCTCAAAGTTCTTGCTTCCGGCAAGACTCTTGTAGACACCTTTCTCTATGATTTCCTTCAATAAGCTATTTTCTTGCTCAAGTGTAACTTGGCTTGAAACATTGTTAGTGGAATCAAGAGAACTACTAGAAGCAACAATATTGGATTTAACATTGTTATTGTTACTACTAGAGGAAGAATTTTTCTTATGCTTGTCATGCCTAGTCTTAATAGGTGGCAAGAAATTAGACAAGAGAAGTCGTTTGGCAAGATATGAAGAACTCTTCTTTCGAAGATCGTCATTGATTGCTTTTAGAAACTCATGTTCTTGCTCTAGAGTGAGCTTCTCGAAGCGTAGCTTCTCATGAGATCTTAGGAGCTCTCTATGATCTTCTTGATTTGTTTCATGAGCTAACTTAAGAGTGTTTAGTTCTTTAGTTAGACGCTCAATCTCCTTCATAGCATTGTCATTCGACTCTTCTCGACTATAAAGACTACTAGCATTTTCATCATTACTAAGCTCACTAGATTTATCATGCAAGAGCTCATCTTCACCAAGCAAGTCATCCTCATCACTATCAAAGTCAATGAATTCAGGGTGTGTTACCTTGGGGCCTTTAGCCATGAAGCATCTTCCAATTCCCTCATTTGGTGAATCAAATAAGTCGTAGGAGTTGGAGTTGGAGGATACTAGTGCAAGTCCGGCAACACCTTCATCTTGACTATAGTCGGAGTCGGAGTGATAGCTTCCATCGGATTGATTGTCAGAGTTGGAGCCGGAGACCCATTCACCAACATGAGCTTGATGTCTTCTTCTTGTGTAGCTCCTTGATGACTTGTCTTTCCTCTCCGAATCCTTGCTTCTCCGAGAGGGTCTTCGTTCATAACGATCATCTCTACTCCTTCTCTCTCTCCGAGGTGACTCATCTCTTGCTCTTCTTCTTGGAGATTCTTCTCTTCTCTTGTGGGGAGCCGTACACTCATTTGAGAAGTGTCCGGGTCTTCCACAATTGTAGCAGTTTCGATCACGGCTAGAAGATCTCTTTTCATCATATGATCTAGACTTTGAGCTTCTTTCTTTGCCTCTATTCTTGTAGAACTTGTTGAAGTTCTTGACCATTAGGCTTATCTCTTCATTGGAAACTAGCTTGTCACTTGAGGTAGTAGGAGCATCACTTGTAGCTTTGTAAGCACCACTTGACTTGTTGTGAAGCTCTTCCTTATCCTTAAGTGTCATCTCATGAGCAACAATTCTTCCAATGATTTCAGTTGGCTTGAGAGTCTTGTAGTTTGGCATCATTTGGATCAAAGTGCACACGGTGTCATACTTTCCATCCAAAGCTCTGAGAATCTTCTTAATGATGAATCGGTCGGTCATTTCTTCGCTTCCTAAGCCAGCAATCTCATTTGTGATGAGAGCAAGCCTAGAGTACATTTCAGCGACTCCTTCACCATCCTTCATCTTGAACTTGTCAAGTTGACCTTGAAGAATATCTAGCTTTGATTCCTTCACAGATTCAGTACCTTCGTGCATTTCAACCAAAGTATCCCAAATCTCTTTAGCATTCTCAAGACGGCTGATTTTGTTGAACTCTTCGGGACACAAAGCATTGAAGAGAATGTCACAAGCTTGAGCATTGTTTTGCAACATCCGCAACTCTTCGGGTGTAGCTTCGCGATCCGGAACTTTTCCTTCTTCAAAGAAATCACCTTGCATACCAACACAAATAATGCCCCATGCGGCTGGGTTATGACCAAGAATATACATTTTCATTTTATGCTTCCAACTAGCAAAATTTGTACCATCAAAGTAAGGACCTCTACGATAATTACCCTCACTAGACGCCATACTCTCCTAGGTTGTGAAACCAAGCTAATGGAGTCCAATGCAATGGAAACCAAGGCAATGGAGACCAAAGCTCTGATACCACTTGTAGGATCGAAGTAGGTCTAGAGGGGGGTGATTAGACTACTTGACAATATAAAAAATCTGCCTTTAGATCATGCAATGTTTTTGGCAGTTTCACAATTAAGATCAACACAAGTATCACCCTACACATGCAATTCTAGAGTATATGCAGCGGAAAGTAAATTGCACATGTAAAAGAGAGGTGGAGAAGATCAAACGCAGTTTGGTGACACGAAGATTTTTGTCGTGGTTCCGATAGGTGGTGCTATCGTACATCCACGTTGATGGAGACTTCAACCCACGGAGGGTAACGGCTGCGCGAGTCCACGGAGGGCTCCACCCACGAAGGGTCCACGAAGAAGCAACCTTGTCTATTCCATCACGGCCTACGCCCACGGAGGACTAGCCTTACTCGGGGTAGATCTTCACGAAGTAGGCGATCTCCTTGCCCTTACAAACTTCTTGGTTCAACTCCACATCTCAAAGACGGAGGCTCCCAAGAGACACCTAACCAATCTAGGAGGCACCACCCCCCAAAAGGTAATAGACGGTGTTGATGATGATGAACTCCTTGCTCTTGTGCTTCAGATGATAATCTCCCCAACACTCAACTCTCCTCACTGATATGGCTGTGGTGGAAGAAAGATTTGAGTGGAAAGCAACTTGGGAAGGCTAGAGATCAAGTTTCATATGGTAGGAATGGAATGGCTTGATCTCAACACAAGGGTAGGTGGTTCACTTCTCAGAAAGTGTATGGTAGAAGTGGTGGTACTTTCTGATGGCTCTCCTCACGAATGAGGAGGGGGTGGAGGGGTATATATAGCCTCCACACAAAATCCAACCGTTACACACACATTTGACCAATCTCGGTGAGACCGAAGTTAAAACTCGGTCAGACCGAAAGTTCAAATATAGTGAACGTTGGGATTTTCGGTGGGACCGAAAATACCATCTCGGTGAGACCGAAGTGAGTCAAAGGTTAGGGTTTGCCATTTCGGTGAGACCGAAAACATAAACTCGGATATTCCGAATTGATGTCAACTGATTACAGAAGGTTGGCAGCCCTTTTTCGGTGAGACCGAAACTCAGAATCGGTTTGACCGAGAAGCTAGGGTTTGGAGAAACAACTGAAGTGGTTCATCTCGGTGGGACTGAGTTGGAGAAATCGGTGTGACCGAGATTACTTATGGGTGTGTGTTAAGTAGTGAATAGTGCTGATAGTTGAGGGAGTTAGATCACCAAGCACTTGAGCAACAAGAACATTAACACAACCTCATCCCCTTTTAATAGTATTGGCTTTCCTATGGACTCAATGTGATCTTTGATCACTAAACCAAAAAGGAGTCTTGAGCTTTTGCCAATGCTTGTCTTAGCATTTTGAGGGGTCCACTTCTTCAGACATTTCCATACCCACATCATCGAACTTCTCTGAAATGATTCTCAAGATAATATTAGTTCAATGATATATATGTTGTTATTAATTACCAAAACCACCCGGGGATTAGTTGCACTTTCACACACACAGGATCACGTGCGCGGAAAATTCTGAGACCAAAAAGGGTCGTCTTGGCCCTCAAAAATGGCCTGCAGGATTGGAAAAAATGAAAGTTATCACAATTACAGCTCAAACTTTGATGAGCCGGCATATCACTTTGGTGTTCAGGTCCTTGGCGCCCCACCCATGTATGGATACAATAGGGTGTTAGGCCAACTCTCGCGAAGAAACGGTGATCAAAGAAAATACAAAAATCAACGTAGAGTCCGAATTGATCGAGACTCTCAAAGCAAGTGAGAACAAGCACCGATTTCGTCATTTTCATAGGCGTTGGAAAGCTATTGGGGAATTGAGGTGATAGGACTTCTAGTTTTTACGATCTGGAGGATTTTACATACGTGCACACACAGGATCACGTGCGCGGAAAATTCTGAGCCCAAAAAGGGTCGTCTTGGCCCTAAAAAATGGCCTGCAGGATTGGAAAAAATGAAAGTTATCGCAATTACAGCTCAAATTTTGATGAGCCGGCATATCACTTTGGTGTTCAGATCCTTGGCGCCCCACCCATGTATGGATACAATAGGGTGTTAGGCCAACTCTCTCGAAGAAACGGTGATCAAAGAAAATACAAAAATCAACCTAGAGTCCGAATTGATCGAGACTCTCAAAGCAAGTGAGAACAAGCTCCGATTTCGTCGTTTTCATAGGCGTTGGAATGCTATTGGGGAATTGAGGTGATAGGACTTCTAGTTTTTATGATCTGGAGGATTTTACATACGTGCACACACAGGATCACGTGCGTGGAAAATTCTGAGCCCAAAAAGGGTCGTCTTGGCCCTCAAAAATGGCCTGCAGGATTGGAAAAAATGAAAGTTATCACAATTACAGCTCAAATTTTGATGAGCCGGCATATCACTTTGGTGTTCAGGTCCTGGGCGCCCCACCCATGTATGGATACAATAGGGTGTTAGGCCAACTCTCGCGAAGAAACGGTGATCAAAGAAAATACAAAAATCAACCTAGAGTCCGAATTGATCGAGACTCTCAAAGCAAGTGAGAACAAGCTCCGATTTCGTCATTTTCATAGGCGTTGGAAAGCTATTGGGGAATTGAGGTGATAGGACTTCTAGTTTTTACGATCTGGAGGATTTTACATACGTGCACACTGTAGGATCGAAAGTAGGTCTAGAGGGGGGGTGATTAGACTACTTGACAATATAAAAAATCTGCCTTTAGATCATGCAATGTTTTTGGCAGTTTTTCAATTAAGATCAAATCAAGTAACACCCTACACATGCAATTCTAGAGTATATGCAGCGGAAAGTAAATTGCACATGTAAAAGGAGGTGGAGAAGATCAAACGCAGTTTGGTGACACGGAGATTTTTGTCGTGGTTCCGATAGGTGGTGCTATCGTACATCCACGTTGATGGAGACTTCAACCCACGGAGGGTAACGGCTGCGCGAGTCCACGGAGGGCTCCACCCACGAAGGGTCCACGAAGAAGCAACCTTGTCTATTCCATCGCGGCCTACGCCCACGGAGGACTAGCCTTACTCGGGGTAGATCTTCACGAAGTAGGCGATCTCCTTGCCCTTACAAACTTCTTGGTTCAACTCCACATCTCAAAGACGGAGGCTCCCAAGCGACACCTAACCAATCTAGGAGGCACCACCCCCCAAAAGGTAATAGACGGTGTTGATGATGATGAACTCCTTGCTCTTGTGCTTCAGATGATAATCTCCCCAACACTCAACTCTCTTCTCTGATATGGCTGTGGTGGAAGAAGGGTTTGAGTGGAAAGCAACTTGGGAAGGCTAGAAATCAAGTTTCATATGGTAGGAATGGAATGGCTTGATCTCAACACAAGGGTAGGTGGTTCACTTCTCAGAAAGTGTATGGTAGAAGTGGTGGTACTTTCTGATGGCTCTCCTCACGAATGAGGAGGGGGTGGAGGGGTATATATAGCCTCCACACAAAATCCAACCGTTACACACACATTTGACCAATCTCGGTGAGACCGAAGTGAAAACTCGGTCAGACCGAAAGTTCAAATATAGTGAACGTTGGGATTTTCGGTGGGACCGAAAATACCATCTCGGTGTGTCCGAAGTGAGTCAAAGGTTAGGGTTTGCCATCTCGGTGTGACCGAAAACAACAACTCGGATATTCCGAAATGCTGTCAATTGGTTACAGAAGGTTGGCAGTCCATTTTCGGTGAGACCGAAACTCAGAATCGGATGGACCGAGAAATTAGGGTTTGGGAAATAACTGAAGTGGTTCATCTCGGTGGGACTGAGTTTGCAGAATCGGTTTGTCCGAGATTACTTATGAGTGTGTTGATAAGTGAAGAGTGCTGATAGTTGAGGGAGCTAGATCACCAAGCACTTGAGCAACAAGAACATTAACACAACCTCATCCCCTTTTAATAGTATTGGCTTTTCCTATGGACTCAATGTGATCTTTGATCACTAAACCAAAAATAGAGTCTTGAGCTTTTGCCAATACTTGTCTTAGCATTTTGAGGGGTCCACTTCTTCAGACATTTCCATACCCATATCATCGAACTTTTCTGAAATGATTCTCAAGTAAATATTAGTTCAATGATATATATGTTGTTATTAATTACCAAAACCACCCGGAGATTAGTTGCACTTTCACATTGCCAGGTCCTTCCCCATCTTTGGCTTGCGGCTTGCACCGCAGGTCGGGACAGTAGGCCTCCTAAACCCCGCCACTTTGAGTCCTGTATAGGAGAAGGGTGTTCGAGTTTTTGGAGAGCGCTCTGTGTGACTACTGACTTCTTCATCACGGAAGCCACACACTCCGATGACCACTTTCCAAACGACGACTTCTTCCTCGACGTCGACAACCTCTTCGACGACATGGCCGGCGAGGACGTCAACCCCAACGCCAATGCTTCTGCCACAAGTCGGTACGTCTTCGTGTTCTTTCTGTTTGAGATCCTGCTACGATTTCTTTTCCTAGCTTCTGTTCTAGATATGTTATGTTCATATTCACTACTCCCTCCGTAAACTAATATAAGAGCGTTTAGATCACTATTTTAGTTATCTAAACACTCTTATATTAGTTTACAGAGGGAGTACTTCATATGCCATTTGCATACTCTCCGTCGGATTGCATGACTTGTCTTGTTTCTTTTATGATAGTCATGTTTTATCTACTATTTCTGTTAAAAAAATCATATGGTAAATTGCTCATTTGTCCAACAGGTTGGTTTTGATCTTCCTTTTTTTTTCAATTGTATAGGTATTACACAACATAATTGAACATAACTCATAATCTCATATTCCACCCGCGCTTTCGACGCGGAAATATTTTCCACATGCCTTTTTCCAAATCCGATAGAAAAGACAGGTCGGATCTCATCTTCCTTTTTCTTCCTTCTCTTGCGGTAAGCACGTCACCTTATCACCCAGACACACCAAACAAAACATTTCACCTGCGTTTGCTTCTCCCGCTAATCATGAATCAGGTGGCACCTTACTCCGCACGAGGCTAACAAAAAACCAGGCCAAATGGAAAGCCAGCGAGCATTCGGTAGGTGCGCACGACCGATCCACGAGCGTGACAGTTCGTCCGGGCCCGACAAACACTCCACTGTCCAGCCAAACAATCACGTACGTACCGATGGATCGACGAGGCGCAACCAACCTAATAACCTAACCCACCCGGGCACGCCGTACCGCCCGCCGTACGGCAGCAGGTGCGTGCGGCCGTCCGTACGGTCCGGCCAGCAGATTATGGAGCCGACCTAACCTCCTTTTTCTTTTCTTTTCCAGCGCTCTTGAAGAAAGAAGAAGAAACGGCATGCCATTGGCGGGTCGCACGCATCTCGGTCGGTTCCCCTCGACCGGCCCCCGGTCCGCTGGGCCACACGGCCTTTGCGTTTGCGTCTGCGTTGCGATCGGACAGCGAGGGAGGGCGCACGTCGGCCTCGCGTGCCCCTGTCCCTCTCCCCTCGCCCCGTGCGGTACGCTTCTTTCTTTCTTTCTTGCTCGGAGTCGGAGGAGACCCGGAGGAAAAGGAGGCAGCGGCGCCGTGCCACGACCGGGTACGATTTCCGTGTACGGAACGTACGGCGACGAGGCCCTCGCGCCAGTTGTGACGGCGCGCCATGCGTGATCCGATCCGGGAGGCTCAGGAGTATTCCGCCGTACGGCTCGCGGTTGCTGGCGAAAGCGCTCCTTGTGTGCTCCGCTCACCCACTGTCCACTTGATCCTTGGCTCTCTGCTCCTGTCGCTGCTCCTCTTGTTCCGTTGCGCTCGGCCTACCGGATACTACTCCATCCATTTTGGTCTGCAAAACACTTCAGCTGAGCTGTAATCACTAATCAGTCGATATTAAAACCATTACCACTGCCTGAAGCACTACTACACCCACACCTTGCCCTTTTTATCAGACCAGACTCGTGCAAAAATAATAATAATTCGAGCACTCGCAGCATCTGGTAGAAAAATTAATTCCCGTGCGTGGTGGGCAGGCAAGGCGTCGTGAGGTGTGTCGGCCATGCGATCCACGCGCCATGTCTGGTCCGCACACTGCACCACTCTACTACTGTACCCGCCGGGCCGAGGCCGCAACCCCGCAACGCACGCAGCTTCCTCTCCCCGGCGACGGATCGGTGGGTCGGGTCGCGCGCTGCGCTGGACCCGGCGGGGGTGAGCAGTAGTGGAACGGGCGGACAGCGACGGGTACCGTACGGCGCGGGCCCCCACCATGTGCCGCGTCGCCCTCCCCATTCCGTGGTTACGGAACCGTACAAGGGCGGGTACGGAAGGGGCGACACCCGCGGGCCCCGCCTTCACGTGCCGTCGCCCTCTCCGATCCCGTTCCGGCGACGCCAGCCGTCCGCCCGCCTGCCCGCAAGTGGCGGACGCCCGACCCCCGGCGGGCAGGCCACGTTCGCGCCTGTCCTCCTGCTCCGCCATGAGTGGATTTTTTTCCCTTACCCCCACCCATGGTCCATCAGTCTTTCCATGGCCGAGTTAATCCGGCTGCCACCGATTCACGAATAGGGAAAAGACGGGTAGTAACTCGGCGAGCTCGACGTGTCGACCAACGGGCCGCCACGCCTCGCCGCACCGCAGGCACGGCGACATGGGTGCGCCGCGCAGCCGATCCCGGCGCCCGTCCCACTCGGCTCGAGCTCGGCCTAGTCCCACCCTCTCCGCGCACGGCAAGTACTCTCCGTGGTCCTATTCGTACGCCTCCCGCTTGCCAGGTCGCCGCCACGCGGGCCCGAGAGGCTCGCGGACCCACCTGTCCGTGTCGGTGACGAGGAGCGCTGTGGCACCCGAGGCGCGCGCGGGGGCGCTATATAGCGACGCCTGCGCCAGCCGCCCATCGCTACTCCCTACACTGTGCCTGCTGTGTGCTGGGCTAGCTCATTCACTGCGCGCGGCCGACCTCCTCGCCTCGGTATCTCCATCCTCCTCCTCCTCCCTACGCCACACCTTCGTGGAAGGGAGGTCTCCGGGTCGTGCGAGTGAAGCGCAAGGCACGATGAAGAAGGGAGGGCTGCTGCGGTGCGTGTCGACGGGGGCGTGCAGGGTGGCGCCGGGGGCCGTGGCGGAGATGGCCATCTCGCCGTCGGCGTCGGGGAAGGTGCCGGCGGGGCACGTGCCGGTGGAGGTGGGCGCGGAGGGGGAGGAGACGGAGCGCTTCCTCGTGCCGGCCGAGCTGCTGGGCCGCCCGCCCATCGCCGAGCTGCTCCGCCGGGCCGCGCAGGAGTACGGCTACGCGCGCCGCGGCCCGCTCCGCATCCCCTGCCCCGCAGCCGCCTTCCGCCGCCTCCTCGGCGCGCTCGCCGGCGGGGACAGGAGCCCCACGCACGTCTACTACGCCGTCGTCGTCTGATTCTCATCGACGAGCGACCGACCGACCTCGTAGTCGCTATAGCTTAATTTTAGCGTGATCTTTCTTGAGGGGTGGTGGCCGGTGCAGGGCTGTGTGCATGTGGTTGTGCTGTTTGGTGGTGGTGCGTGCCTTCTCGATCGAGGGCTGAGGCTTCTAGCTAGACTCCGTTTGAAACTCTTTAGTTCTTCTTCTTCTTCAGTTCTTGCTACTTTTCCTCTCTCTCTTTCTGGGAAATAATATGTATGTAAATTTGTAAATCCAGATCTATGATGAGATGCGACTGAATTCTATGAACTACTACGTGCAAATCTTGGACTTCCTGTTCTTTCAGCCTACACCTGTGATCTTTGTTCTTCAGTGTTCTTCATGCATGCAGCTACAACTAATCTCCTCGTGTTGGTTGAGAACTTTTACACCGATACCTACTTAGATCAGACGCAGTCCAGATGATATGCATGGCCCAAAAATGTCTAACCCTTCGTTTATCTGCTCCTTTGTCTTGTGTGCCAACTTTTAGAGGACCGTCTTCGGCCTCGATAAGCGTGTACATACACGTCCGGTGTGATACTTCACCAAATCCATGACAGAACACATATATCTATCCAAACAAACAAAAGAAAAAGAAACCAAATCTTCTTTTCTTATGGTACTCCGTCCGTCCTTCCATTTGGGCCACTCTCTGCCGTGCATGTTGCTCAGTCTAGCTAGTCTCAACAACTCTCCCCAAGGTTCTAGGACAACGTAAAGAAAGAGCGAGCAAAGAATTTAAGGAGCGCGCGCACTATTTTTTAAGCCAGGCATGGAAATGAAGGCCTCTGCTTTCTGATGGTACGGGAGAATTCGATGCCCGCCCAGCGGCCTTAATCAAAAGAAAAAGGACCAGCAATCACCACCAAAGTATATTATTTTTCTAGAAAAGGTCGCCAAGTATACGTATTTGTTTTCCCAGGAAGAAAAGATCAGCAGGTATGGTTGATCTGTACTACGAACAAAATTCCAAAGGCGTGTGGACACGGTAGAATGGCCCAAGAAAGGAAGGGCGGGTGGAGGTGATAAGACTGGAACGGAATCGCTCTACAACTTGCTACGGCGGTCTAGGATCTCAGTAAACTAACAGTCAAGCGGGTGATGACCGAATCCAAGGCGGAGATAGTAGTAGTAGCTAATTGAGGTGGCACACACCAATTAGCTAACTTGGTTGTATCTATCTATCTACTCACTGTCAGAAGCGGCCTTGCGGACCGCGGTGACCTATTTTCTGGCTGTGGGGAAAAGTACAGTTTTCTGGCAGTGAATATTGATCAGCCGTGGTTCTGGCTTGGGTTTTTCTCTGGTTGAAGTTAAAGGTGTTTGCCTTCATTTTTGCTCTCAAACATGAGGAAGTGTATTTCTCTTATTAGGACCGTGGGAGCTTTCGCTCGTTGGCTATGCGGATAGAGTTTGATCACCTTGGGCGATGGGCATGGGGGCCAGGAAAGGCACTTTTACTGATCTGGTTGCTAACGGAACGCCTTTCCCGTAATGTAACCGAGCACTTGTTCCTTCCGGCAAGTGGCAAATTTTCCGTTCTCGGTTAAGTATACACCATTACTACTTGATGTGAAATTCGTTGTCTTCATATACTAATTCTGTATAATCCGTATGCTCCGTTTAGTGCTTTGGGTATCCCGAAAAGCGGGCTATTTTATTCAGGGATGGCCCTTTCTAGAAGAGCTGACAAAACATGTATATCTGCAGATAATACCACTACGACTCGTACGTTGATTCCTCTTGAGCAAACATCCATCATTGGTGCCCGGCTGTGGCAGCAGGCGCTCGAGACGCAGGGATGTGTCCATGCACGATAAGCTGAGAAAGCGGAGTAAACAAATGCCATCAGGTTCTCTGACTGTCTGCCGCTTCCGGAGCCCCAATGTGTGGTCTGCGTATGATTGCTGTTGGCATTTGCCTCTTGGCGCACCGGGCTGGACAAAGCGCGCGGCCGGCCGGCATCGCCAGCCTCAGTGGAGGGGGACGCGTCAACCGGTGGAGACGGTGGTCGGGTGGTGTGCATCGGTGTAGAGCCGGTGGAGCCCCGGTGGGAAGGGATCGGGTACTGCTGCTTCAGTAGTGCTGCTCCCAACGGAGCACCAAGAAACCCTATTTGTCCGGTTGCACAGTTGGCTCCGAGTTCGATAGGAGAACAAACAATACAATTATACAACTGTTGACGCTGGCACAACGGTACTGTATTATTTCAACTCATAAATAGTTCATAAAAAATCAGCCAAAAAGCAGTTTATTTTTCGATAAAGGACCATTTCATTAACCTAGAATGTAGCATCAAAAGGATACAAAGCACTATGAGCAATATCTAACCACTACATAATTAGGATGCACACAGTCGATCCTTAAAAAAAAGTAGTGTCAGGGTCTGGGATCTGCGTCCATGAAACTCTCCAAAAACTAGGGTTCGAACTCTGGGGGGCTTTGCTTGGCAACCTACGACTCGACGGAGACTATGGCGAGACCCCGTCGAGCACGCTCACTCACGCCGGAAACGACGAAGACACGCGAGTTACCCATGTTCGGACCACCGTGTGGTGTAAAACCCTACTCCTGCTTGTGTGGGATTGATGTGTAATGGAACGCTTGAAGCTCAAGGTACACGAAGCGAGCCGGAGAAAATGGCTCGTTCCCCTTACATGGAGACGACACTGCCCTCTTTATAGCCCTGGTCCCCTTTCCTTGAAAATATGAGCGGGAAAGGGTTGCCACAGGACGACAATTCAGAGGGAACAAGCGTCCAGGCTTATCCTGACCAAAAGCGGTCTTCGCGTGCTAAAGTTGCTATCCTGACACGCTAGTTGGCTCGGCGATGACCTCCTCCCCGGCGCGCCGATCTGTCCTGATCTTTTTACACTAAAGCGGAAGGTTTTGGGACTTGCTTTGGGAGAGACAGCCGCTCCTGCTCCCTTATCACTAGAATGGGAACTGGTCTTGGTCACGTCCCGCCATCCATATCCTGTCAGCAGGATGTCATCCATGTGATGGACTCGGAGCCCCGCGGTCTTTGTCATGACCTGCTTCGTGAGGCGGCCTCGCGAGGCGACCTAAACCGGTTTCACCATTGGATTTCTCGCGTCAAGATCTTCAAAACAACATCCCATGTTAGTAGTTGTTGATGAACATTTTTCATGAAAAACCAAAACTAGAAGAAAAAAAACAAAAGAACACGAATCCCAAAAATATCATCAATAATAATAAGAAAAAAGGAAGTAAAAAGTGGAGCCTGAAGGGCAGCTGCGGGTTTTCACTTTTTTTTCTTTCAAAAAGCAGAACTGTGCTTCTCGCGGAAGAACTTTTGTGTTTTCACGAGAAGCAAGTATGTGCTTCTCGCGGAAGCAAATCAGAAACACAGATTTGCTTCCCATGGAAGCACATATTTTCCCATTTCGAGCAGCACAGATTAGCTTCTGATGGAAGCACATTTTTTTTTACCAAATATGTGCTTCTCCTGGAAGCACTTATTCTCGAGAAGCACGGTTTTGTTTTAAAAAACGTTTTTCGCTACAAAGCCTATGGAAAATTAGGTGAAAACCCAAAACCGAAAAGCCCGAAAAAATCATCAAAATTTCGAATACGCGTATAGAAAATAAAAAACCAAAATACAAAGGGAGCACCCAGGGCACGACACATGATGTGCCCCAGTTGGCGTGCTCGTAGGCCAAAAAATGACCCTTGCGGGAGCCCCACAAAGGGCAACTGTAGGTTAGTTGTTCTCCATAAACGGTTTGACAGTTTCATAAGAAAGAATAACCCGATGCATCTCCTGGAGGCCCGTTTGGCCCTTGGCGATGAAGGGGGAGGACAAATGTGCTAGTATGGCCCGAACCAGCCTTCGACGAAGGGGGAGGACAAATGCTCTATGGATGAACCAGCCTTCCTACATGCCCAGGTGCCGCTGCAACAGAGGAGATTGAGGATTCTCGAGAATAGAAATCCATCAATCACTTCCATCGATTAGCGCAAAACCTATATGTCGCTTCACGCGAGTGTTCCCTCCGTCTCGCTCAAGCTTTTTCCCAGTGATGTAGCTATTGGATCGGTACATCTTTGTCTTTTTTTTTCATTCGCTATGTTTTCGACCGAGTTCGCTCGTTGCGGTTCGTTCGCTGGTTTCGTTAGTTTTTTTTCATTTCCTCACTAGTTTGTCTGGTTTTCTGTTTTTATTTCTTTCTAACCGTTTTTCTTCATTCATTTCTCAGCTTTCACTGGTTTTTATCGTTCCTTTCTTTATTTCTTTGTTTTCTCGCCGGTTTTCCTTATTTCTTTGTTTGTTTTCATTTCTTATTTTTGTATTTGTATATTATTCGGTTTTCACTATTTTTATCCGTTCCTTTCCTTTTCCTCGGTTTTATTTGTTTATTCTCGTTTTCATCGGGTTTCTTTGTAATTATTCGTTTCTTTGTCGGTCTTCACTATTTTTGTTTCATTTTCTTTGTTTATTTCTCGTTTTACATTGTGCTTCTTTGTTTATCTTTTTTTCTTTCTCGGTTTGAACTATTCCATTCTTTTTTCATAGGTTTTTTTATTCTTCATTTTCTACATTTTATTTTTTTATTTTGTTTTCTTCATTTTTATATTTCCTTTAGCGACGGCTTATTTTTTATTCAAGACATGTTAAATGTGTTTTCAGTACACATTCAACATTTTTTGCATACATTAGAAACATTTATATATACACGTTTAACATTTTTAAAATTCATGATATACATTTTACGAAAACTTATAATTTCATATCTACTTTTTTCCATACACATTGCATATTTTTGGTATATATCTAATATATATTTTAATACATGTTTAAGATTTTTTAATAAAATATTAACATATTTTGAATACATGGTCAAGATTTTTCCTGCACACATTAAACATTTTTTTTCATATCTTGATTAATTTTTTTCAAATACAAGATAAAGTTTTTTAATACATGGTCAACATTTTTATATACGCATTTAACATTTTTCAAATGTTCAATTTTTCAGATACTAGATTAACATTTTTTAATACATGGTCATAATTTTTTCTATACACATTCAACATTTTTAAAATGCTTCATTAACATTTTTTGGATTCTGGATTAACATTTTTTTAAGACATGGTCAACATTTTTTCTATATATATTCAACATTTTTTGAATACTAGATTAACATTTTTTGAATACATGGCCAAAATAAATCCCTATACACGTTCATGAGTTAAGAAATGTGGTTGTTATAGTTGATGAGCTCAATCACGTGAGGCAAAGAGGAAGCCTAGACGAGTACAAGTCACACACAATTGACAGAATTAAACAATTCACCATCTTTTGAATACATGGACAACATTTTTTCTATACACATTCAACAATTTTTAAATGCTTAATTAACATTTTTTTTCAAATGCTCGATTAATATTTTTGAAATAAACGATAATTTTTTCACACACATTGTATATTGTTTATACATTTTTCGTATACATGAGAAACATTTTTTCTATGCACATTTACCAATTTTCAAACGCTTGGTTAACTTTTTTTTCAAATGTTTTATGGAAAGTGATTTTTGTAATATATTTATTCGAAATATTAACACTATAAATAGAAGTTTAGAAAGCCAAAAAGAAAACAAAAAACATGAAAAAGGGGGAAAAAGAGAGGAGAAGATGTGGCCTCCCGCGCGCCTGGGCCAGCCCATCCCGTGCTTGCCTTCACACGGGAGTTCCCTACGTCTCACGTCAAGCGAGACATATGGGTGCCCATCAATTACTCCTACTTTAGTTGCTTATGCGTGCAGGGAAGAGAGGATAAAATACCTGTAATTTTTCTAAGTTAAAATAAGGTACCTAAATATTTTCTTTGGATTGAGCTTATAAGGAGTTAAATTTAGGAGATAAAACAATTTTAATTTGATTTTTAATTAGGAAATATAACATTTAGGCGTGTGGGTGAAAATGGATTTTTAATTGGATTTTTTAGTTAAGAGATAAAATATTTTTAAGCCAAAAACCAAAAAAAAAAAAAAAAATCCTGCGGCTGTCATCTGTTCACGCGTGGCAAAATGAGTGATAATGAAAGCGTGTGAACGATGTGCAAGATGCCACACGTGTGGCCGTTAGTTTTTTCTTAAATTTAGGAGGGCAAAATACCCTTAGGTTCTCAACAGCCATAATGGCACATACATGTTGGAGTTGGTTTGGCAGTTTGTGTGACAAACATTTTCAGGATATACAAAAGCGTTTCTAATAAGGTAATCTACACTCATAAGCATGATGACATAGTAGTAGCAGTTTTAACACATCAAGTTGGACTCAGTAAAAAAGCGTCCTTAATAAGGTAGTCTGAATCCACAAGCATCCGACAAACATTAGGGCATGTACAATGGTTGCTAAGATAGTCTTATCTTAAGTTTTGCATGTAAATTAGAGATGACAAAAAAACAAGTCTACAATGGGTCATCTCTTAGCCTTATCTTCAATAATTAGTTATTCCTAAAAACATGGTGAGACAAATTGTGCTAAGCTATCATCTCTTGTCTTTGCTTAAATAAGCTAAGACAAGCCTTCTCTTATGATTTCTCTCTCCTCCACCTCATCATTTATCTTACGTGGCATCCTTAAGCTAGAACCATTGTACATGCCCTTACTCAAGCTAATAATCTAACACTTGGCCACCGCAAAAGTCCCTCAGCTGTGACTGAGAAGCAAAAGTGGAAACACCGTGACCACCACTCGATCAGAAGCTCAGCACTTTAATGAGAGAGTTGCAGTCCCACTGCTTGTACCAATCTGTGGCAAAAAAAAAATACAAAAATAAAAAGAGGCAAGGTTAGTCGATTTTCTTTCACAATATTCAGAGGTGATCAGGTCAAGGAACTGAAATTGTTGGAACGGATAATCTTCAGTCAACTGGAATTAGTAATATTTATGAGGTAAATACACATGTAGTCATATAATTTGCGCGTGACAGTCAGTTTGATGTATAAACTTGCAAAATACGTGTTTCCAGTCATCTAACTTGTCCTTTCATTCGTATACAGTGCTATACATTCGTATCCTGTGCATGCGTGGCATGCCAACGTGACGGGAGACCACTGTGTGTAATCCACACACACATTTATTTTAGAAAGCCCCCTTGCATTTTATTATTAACGGTGAAAATCCTCAAATAATAAAATGAAAAATGCAGGTGCAGTGCCTAGGATTTGAATCCACTACCTGCTGAGTTTCGCCACACATAGATCTATGAGCACAATTTTTTATATATAAGATGGAGCGTACGAATTAAAGTAGAAATCAAAATCGAAAAGGGGTGTGAGAAAAGGGGAAGCCCCGGTTCGATCCTAGATCGCATAAGCTTGCCGCGTGTGCGAGCACCAACCACTCGGGCACAATTATATAGACTTAAAGAGATAAACAAAATTTATCTTATGTATTCTTATTTCTTTTTTACGATGTAAGAAAATAACTTATATTCTAAGTAAACTTTTCGGGCAAATCAACTAGATATTTTGTTTGAAGTCGAATAATTTTAAATTTCAAAATATTCATAAAAGGAAATATAGTGCAGATTGAATGTACGTACATTTTTCAGACAAATCAACTAAATTTTGTTCAAATTTGAATAATCTACATAAAACAAAAAAATATCATTAAAAATGTGCATGCACTTCTGTCGCACAAATCTAAGGATTTTTTAATTCAAATAATTCTAAATTTGAAAATCATCGGTGCATACGACGGGTGGCTGGCCTGACCATGAAGGCAGCGAATAAACCCACGTACGGAAAATGTGATCGTATTTGCACGTCCGTGCAAGTTTGATGACCAAAAAGACGTATTTTTGCAAGTTTGTGCACCAAACTGACCGCCGCGCGCAAGTTCTAAGACTACCGGTGTATTTACCTCAATATTTATGTTAACATTGATGTGATTGACCTATGACAGATCATACGTTTTTCCTTTACCTTATGACGCATCATCAAATCTAGTAAAAGCATTTGTAAAAAACATATTTATTTAGGGAATGTACTCCCTCCGGTCCTTTTTACTCTGCACATTGGATTTGCCGAAAGTCAAACTTTGCTAAGTTTGACCAAATTTATATTAAAAATTATTAGCATCTATAATATCTAATAAATATAATACGAAAATATATTCCAAGATGAATCTGATGATATTGGTGTTGTTATGTGAATGTCAATAATTTTGTATATAAACTTGGTCAAAGTTAGATGAGATTGACTTCAGAAAAAGCTAATATGCAGAGTAAAAAGGACCGGAGGGAGTAACTTTTCCATGTCACTGGGGGAAAGAAGAAACTAGCCCATCTTCAGATCAAGATCACAGATTTTACAGGAAAGACGCCAAGGATAAATGGATAATAGCTTAGGGAACATACTTTCAAGCATCACAATTATTGGCTAAAGATTAATAAGTTTACTAAAAAATTAAAACAGACCTTTTCATGTTAGCTTGAACGTCTCTGGCTCCTGCATTTCCCTGTGAGTGGTGTGCTTCAAAGATCGAGCCTGCTCGCTGAAGAACAAAATGATTTGATACTGCTGTGGAAAGGGTTACTTTGGAAACTGTGAAAATAGGTTACCTTCATTGCAGGGATCTTCAACTGGGTGCTCTTGTCGGACAACTCGGCGGTGTATACCAGCTTTCACACATTCATCGCGGAGGAGGGCTTGGGGTTGCCGGAGCCGCACCGGGGGCCGGAGAACTTCATCGCGGCGAAGTGCCGATTTGGGGTTTGGGATTGCTGGGGCTGATGATCGCGCCCGCACCCCGGTATAAATCCCGGGGTACGTACCCCGTTCTTCTCCCCCTCTCCCATCCCTCCCCCTCCCCTTCCCCTTCCCCTCCCCCTCT
>LR738710.1:774876066-774904108 GCA_902687465.1 Secale cereale
AAAAAAAAAAAAAAAAAAGGTTCGACGGCTCGGCAGCACATCACGCAGGCGCAGGCCTAGAGCGTGGGCCCCCTATGTCTCGCCTTCAGCCTCCTTTAAAGTAGGAACCCTCGCTGAAGGGGGAGACCCAGATGAGCCGGCCCAGAAGAGCGGGAGGCAACAGTCTCCTTTTTCTGTTTTCTTTTTTACGTTTTCGGTTTTGTTTTTTATTTTCACTTTTGTTTATACTTTAAGAAATATTATAATTATACACATTAAAAAACACTCTATAAAAACATTTTTAAAATGTTGACCCAACATTTAAAAATATTAAATTTGTATAGAAAAATGTTTATCATGTATAGGAAAAATCAATAAAAATTTTGATCATGTATTAAAAAATGTTAATCAAGCATTTGATTTTTTAATAAGTATTTGAAAAATATTGATAAATCATTTGAAAAATGTTAAAATATGCCGTAACCTGCCGTCGCCGCCCTACCTCCTCCCACCACAACGACCCGCCTCTCTTGTCGCTGCTGCTCCTTCCCTCTCCCTCCTACCACAAAGCCTAATCCCTCTTCCTACCCAGCCGCAGCCCCGCCTTTCCTCTAGCCGCCGCCAAAACCCTCCCTTCCTCCCCATGCAACTGCCATGGGCTGCCCAACATCCTCGTTCTCTGGCAGCTCCAACCCGCAGTAGGGGTAGAGGCGCCTCACCAACACCAGCCCTCCCCACCTTGGAACTACGGTACCAATCCTTGGACCGACGTCGTCCATGCATATTCCATGTCGGTGCCGCAGCGGCCTTCTCCTGGTCTCCTTGACCCCCGACCGACCGGCCATCAGGCTTATTCAGTGGTCCAGGAGTTGCCCATCATGTGGGGTTCTTCTTGCCACCCGCCCCAACCGATGGCTACCCCATGATGCCGCCTCCGTCACCCGCTGGTGGCCTCGAATTTCCTCAACAGGCAACCACCACTCTATGGGATCCCGCCCCCTAGTGGCACTCCACTCTGCGCCATCTCCGGGCAACTATATTGGTGGTGTTGACTAGTACTAGCACATATGCCCGTGCGTTGCAACGGGAAAAATTGATGTTTTGTGCAACCATAATTTCTCGTAGCACCAGATTCACTACGAAGAATACACAATGAACATGAAAAACAGGATGCAATTTATGTGCATTCATATTTTCTTTGCGGGCATAATCTCCCACTAATTTCGTTTAAGTATAATCCTTCCTTTTGTTACCATGACGTCCTAACCCTTTTAGTTGGGAATCAAAACCTTCCTTTTCTAATTTAGTAGCCTCACCACAATGAAGCCTATGGATCCGTTATTTTAATTATCCTACCTTTTTACCTCAAATCCTTCCTTTAATTAGCCCCATTTCTCTGAATATTCTATTTATTAAGACCACAATCGTTCTTTAATTATTTCACCAGTTTACCCACAATCTTTTCTTTATTTAGCCACATCCATACAAACATCCTATTTAAGCCCATAATCCTTCCCGAGGCCGCTTCTTTAACCGTCTATTGGTTGATTCCTAAGGTCGCTTGTATATTTACTGGTGGGAACCATTGTAAAAGAGCATCGCGGGATTAGTAAACGTGAAAGATTCATAGCTCGTTGGTTGTTACATCAAAGAGCCAGACACGAGGTACTGCCTCAATTCTTTGACCCAATTATTTTTCGCAAACTCTATGAAAGGCCATAGAAGGCCCATCAATGTACAAGTATGTGGCTCATATGGCTTACCAAAAATAAATGAAAAGGACCAAACCAAACAAAGAATACATATTCCCTTTAATAGTAGGTATAGATATGGATACGGACGCCACTACTCATATGTCATCATACCCTAGTAACCGCTCCTCTTTCTATCCCGTTAACACTTATACATGGTATCAGAGCCACGAGGTCAGACGAAAACAAGATTCTGTCTGTCCGATTTACAGAGAAAGAGCTATTTGACGCGGTAACACAGATGAAAGATCGTGGATGTCGCCTAGAGAGGGGGTGAATAGGCGATTTAAAATAGTTACGGTTTAGGCTTGAACAAATGCGGAATAAACCTAAAGGTTAATTTGTCAAGCACAAAACCTACAACAACTAGGCTCACCTATGTGCACCAACAACTTATGCTAAGCAAGATAAACAACTAGGTGATAGCAAAATATATGACAAGAAACAATATGACTATCACAAAGTAAAGTGCATAAGTAAAGGGCTTGGGTAATGTAACATCCTAAATTTTCAATTTGGATTGTTATACATAGATCATATTTGTGACGCCCGGATAGTTAAGCTACAGTAACACTCCGCTAATGATGCCACGTCAACACGATTACTGTTACTAATCTTGCGATGATACAAATCCCGTTAAAATTTCAAAGTTAAAATCACGTCAAACAGTTAAAGTTCCCAAAAGTCAAAACTAAAATGTTCTAAATGTGACAAACCATGCCTAAGTAATATTGGTGGATAAACCACATTTTTATGAAATATTCTAATGCACTAAAGAAACTAAAACAGTAGCAAAAACAATTATTTAAATGCTCTTTAAATAGTAAACCTGTGCAAATTACTTTATTCAGAGTGCCTACTTAATTTGTCACAGTGGCATAATTGGTAACGTTATTTAGGTGTCACTTTTATAATTGATAAAGATAAATAAAAAGAAACTAAAAATAAAACAGAAAAGAAATAGAAAACAAAGCAAAAGGAAAAGGAAATCCCCCTCTCCCCACTGGACCCCCTTGGCCCAACTGGCCTCGGCCCAATCGGCCCCCTCTCTGGCCTACAACTACAAGGCCACCCCGTAACCCTAGCCCGTAACCCCCCCACTTTCCCCACGATCCCCTTCTCTCACCCGTCTGGATCGGGATCGAGGCGACCTCGCCTAGTCCCCTTCGCCTCGGCGACCACCGCCCGTGGCCAGCGCGCCCCTCCGCCACCACCGGACTGCCTCCACCGCGCCGCCATCGGACTGCCGCCTCACCGCCGTACTGCCCCGCCCCCTCTCTCCAACGCTGTGAGCGAATCCCCCTCCTCCTCTGTGCCTTCCTCACACACGCCGTTCCCCGCGCCCAGGCGCGCCCTCACGAGCACGTGGCCGCGCTGCCGCTGCTCTCTGCCAACGCCGCCGCCCGTGCAAGCCATCCCCTCGGCGCCGTTCGCTGCGTCGTTCCCGCACCAGTGCACGCTCACCAGCGTCCCGTCGGCGTGCGGTGGCGCCCGCCTCGCCACCGCGCCATCCCCGGTTGCGCTCACCGCGTGCGCCCACGCGCGCCTGAGCCGTGCCCCATAGTCGTTGGCTACCCTGCTCGCCCGCGCCCGACGCCTCCGTCGCCCGCGCTGCCACCGCAGCCCCGCTCCCGTCGTGCTGCGCTGCTGCTCCCCCTCTGCGCTGCTGCTGCTCGCCGCGCCGTCAACCACCGCCCGCTGCCCTCGCTGCTTACCCTGCCGCGGCTCTACTCTCCCCTTCCTGCCTTGCTAGCGCTCCCGGCAGCTATGCTGCTGCGTACACGCACGCGTTCAACTCCGGCCGCGTCCCGCCTCCGCCTGGCTGGCCGGTGGCCGCACCCCGCCTCCGCCTGGCTGGCCGGCGGCCGCCCCTCGCCTCCGGCGGGCTTGCCGTGGCTACCGTCCTCCTCCCGTCACTTCCTGCGGGCGAGCGCCCTGCGCCCCGGGGCTCCGCCCGTCGCGCCCGGCGGCTACGCCCCACGCCGGCGCCTTCGGCCCCTGACGGGCGTGGGCGCCCTGCACCCGCAAGCCGTAAACCGCCGCCCGCTTTGGCCCTAGGGGCCTATGACAAAGGGGCCCCACGGCCCAGAAACATTAAAAAAAAGAAAAAAAGAATAAATTTAATAATTAATTAATTAATTAACTTAATGAATTAATTAAGTTAATTAATCCTGTTTAATTAACCTAATTAACTAGTTAGTTTAATTAAACAGTAATTGGATTAGGTAAATCCTAATTACACTAATTAGTGTATGACAAGTGGGACCCACTGGTCAGATTGACCAGTCAACCATGCTGACGTCAGCATGATGTCATGCTGATGTCATAAATCCTTTTTCGAATTAATTTAATTAATACTAAATTCCAGAAATTAATAAAAACTTTAGAAAATCATATCTTTTAAACAGTGACTCGGATGAAAATACTTTGTACATGAAAGTTGCTCAGAACGACGAGACGAATCCGAATACGCGATCCGTTCATCCACTGCACCTCCCTATCATACCAAACCCGCAACTTTCCCCCTTCGGCCCCTCTGTCCGAAAACACAAAACACCGGGAATACTTTCCCGGATGTTTTTTCCCCTTCACCGGTATCACCTACTATCGCGTTAGGGCACACCGAACACCGCGTATTGTCTTGTTACGCTTTGTGATGCTTTGATTGCTCTGTTATTTATTATGTACCCCCTCCGTTACTTCTTTCCGGTAGACCCCGAGACTGACGGCGACCCCCAGTTCGACTACAGTGATGACGACCCCTCCTTGCCAGAGCAACCAGGCAAGCCCCCCCTTTGATCACCAGATATCGCCTACCCTTCTCTCTACTGCTTGCATTAGAGTAGTGTAGCATGTTACTGCTTTCGATAATCCTATTCTGCTGCATAGCCTGTCATTGTTGCTACCACTGTTGATACTTTACCTGCAATCCTAAATGCTTAGTATAGGATACTAGTATACCATCAGTGGCCCTACACCCTTGTCCGTCTGCCTTGCTATTCTATCGGGCCGTGATCACTTGGGGGTGATCACGGGTATATAATACATACACTTATACATGATACTTGTTGTGACTAAAGTCGGGTCGGCTCGTTGAGTACCCGCGGTCGATTCACGGATTGGGGGCTGAAAGGACATACTTTCCCGACGGCCCTCAGTGTGGATCTTTGTGGCGGAGCGACATGGCAGGTTGAGACACCCAATGGAAAGGTGGCCTGGCCCTGGTCGTTGTCCATGGTTATTTCATAATAACACGCTTAACGAGTTTGGATATTTGATCTGAGTCTAGCCGTTGGCCTATACGCACTAACCAGCTACGTGGGAATAGTTATGGGTACTCGACGTCGTGGTATCAGCCGAAGCCTTCTTGACGTCAGCGGCTTAGCAGCGCACGCCGGGTTGGATCGCGTAACGTAACTTCCTTAGTAATGGAGGTTGCTAGGTTTGCTCACCGGCCGCCCTCGCAACGTGCGGGTGTGCATTGGGCGATGGGCCTAGACCCCTGTGTGCTTAGGACTTAGACCGGCGTGCTGACCTCTCTGCCGTGCTTAGGTAGGGCTGCGACGTGTTGATCTTCCGAGGCCGGGCATGACCCTGGAAAGTGTGTCCGGCCAAATGGGATCAAGCGTGCTGGGTTATGTGGTGCACCCCTGCAGGGAAGTCAATCTATTCGAATAGCCGTGTCCCTCGGTAAAAGGGCGACCCGGAGTTGTATTCCGACCTCATGATAACTAGAACCGGACACTTGATAAAACACACCTAGATGAGTTCCAGATATAACTCGGTGGTTGCTCTCTCATAGGGTGATGTGCGGGAGGATCGCCGAGTAGGATTGTGCTATTCGAGGTTACTTGGTGAACTTACCATCTATTCTATCCTACTGCTGCAAGATGGAGGCTGCCAGAAGCGTAGTCATCGTTTGGATTAGCTATCCCCCTCTTATTCTGGCTTGCTGCAGTTCAGTCCATCGATACTACCCATATCATTGTTACCATTGCATATGTAGTATAGATCCTTGCTTGCGAGTACTTTGGATGAGTACTCACGGTTGCTTTGTTCCCCCTTTTCACCCTTCTGTTCCTTCTTCTCGGATGATCCAACCAGATGATGGAGCCCAGGAGCCAGACGCCACCTACGACGACTCCTACGACACCGGAGGCACCTACTACTACGTGCAGTCTGCCAACGACGACCAGGAGTAGTTAGGAGGATCCCAGGCAGGAGGCCTGCTCCTCTTTCGATCTGTATCCTAGTTTGTGCTCGCCTTCTTCAGGCAAACTTGTTTAACTTATGTCTGTACTCAGATATTATTGTTTCCGTTGACTCTTGTGTTTTCGAGCTTATGTATTCGAGCCTCGAGGCCCCTGGCTTGTAATATAAAGCTTGTATTATTTTAATTTGTGTCTAGAGTTGTGTTGTGATATCTTCCAGTGAGTCCCTGATCTTGGTCGTACACATTTGCGTGCATGATTAGTGTATGGTCAAATCGGGGGCGTCACAAGTTGGTATCAGAGCCGACTGCCTGTAGGAATCCCCCTTTCCAACTCCTTGGCCGAAGTTGAGTCTAGTATTTGAGAAACAAATTTACTAACTTGTGGTGTGGCTTACGGGCCCATAACACTAATGGGTGGTATTAGGATCTTTTATTCCTCGTCTATACTCTGGGACTCTGATCTCTCTTCTATTCGGGTTAAAAGATTTTGCCAACTCCGACTCTAGGTTCTCGTAACTATTTCCCCCGGAGAGCCCTCATTCCAGAAGATCAACTGCTTCGTCAGAAGATTCTGAGGGTATCCCTCGATAATTTCCTGAGACCCTTGTGCTCATTGTCTTTGCAATTCACTGCCACCGATATGTCCCTATGGACATCTGCATGCACTTTTCACCCTCATGATCATTCCTCATCGCACTTGTTGTTACAAGATGCCTCGAAATATTCTCCGATGTTCCGAGAATCCTTTGAGTTTACTGTCTTGTAGTTTTATTTCACATGAAAATCCTTACGGTTATTTTTCTCACATTTATCGAGAATCCGTTCTTCTCGATTGTTCATGTGTCTCACAAAATTCATTGGAATACCTTTTGATCTTTCGAAAATCCTCTGCAGCCTGTTACTGCTGAAATTCTTGCCTGCTTGCATTATGGTTAATTCCATATGACTAGTAGTCTCCGTTAACATCCCTTGTCTTAGCCGTTTTGAGCCTATTGATTCAATGTGTGCGTATGCACACAGTCATCAGGTTATCCTTTTTAAAATTATCTTCCGGCTCAGACGTCATTCCGGACATGAGTTGGTTCTCGGCAATTCAAACCGTTATTGATTGTCCAACTAAGTGTTTTCAACTTATCCATCCTTGATCAGTACGTCTACTTCTGATCCTTTGTTTTGGAAACCATAAATTTCTTTCTATTTAAGCATCAGACTAATCAGGGATTCTTGAATCTGATGCCTCTGCATTCTTTCTTCCTCTGAGTGAGTACTGATACTCACATCAGCTCCGTAGTGGCTTACCCGATCCGTTGTTGGATTGTTAACCGACAGTGTCCTTCATATCCAAGCACCTTGTGAGTTCTTCCCCTGATACATAATGCCTTTGGTAAATTGTATCCTCTGCTTGGCCAACCATGCTCTGCTTTCGAGCTTGTGTTTTTAGTTTTGAAACTTGTGGTATATGTTACTAAGATGCCCGATGGGTTGAACCTATACCTTCCCCTAATTCGTGAGAACCCAAAAGTTTTCACAAGTCATACCCTTCCGGTGTTCTACCGGATAAAATTCCAACACTACAGTTTTATCAAAGCAAGAGGTAAATGAAACGTATGCATTGGAGAAATGGGAGTCGACCTTGAGCTTTTGTTCATGCCCATGGAAACGATGTAGACCGTCTCGGGAGCTTCTTGCAAAATGATTATCCAGCTGTATGATTCTTTCGGTATTCTTGAATTGATTCCCTACAGTTATGGTTCTGACCATGCTGTCCTGATCTGATAGATCCGATGGGAATTCATTCCAGTGCCTCATCTATTTTTGGCAAGGTTGAAGTATCTACTGTCATAGGTCAATGACCCGGTTCTACTTCTATCATGTTCTACCTTCGAGTATTACCCCCTGGTATCTCGAAGATGTCTTGCCATTGCACCACATCTTACTAACTTTGTTGAAGTAATATCTTTCCTTGTCGTATTCACTCTACGGGTTCTGGGTTATTGTCAACCGAGGACACCGACTAGTGAAATTATTCCGCACTAAAAATCAAATACCCCTAGTATTTTTACTGGGAAGTTCTGAACATCCTGGTCTTGCTATCTTTGACTGTGCTACCTCATCCTTCTTTGGTGCATGAATTCTTCAGTGTGTGAGCACGACTTACGTCGAGGTTTCAACATCATGTTGCTTGTCTTGAAAGGCAGCTTTTGTTCCGAGCTTGCATCTTATATATTGATCATATAACTTGCCACTTCGTCATTCCCTTGCTTGTTGTCCTTGTTGTTTGATTGCATCCTCTTGAAACCTCCCAACAAATGTGTCGGATCACCTTCAACACTTTGACTCCTTCCGAGATGTCAACTGTGTTCATGATGAGAAATACCCTCCTTGCCCTCGATGATTTTTATTATCATCGACAACACCCTTGACTTCCTTTCATCACGAACTTGTCCACATTATAAATACAACTTGCTCTCCAGCTAGTGTTGTGTTCTGCCTTGAAGTATTACTGCCCTTTATGTCGAGAATGTTGTGGGGATTGCTCCACCTCTTAGAAATTCTCGGTATGATGATACTTCGCACCATCACCATTCTTCCTTGGTCCCCGTGTTGTTTTAATTGGCATACCAACATGCTAACAATTCTGCTTGAGTTCTGTATTTTTAGCTACCCTATTGCTTCAAAGTTAACGATCGGCAGTTCGTTCTTAGACTGTTGGTTATGAAATCGTCACTCTAATATTGATCTTGCTACCTAAGGTCATATTTCGGGCACACCTTTCAACTAATGATTAATGGTGTATGTTTACCTCGAGCATACAACATTATATCCTTTGAATTAACAAGTGCCATATTCTTGTTCACATTGTTGTGGAAATCCATCCGTCTGGAATTCTCGATGAATTATCGCTGAGCCCATCAGCCACCTCCTCATTCTCTCTTTGGTTTAATGATGAACTATTGTTTCGGGAACCCACTCCCATAGTTCATTTCCCGAGAATCTTACAATGTCATTTCGTCGATTTGTGTTGCACCTTTTCTTCTCGAACATCCTGAGTCTGAGGTATCATGACACCAATTGGATCTGAATCTCGGTCAGATATGATGGTTGGGACAACTTCCAGGAGTTATAATGTTGGTCCTTTGATGACTCGGTAATATGATGTCATGCCTAGCACCCCCTGACTGGAGGACCTAACATTATAATCTCTTTTGCAAGGATAACCATTCTTCCAGGAGGAAATTGTAAGACTTATTCTATAAGTTGTTCCTGATGAATCCTTTGTGTAGCCAAGTCCGATCTTTGCTTCAAGACCATGCCAATGCTATCTCGAAGCATGTCTGTGGTACTCCGATTTTCAACAAGAGCATTTGAAGCCAAATGCTAAATGTTTCTTGGTCAGTTATCCAAACACCGTTGTATGGGTAACTTCTTGATTAATCCTTACCTCTTTATCTAAATGGTTGGGGTACTTCCTCTCTTACCCTGTATGCCATGTTCTGTTTGTCCATGGGAAGGATATACTCCTATTTATTGTGTGTAATCACAATTTTCCTTTCCATTTGTTTGTTTAAACTTTCTTTGATCTACATATAATCTAAGCAGTAATAATTTTCTGCTGATGTAAGCACCTTGGTGTACAACCCTGTCAGTAAGACCTTGATTCTATTGTTGTAACATTCCACTAAATGCCGGTGAACGAGAACCTTTCCTATTGGTACGCCTCATTACAATGAGCAAGGAGATGGTTCTCTTCACCCCCCGTCCTTGGTACCGACATTGTTGCTAACATAGCCGACAAGCTATCCATGACATGCCTCCCTGTCGCGGTTGTGCAAGAGGACACCCCCTTCCTATTTTCAACCCACATGGTGGGCCCATAACCCACAGGTCCACTGGATCGAAACCTGACTCTTCTTTACAACCTGAATTCTATGGTATCCTTTGCACCTGACTTCGTATGTGATTCACGAGCTAAATTCCATACCATTATTCACCCTGGAATCAAACCCCATGTTATTATCGTTGCTGAAGCCCTCATTCCAGCTTCTGCCTAGGCATCGAATGACTGCCTACCCGTTTGAAACTTTGGTACCATCGCTTATTGTTCTCAATGCATTCATTGAAATACTACGCGTAGGGTACTTCGTGTATCACCTTCTGAATTCACTGTCAGATGCACATACTTCGTGGAGATACGTTCCTCCAAAGTTTTCCCCCTGGTCGCGTTCGTAGGACGATGGAGATCCCGAAGAAAGGATGATGACTTGATCACGATGACTTGGAGCAGAGAAATGAAGACATCAACGAAAGGGATCAACCTCTTCAAAAGGGCAGCCAAGACCGAGAAGACTCGTTAGGTTTTCGCTACCAGCACCCCCCGTACTCCACCGCTTAAATCTCGGGACGAGATTTCTTGTACTGGAGGAGAATTGTGACGCCCGGATAGTTACGCTACAGTAACCCTCCGCTAATGATGCCACGTCAACACGATTACTGTTACTAATCTTGCGATGATACAAATCCCGTCCAAATTTCAAAGTTAAAATCACGTCAAACAGTTAAAGTTCCCAAAAGTCAAAACTAAAATGTTCTGAATGTGACAAACCATGCATAAGTAATATTGGTGGATAAACCACATTTTTATGAAATATTCTAATGCACTAAAGAAACTAAAACAGTAGCAAAAACAATTATTTAAATGCTCTTTAAATAGTAAACCTGTGCAAACTACTTTATTCAGAGTGCCTACTTAATTTGTCACAGTGGCATAATTGGTAACGTTATTTAGGTGTCACTTTTATAATTGATAAAGATAAATAAAAAGAAACTAAAAATAAAACAGAAAAGAAATAGAAAACAAAGCAAAAGGAAAAGGAAATCCCCCTCTCCCCACAGGACCCCCTTGGCCCAACTGGCCTCGGCCCAATCGGCCCCCTCTCTGGCCTACAACTACAAGGCCACCCCGTCACCCTAGCCCGTAACCCCCCACTTTCCCCACGATCCCCTTCTCTCACCCGTCTGGATCGGGATCGAGGTGACCTCGCCTAGTCAACCACCGCCCATGGCCAGCTCGCCCGTCCGCAGCCACCGGACTGCCTCCACCGCGCCGCCACCGGACTGCCGCCTCACCGCCGTACTGCCCCGCCCCCTCTCTCCAACGCTGTGAGCGAATCCCCCCTCCTCCTCTGTGCCTTCCGCACACACGCCGTTCCCCGCGTCCAGGCGCGCCCTCACGAGCACGTGGCCGCGCTGCCGCTGCTCTCTGCCAACGCCGCCGCCCGTGCAAGCCATCCCCTCGGCGCCGTCCGCTGCGTCGTTCCCGCACCAGTGCACGCTCACCCGCATCACGTCGGCGTACGGTGGCGCCCACCTCGCCACCGCGCCATCCCCGGTCGCGCTCACCGCGTGTGCCCACGCGCGCCTGAGCTGTGCCCCATAGTCGCTGGCTACCCTGCTCGCCCGCGCCCGACGCCTTCGTCGCTCGCGCTGCCACCGCAGCCCCGCTCCCGTCGTGCTGCACTGCTGCTCCCCCTCTGCGCTGCTGCTGCTCGCCGCGCCGTCAACCACCGCCCGCTGCCCTCGCTGCTTACCCTGCCGCGGCTCTACTCTCCCCTTCCCGCCCTGCCAGCGCTCCCGGCAGCTATGCTGCTGTGTACACGCACGCGTTCAACTCCGGCCACGTCCCGCCTCCGCCCGGCTGGCCAGTGGCCGCACCCCGCCTCCGCCTGGCTGGCCGGCGGCCGCCCCTCGCCTCCGGCGGGCTTGCCGTGGCTACCGGCCTCCTCCCGTCGCTTCCTGCAGGAGAGCGCCCTTCGCCCCGGGGCTCCGCCCGTCGCGCCCGGCGGCTACGCCCCACGCCGGTGCCTTCGGCCCCTGACGGGCGTGGGCGCCCTGCACCTGCAAGCCGTAAACCGCCGCCCGCTTTGGCCCTAGGGGCCTATGACAAAGGGGCCCCACGGCCCAGAAACGTTAAAAAATTTAGAAAAAAAGAATAAATTTAATAATTAACTAATTAATTAATTAATGAATTAATTAAGTTAATTAATCCTGTTTAATTAACCTAATTAACTAGTTAGTTTAATTAAACAATAATTGGATGAGGTAAATCCTAATTACACTAATTAGTGTATGACAGGTGGGACCCACTGGTCAGGTTGACCAGTCAACCATGCTGACGTCAGCATGATGTCATGCTGATGTCATAAATCCTTTTTCGAATTAATTTAATTAATACTAAATTCCAGAAATTAATAATAACTTTAGAAAATCATATCTTTTAAACCGTAACTCGGATGAAAATACTTTGTACATGAAAGTTGCTCAGAACGACGAGACGAATCCGAATTCGCGATCCGTTCATCCACTGCACCTCCCTATCATACCGAACCCGTAACTTTCCCCCTTCGGCCCCTCTGTCCGAAAACGCAAAACACCGGGAATACTTTCCCGGATGTTTTCCCCCCTTCATCGGTATCACCTACTATCGCGTTAGGGCACACCGAACACCACGTATTGTCTTGTTACGCTTTGTGATGCTTTGATTGCTCTGTTATTTATTATGTTCCCCCTCCGTTACTTCTTTCCGGTAGACCCCGAGACTGACGGCGACCCCCAGTTCGACTACGGTGATGACGACCCCTCCTTGCCAGAGCAACCAGGCAAGCCCCCCCTTTGATCACCAGATATCGCCTACTCTTCTCTCTACTGCTTGCATTAGAGTAGTGTAGCATGTTACTGCTTTCGATAATCCTATTCTGCTGCATAGCCTGTCATTGTTGCTACCACTGTTGATACTTTACCTGCAATCCTAAATGCTTAGTATAGGATGCTAGTATACCATCAGTGGCCCTACACCCTTGTCCGTCTGCCTTGCTATTCTATCGGGCCGTGATCACTTGGGGGTGATCACGGGTATATAATACATACACTTATACATGATACTTGTTGTGACTAAAGTCGGGTCGGCTCGTTGAGTACCCGCGGTCGATTCACGGATTGGGGGCTGAAAGGACATACTTTCCCGACGGCCCTCTGTGTGGATCTTTGTGGCGGAGCGATAGGGCAGGTTGAGACACCCAGTGGAGAGGTGGCCTGGCCCTGGTCGTTGTCCGCGGTTATTTCATAATAACACGCTTAACGAGTTTGGATATTTTATCTGAGTCTGGCCGTTGGCCTATACGCACTAACCAGCTACGTGGGAATAGTTATGGGTACTCGACGTCGTGGTATCAGCCGAAGCCTTCTTGACGTCAGCAGCTTAGCGAAGCGCGCCGGGTTGGACCGCGTAACGTAACTTCCTTAGTAATGGAGGTTGCTAGGTCTGCTCACCGGCCGCCCTCGCAACGTGCAGGTGTGCATTGGGCGATGGGCCCAGACCCCTGTGTGCTTAGGACTTAGACCGGCGTGCTGACCTCTCTGCTGCGCTTAGGTAGGGCTGCGACGTGTTGATCTTCCGAGGCCGGGCATGACCCTGGAAAGTGTGTCCGGCCAAATGGGATCAAGCGTGCTGGGTTATGTGGTGCACCCCTGCAGGGAAGTTAATCTATTCGAATAGCCGTGTCCCTCGGTAAAAGGGCGACCCGGAGTTGTATTCCGACCTCATGATAACTAGAACCGGACACTTGATAAAACACACCCAGATGAGTTCCAGATATAACTCGGTGGTTGCTCTCTCAAAGGGTGATGTGTGGGAGGATCGCCGAGTAGGATTGTGCTATTCGAGGTTACTTGGTGAACTTACCATCTATTCTCTCCTACTGCTGCAAGATGGAGGCTGCCAGAAGCGTAGTCATCGTTTGGATTAGCTATCCCCCTCTTATTCTGGCTTGCTGCAGTTCAGTCCACCGATACTACACATATCATTGTTACCATTGCATATGTAGTATAGATCCTTGCTTGCGAGTACTTTGGATGAGTACTCACGGTTGCTTTATTCCCCCTTTTCCCCCTTCTGTTCCTTCTTCTCGGATGATGCAACCAGATGATGGAACCCAGGAGCCAGACGCCACCTACGACGACTCCTACGACACCGGAGGCGCCTACTACTACGTGCAGTGTGCCGACAACGACCAGGAGTAGTTAGGAGGATCCCAGGCAGGAGGCCTGCTCCTCTTTCGATATGTATCCCAGTTTGTGCTAGCCTTCTTAAGGCAAACTTGTTTAACTTATGTCTTTACTCAGATATTATTGTTTCCGCTGACTCTTGTGTTTTTGAGCTTATGTATTCGAGCCTCGAGGCCCCTGGCTTGTAATATAAAGCTTGTATTATTTTAATTTGTATCTAGAGTTGTGTTGTGATATCTTCCAGTGAGTCCCTGATCTTGGTCGTACACATTTGCGTGCATGATTATTGTACGGTCAAATCGGGGGCGTCACAATATTGCATTACATGCTCTTTGCATTTTTGTTTGTGGCGTTCCTCGAAATTCTAAGCAACTCAAGGACCTACGAAGAGAGTTGGGAATTTTACCATTTTCGTATTTGAGTTCGCCCGAAAACCGGTACGAGGACAGTGTGATTCTAATTATTTTTCTCTCCTAAAGATATTTATAAATACAAATTATGAGCGGAGATAATATGAGTTCTCCAAAATAACAGAAATATTGGAGGAAAAATGTTAAAATCACTTTTGGTATTTTTTCTGGAATTATTTGCGATTTTATTTGCATAGGAAAAATGCGCGTTTTTCAAAATGGCATTTAGGTCCGGGAAAAATGTTCACTTTGTCCTAAATATTATTAGAGGACGGTGAAATTTTATTTTGGGATTTTTGGAGTCCGTTTAGTATTTCTTTCGTTAGTTTTTCTGCACCAGGACTTTATAAAAAAACAAAAAAAAAACGCAACCGACTTGGAGTCGTTTAGGACCGGGACTCTGGGCTTTATAAGCCGCCGAGCCGGCCCGACAGCCCAGCCCCGCCGCATCCCTGCCCTAGCGTCACGCCCGCGCCGCTGCCGCACTTCGCCGCCGCCGCACTTCGCCGCCGCGCCGCCGCCTGCGCCAGCGCCGCCGCACCGCCGCCTCGCCGTGCCGCCTCCTCGCCGCCACCCCACCGCAGCCGCGCCGCCGCTCCGCCGCCACCGGACCCGTCGTCTCGCCGGAGTTCGTCGTTACGAGGTAGTTGTCGATTTTTTTTAAGAACCGATCGGTTTTCGTAAACCGTAGATTTATTTTTTTATTAGATTAGATCGGTTCGGTTTTTGGTCGGTTTAGTTATTTAGCGGACGTTCGTCCGTACGTTCGTTTTAACGAACGGTTCTCGTCCGTTAGCCGCAGACAACGAACGTTCGTTCGTTAGCCGGTTCGTCCGTTTTTATTTTTCGGGGTATTTATCCGCGATTATTCCGATCGCGATTTCTGCCCTGATCTTGTTTTTGTTTTTTCTTTTCGCTCGAGAGTCGGAATCAGGTGATTCAAAATCCCATATATTCGTCTCGATGCCCTCTTTACGTTTAACCAACTTAAACAAAGTTTTCGCTACTATAAAATTTGACTTTAGGCCAATTAGTAACCGGAGCTCGTTTCTTTCGCAGTTTGAGTTTCGTTGCTTCTTTCGAGTTGATTCTTTTTGCAAACCGGAGTTCTTAAGTTGAACTTTCTGGTTAGATCTCTTATTGAGTTTTACCCTTGCATTAGTTAAGTACTTATTGTGTGCTTGTTTGATTGCGATAGAGTACCCGGAGTGCGCCGCTTGCTACTTTGAATCTCTAGGTTTTGCGGATCATCAGCAAGGCAAGTAACACTTTGATCATACTTTCTAATTACCCAGTTTTCATTGCATTAGTCAAACCCTCACACATTGCATGAGTAGGATCAATTAACTTGTGGGACTGGGAAGTAGATTGAGGTAGTACCTATTACCTGCATTGCATTCAAACCTTTGGGAGTTACTTCTACGTTTGCTGTTAGGACATGCTATGCTCGTAGACGTGGATTGGGTGAATGCATCCATGACAGTTGTGAGTTTGTTAATTAATGGTTCAACTTAAGGTGGCAACTTTAACACACATCTGGGTGGATTGAGTCACCTGGGTATTCCAGCGATTGCCCGTTTTTCTTTTGGACCGCCACCCAGGCTCAAAGGGATCATGAGATTATTCATACTAGAAACTTCTGTGTGCAGCCACATGCCAATATGGGCTCTGGCATAGTTGAGTAAGTTGTGGGAAACCTTTCCATGATGGGCTAGCAGATGTAGAGGGATTGTAGGTGCACCGGTCTATCTATCCGGTTAAGGTGACCTCTTCGGAAAGACTGTGTCTCGGTCATCCGTTTCTCAAACACCATGCACTGCGAGAAACCAAACGGAGGCGGTCGAGTCTTGTGGGGAAAAGTGCACAAACCTCTGCAGAGTGTACAAACTGATCATGATTAGCCGTGTCCCCGGTTATGGACGTCTTGAGTATCTAGTACTTGGATTATCATGTGAATCTCATCATGTTACTCTAATTAATATTGTTGGGTTTAATGATGATTTTAATTGGGGTTGAGAGGATGTCTATCTTCTCAACGATGTTTCAACTACCATGATAGTCAATTAAAATATATTCCTTTGAAGTAGGAAAAAATTGGCTTTACGCAAAAACTGTAACCATAGAGCTTTCCACCAGCCATATTGCATATAGTATAGCTTTACTTTCATTGCTCTCTTGTGTTACTTTGCCAGCATATTCCATGTGCTGACCCGTTTTCGGGCTGCAACGTTCATGTTGCAGACTTTTCAGACGACGAGTAAGGTGCCTTATAGGTCGTGGTTCTATACTCAGTGATGCCGTTGGAGTTGACGGACTCACTTATCTTCCAAGCCTTCCGCTGTTATCGTGTTAGATGGCCTTAAGCCATTTTTATTGTAATAAGTTCATCGTTGGAACTGTCGATGTAATAAGTGTGTGATTGCTACTCTGTTATAAATCCTTCAAGTACTGTGCGTGTCAGCATTACTGATCCAGGGATGACATTGATACATAGAGATCAGACTGTTTGAGGTCTGGTCGCTACAAGATGGTATCAGAGCACATGCTGACTGTAGGACACGACCATAAGCTAAAACCCTAGAGCACTATTCACTCTTCTCTTTTCTGACTCCTCATCTTTTCTACTCTTTTAGGATGGTGGATGCAAAGAACAAGTTCACGCAACCGGATGATGATACACCATTTGGACGACACCTGAAGGAAGTCACCAAATATCTAAACATTGGACTACCAAGTTTCACCGGAACCTACAATGCCACTCTACCTGAGGAGGAGCATTGGTTGATTCAAGCCCAAGTTCCAGGAAGGACGTTCAAGCCCGTCACCGCACTCATAGCATTTTCTTTTAATGCGCCTACATGGAGCCTAGGCAGGAGCATGGCAGCCCACATCGCTATGGGAAGGATTGGAGAAGTCTACAAGCAGGAGCTAAAGGACACCATCTACCAAATTTGTGGACGCCGAGATGAGAATTGGGATATGATCAGCACCCGGAAGGATAGATCCATTGCAGCCTTCATCCAGGAGTTGAACCATCACATTCGTCGCCAGGAGCACTAGATGTGTGCAGGGATGATAGATTTGAAGAAAGCACTAAACAGAAACTTGGAGTTAGAAGAGGAACTCAAGTCTACACGCGACGGATACGAGGAGGAGATGCTAATACTTGTGGAGAAGAATGATGACTTGACACGGAAGTTAGGGATACTCATGGGAGAAGAAGAAGAGGAAGAAGAACCCAAGGAGATTCCACCGGAAGACTACATCATCATTGACGACACGGATTCGGAACCTGATGATAGCAAAGACGAAGACTATGAAGATGAAGCTGGAGCGGATATCATGGAATCCTCTGTCGATCAAATTGTCTAGAAGACCACCCTGTGACTAGTAGTTTACCCCCATATATTAGTTTTAGAGCACTTTTGTAACGATAGTTAGATTTGTAAGATCTTGCTTGAAATTGATTGGTGTGATATGATTGTGTTTGTCTCATGTGCATATGGGTAGTGATTTTCCCTTAGACCTCTTTTCTATTCTAATCTCTTCCCTCTACACCCATCAGATGCCTCCAAGACGTGAGCCTGGATTTGAGTTTCCCCCTGAGCTCACCCAGTTGATCCAGCAGCAGAACACCCTGATGCAACTTCTTGTCCAGAACACTCAGAACAACCAGAAACAACAACAACAACCCTCCACCACCACCACCCGTGGACAACCTGACACGTTTCTTAAGGTTGCAACCACCCGTGTTTGCTAGCAGCATCGAACCAATAGTGGCTGATGACTGGCTACGCAAGATCGGAAGGGATTTGACCACTGCTAACTGCTCAGATGCTGAGAAGGTGCGTTTTGCCGCACACCAGTTGTCTGGATCAGCCGCAGCATGGTGGGAGAATTACACAGCCACTTTTCCCATAGCCAATGTGACTTGGGATCAGTTTCAGCAAGCTTTTCGTACCGCCCATGTCTCAACTGGAGCTATGAGCATGAAGAAGCGGGAGTTTCGCAATTTGCGCCAAGGAAACCGTACTGTGGCACAGTACGTGGATGAGTTTAGTACCCTATCTCGTTATGCCCCAGATGATGTGGCCACAGATGCCGCGAAGCAGGAGAGATTTATGGAAGGGCTGAATGATGAGATGAGCATACAGTTGATGGTGGCAACTTTCAATAACTACCAGGAGCTGGTTGACCGCGCCCTAATGATTGAAAGGAAGCACCAACAGATTAAAAGTCGCAAGAGGAAGTATGGACAAGGAAAGCATAACTCTGGAGCTCAGCAGAAGCCTCGTTTTACCCCTAAAACGGTAGGACAGTTTCAACATACCCATGGAGGAGGTAGCTCGCACAATCACAATGGCCCCAAGAATGGAAATGGAAATGGAGCAAATGGTAACCAGAGCCGCCCTACACCGTCCACACCCACCAAGAAGGATTTCAGCCATGTCACCTGTTACAAGTGCGGGAAGAATGAACATTATGCCAATGAATGCCCAGAAGCTAAGAATGGGAACGGCAATGGAAGCGCGGGGAAGAAGCCCAACCCATTCAACAAAGGACAAGTGAACCACATGACTGTGGAGGAGGTATAAGAGCAACCAGATGCTGTTGTCGGTAAGTTTTTGGTGAAGACATTTACCGCAATAGTTCTTTTCGATACTGGTGCATCGCATTCATACATTTCAAGGGGATTCGTAAATAGACATAGGATGTCCAACCGAGTTCTTAAGACCCCCATGTTAGTAAGTTCACCAGGAGGAGAGTATATGGCACACCAAGGATGTTTTCAGACGCCATTGATCATAGGACGCCACACTTTCCCCTCTGACCTAATAGTCCTGGAGTCCCAAGGATTGGATGTGATATTAGGTATGGATTGGCTGTCGAAGTATGGAGGTAACATTGACTGTGCCAGTAGGTCTATTTTGCTCACCACCCCGGAGGGAAAAAGGATTAAGTATGTATCTAGGCATTCGCCTATAAGGACTCAAGTACATTATCTCACGGGAGTCGTTCAGGAGGAAGTGCCAGTAGTGAAGGATTATCCGGATGTGTTTCCAGAGGAGTTACCTGGCATGCCACCAGATAGAGATATAGAGTTTTTGATTGAACTTTTGCCAAGCACCGGGCCAATTTCTAAGAGACAATATAGGATGCCCGCAAAGGATTTGGAGGAGATAAAGAAACAAATTAAGGAGTTATTGGATAAAGGATTCATACGCCCAAGTTCTTCGCCTTGGGGTTCGCCAGTACTTCTAGTAGAGAAGAAGGATGGATCGTTAAGGATGGTTGTTGATTACAGAGGGCTGAACGAAGTAACGATCAAGAACAAGTACCCACTGCCAATGATCAATGATCTATTCGATAGATTGCAAGGAGCTAAGATATTTCCAAGATCGATCTGCGATCAGGGTACCACCAATTGAAGATCCGAGAGCAGGATATACCTAAGACGGCCTTTACCACCAGGTACGGGTTGTACGAGTATACCGTTATGTCTTTTGGTCTGACTAACGCACCGGCATACTTTATGAACCTGATGAACAAAGTGTTTATGGAGTATTTGGATAAGTTCGTCGTGGTGTTCATAGATGATATATTGATTTTCTCGAAGGATGAAGAGGAGCATGCAGAGCATTTGCGTTTGGTATTGGAGATGCTCAGAGAACACCAGCTATATGCCAAGTTTAGCAAATGCGAGTTTTGGTTGAAGGAAGTCGGATTTCTCGGACACGTTATATCTGGAGAAGGAATAGCAGTAGATCCCGCTAAGGTGGACACTATGACCCATTGGGAAGCACCAACAATAGTTGGAGAGATCCGGAGTTTTCTTGGACTTGCAGGATACTACCGGAGATTTATTGAGAATTTCTCGAGCATTGCAAAGCCAATGACATATTTTGAAAGAAGGACACCAAGTTCAGTTGGACAGAAGAATGTGAGGCCAGTTTCCAGGAATTAAAGAAAAGGTTGGTCTCATCCCCTGTGTTGATTCTGCCAGATCAACATAAGGATTATGAGGTGTATTGCGACGCTTCACGCCGAGGACTTGGAGCAGTCCTTATGCAGGAAGGAAGAGTTGTTTCGTATGCTTCACGACAGCTAAAACCTCATGAGCTGAACTATGCCACCCATGATTTGGAGTTAGCAGCTGTAGTGCATGCATTGAAGATGTGGAGACATTTTCTTATTGGAAACCATTGTGAAGTATATACGGATCACAAGAGTTTGAAGTATATATTCACTCAGAAGGTGCTGAATCTCAGGCAAAGGAGATGGCTGGAACTCATTAAGGATTACGACATGAGATTGCATTATCATCCCGGAAAGGCTAACGTAGTAGCCAATGCGCTAAGCCGTAAGAGCCATGTCAACACCCTATTGACGGAGGAATTTCCAAAGGAATTAGCCAAGGACTTATGAGAACTACGTATGGAGATAGTTCCGAGAGGCTATGTAGCAACCCTGGAGATCCAGTCTACCCTGATGGATAAAATCAGAGAAGCTCAGAAAACTGACGAGGAGGTTGTCTCTATAAAGGAGAGGATGAGCGAAGGAGGAGCTAAAGGTTTTCGTGAGGATGAACACGACACCTTATGGTTTGAGGGCCGCATTGATGTGCCTAATGACCCGGAGATCAGGAAGTTGATTCTACAGGAGTCCCATGATTCACCATACTCGATTCACCCAGGAAATACTAAGATGTATTTGGATTTGAAGGACATTTTCTGGTGGACCGGTATGAAGAAAGATATCGCGGAGTATGTAGCAGTTTGTGATGTATGTCAGAGAGTAAAGGCAGAACATCAGAAGCCAGCAGGATTGTTACAACCTATGCCGATACCCGAATGGAAGTGGGAGAAGCTTGGCATGGATTTTATCACCGGATTGCCGAGGACCAAAGCAGGATATGATTCAATCTGGGTAGTAGTGGACCGATTGACGAAGGTAGCCCATTTTATACGTGTGAAAACCACATATACCAGTGCAAAGTTGGCAAAGATATACATGACCCGAATTGTATGTCTGCATGGAGTTCCGAGGAGCATCGTATCAGACAGAGGAACCCAGTTTACCTCAAAGTTCTGGAATCAGTTACATGAAACTTTGGGTACCAGACTAGAGTTTAGCACAACTTTTCACCCGTAGACAGATGGACAGACTGAGAGAGTCAATCAGATTTTGGAAGATATGCTGAGAGCCTGTGCATTAGATTATGGGTCTAGTTGGGACGACAATTTGCCCTACACGGAGTTCTCATACAACAACTGTTACCAAGCCAGTTTGAAGATGGCACCGTTCGAGGCATTGTATGGAAGGAGATGCCGAACACCGTTAATGTGGGATGAAGTTTGAGACCGACAGTTCTTTGGACCAAACTTAATGAAAGAGTCTGAGGAGAAGGTGAAGTTGATTCGAGATAGATTGAAGGTAGCTCAGTCCAGGCAGAAGAGTTATGCAGACTCGAAGCGCAAGGAGATAGCCTATGAGATAGGAGATAGAGCGTACTTGAGAGTATCGCCTCTGCGAGGAGTTAAACGTTTCGGAGTGAAAGGGAAGCTAGCCCCGAGATTTGTGGGACCTTACCGTGTTTTGTAACGCATGGGAGAGGTTGCCTATAAGTTGGAGTTGCCCGAGGGATTGTCAGGAGTGCACGACGTGTTTCACGTTTCACAGCTTAAGAAGTGCCATGCGGAGATGGCCGATATACCGCTTAGAGACACAGTATCCCTGGAAGCAATTCAGTTGGACAGTGATCTGACTTACGAGGAGAAGCCTGTTAAGATTCTCAAATTTTCGAGTAGAGTCACCCGCAGTAAGGTTATCAAGTTTTGCAAAGTTCAGTGGAGTCACCACACCGAGGAAGAAGCCACCTGGGAACGAGAAGATGATCTACGCAAGGACCACCCACACCTATTCCCTAGCCAAGTCGAATCTCGAGGGCGAGATTCATTCTAAGGGGGGTAGGTTTGTAACATCCCAAATTTTCAATTTGGAATCTTATACATAGATCATATTGCATTACATGCTCTTTGCATTTTTGTTTGTGGCGTTCCTCGAAATTCTAAGCAACTCAAGGACCTACGGAGAGAGTTGGGAATTTTACCATTTTCGTATTTGAGTTCGCTCGAATACCGGTACGAGGACAGTGTGATTCTAATTATTTTTCTCTCCTAAAGATATTTCTAAATACAAATTATGACCGGAGATAATATGACTTCTCCAAAATAACAGAAATATTGGAGGAAAAATGTGAAAAATCACTTTTGGTATTTTTCTGGAATTATTTGCGATTTTATTTGCGTAGGAAAAATGCGCGTTTTTCAAAATTGCATTTAGGTCCGGGAAAAATGTTCACTTTGTCCTAAATATTATTAGAGGACGGTGAAAATTTATTTCGGGATTTTTGGAGTCCGTTTAGTATTTCTTTCGTTAGTTTTTCTGTGCCAGGACTCTATAATAATAGAAAAAAAACGCAACCGATTTGGAGTCGTTTAGGACCGAACTCTGGGCTTTATAAGCCGCCGAGCTGGCCCGACAGCCCAGCTCCGCCGCCTCCCTGCCCTAGCGCCACACCCGCGCCGTCGCCGCACTTCGCCGCCGCGCCGTCGCCGCACTTCGCCGCCGCCTGCGCCGGCGTCGCCGCACCGCCGCCTCGCCGTGCCGCCGCCACCCCACCACAGCCGCGCCTCCGCTCCGCCACCGCCGGACCCGTCGTCTCGCCGGAGTTCGTCGTTACGAGGTAGTTGTCGGGTTTTTTAAGAACCGATCGGTTTTCGTAAACCGTAGATCTATTTTTTTATTAGATTAGATTGGTGTGGTTTTCGTCGGTTTAGTTATTTAGCGGACGTTCGTCCGTACGTTCGTTTTAACGAACGGTTTTCGTCCGTTAGCCGTAGACAGCGAACGTTCGTTCGTTAGCCTGTTCGCCCGTTTTTCTTTTTCGGGGTATTTATCCGCGATTATTCCGATCGCGATTTCTGCCCTGATCTTGTTTCCGCTTTTCTTTTCGCTCGAGAGTCGGAATCAGGTGATTCAAAATCCCATATATTCGTCTCGATGCCCTCTTTATGTTTAACCAACTTGGACAAAGTTGTGGCTACTCTAAAATTTGACTTTAGGCCAATTAGTGACCGGAGCTCGTTTCTTTCGCAGTTTGAGTTTCGTTGCTTCTTTCGAGTTGATTCTTTTTGCAAACCGGAGTTCTTAAGTTGAACTTTCTGGTTAGATATCTTATTTGAGTTTTACCCGTGCATTAGTTAAGTACTTATTGTGTGCTTGTTTGATTGCGATAGAGTACCCGGAGTGCGCCGCTTGCTACTTTGAATCTCTAGGTTTTGCGGATCATCAGCAAGGCAAGTAACACTTTGATCATACTTTCCAATTACCCAGTTTTCATTGCATTAGTCAAACCCTCACACATTGCATGAGTAGGATCAATTAACTTGTGAGACTGGGAAGTAGATTGAGGTAGTACCTATTACCTGCATTGCATTCAAACCTTTGGGAGTTACTTCTACGTTTGCTGTTAGGACATGCTATGCTCGTAGACATGGATTGGGTGAGTGTATCCATGACAGTTGTGAGTTTTTTAATTAATGGTTCAACTTAAGGTGGCAACTTTAACACACATCTGGGTGGATTGAGTCACCTGGGTATTCCAGCGATTGCCCGTTTTTCTTTTGGACCGCCACCCAGGCTCAAAGGGATCATGAGATTATTCATACTAGAAACTTCCGTGTGCAGCCACATGCCAATATGGGCTCTGGCATAGTTGAGTAAGTTGTGGGAAACCTTTCCATGATGGGCTAGCAGATGTAGAGGGATTGTAGGTGTACCGGCCTATCTATCTGGTTAAGGGGACCTCTTCGGAAAGACTGTGTCTCGGCCATCCGTTTCTCAAACACCATGCAGTGCGAGAAACCAAACAGAGGCGATCGAGTCTTGTGGGGAAAAGTGCACAAACCTCTGCAGAGTGTACAAACTGATCATGATTAGCCGTGTCCCCGGTTACGGACGTCTTGAGTATCTAGTACTTGGATTATCATGTGAATCTGATCATGTTACTCTAATTAATATTGTTGGGTTTAATGAGTATTTTAATTGGGGTTGAGAGGATGTCTATCTTCTCAACGATGTTTCAACTACCATGATAGTTAATTAAAATATATTCCTTTGAAGTAGGGAAAAATTGGCTTTACGCAAAAACTGTAACCATAGAGCTTTGCACCAGCCATATTGCATATAGTATAGCTTTACTTTCATTGCTCTCTTGTGTTACTTTGCCATCATATTCCATGTGCTGACCCGTTTTCGGGCTGCAACGTTCATGTTGCAGACTTTTCAGACGACGAGTAAGGTGGCTTATAGGTCATGGTTCTATACTCAGTGATGCCGTTGGAGTTAATGGACTCACTTATCTTCCCAGCCTTCCGCTGTTATCGTGTTAGATGGCCTTAAGCCATTTTTATTGTAATAAGTTCATCGTTGGAACTATCGATGTAATAAGTGTGTGATTGCTACTCTGTTATAAATCCTTCAAGTACTGTCCGTGTCAGCATTACTGATCCAGGGATGACACTGATGCACAGAGATCAGACTGTTTGAGGTCTGGTTGCTATAGGTAAGAGGTAACCGAGGCACACGGAGACGACGATGTATCCCGAAGTTCACACCCTTTCTGATGCTAATCTCCGTTTGGAGCGGTGTGGAGGCACAATGCTCCCCAAGAATCCACTAGGGCCACCGTAATCTCCTCACGCCCTCGCACAATGCAATATGCCGTGATTCCACTAAGGGACCCTTGAGGGCGGTCACCGAACCCGTACAAATGGCAACCCTTGGGGGCGGTCACCGAACCCGTACACTTTGGCAACCTTTGGGGGCGGTCACCGGTACCCGTCAAATTGCTCGGGGCAATCTCCACAACCTAATTGGAGACCCCGATGCTTTCCCGTAGCTTTACACCACAATGATTGAGCTCTGAACAACACCAACCGTCTAGGGCGCCAAGGCACCTAAGAGGAACAAGCTCTAGGGTGCCCAAACACCCAAGAGTAATAAGCTTCTCAAACTTCACTTCCACGTATCACCGTGGAGAACTCAAACCGATGCACCAAATGCAATGGCAAGGGCACACGGAGTGCCCAAGTCCTTCTCTCCCAAATCTTACCAAAGCAACTAATGCTAGGGAGGGAAATGAGAGAAGAACGGAGAAGAGAACACGAAGAACTCCAAGAACTAGATCCAAAGGGTTCCCCTCACAAAGAGGACAAAGTGATTGGTGGAAATGTGGATCTAGTGAAAGGAAATATGCCCTAGAGGCAATAATAAAGTTGTTATTTATATTTCCTTATATCATGATAAATGTTTATTATTCATGCTAGAATTGTATTAACGGGAAACTTGGTACATGTGTGAATACATAGACAAAACAGTATGTCCCTAGTATGCCTCTACTAGACTAGCTCATTGATCAAAGATGGTTATGTTTCCTAGCCATAGACATGAGTTGTCATTTGATCAACGGGATCACATCATTAGGAGAATGATGTGATGGACAAGACCCATCCGTTAGCATAGCACTATGATCGTTTAGTTTTACTGCTATTGCTTTCTTCATGACTTATACATGTTCCTATGACTATGAGATTATGCAACTCCCGAATACCGTAGGAACACCTTGTGTGCTATCAAACGTCACAACATAACTCGGTGATCATAAATATGCTCTACAGGTGTCTCCGAAAGTATTCGTGGTGTTGGCATAGATCAAGATTAGGATTTGTCACTCCGAGTGTCGGAGAGGTATCTCTGGGCCCTCTCGGTAACACACATCACAATAAGCCTTGCAAGCAAAAGACTAATGAGTTAGTCACGAGATGATGTGTTACGGAACGAGTAAAGAGACTTGCCAGTAACGAGATTGAACTAGGTATAGAAATACCGACGATCGAATCTCGGGCAAGTAACATACCGATGACAAAAGGAACAACGTATGTTGTTATGCGGTTTTGACCGATAAAAGATCTTCGTAGAATATGTAGGAGCCAATATGAACATCCAGGTTCCGCTATTGGTTATTGACCGGAGATGAGTCTTGGTCATGTCTACATAGTTCTCGAACCCGTAGGGTCCGCACGCTTAACGTTTGATGACGATCGGTATTATGAGTTTATGAGTTTTGATGTACCGAAGGTCGTTCGGAGTCCCGGATGAGATCACGGACATGACGAGGAGTCTCGGAATGTCCGAGACATAAAGATTGATATATTGGACGACTATATTCGGACACCGGAAGTGTTCCGGAAAAGTTTCGGATTTAACGGGATTGCCGGAGGGGGTTACCGGAACCCCCTACGAGGGGGGATGGTCCATAGTGGGCCTTAAGGGAAAGAGAGAGGCAGCCCATAGGGCTGGCCGGCGCCCCACCTAGGGTTCCTAGTTGGACTAGGATTGGGGGGGGGGGCGCCACCTCTCCTTTTTTCTTTTCCCTCTCTTCCTTCTTTTGGTGATTCCTACTAGGAATAGGATTGCAATCCTATTCCTAGTAGGATTGCAACCCTAGCCGCACCAAACAAGGTCCGGCCGGCCTCCCCCCTTGCTCCTTTATATACGGGGGCAGGGGGGCACCCAAAGACACACAAGTTGAATTGTTTTAGCCGTGTGCGGTGCCCCCCTCCACAGAAACACACCTCGGTCATACCATCGCGGAGCTTAGGCGAAGCCCTGCGCCGGTGAATACATCATATCCGTCACCACGCCGTCGTGCTGACGAAACTCTCCCGTGAAGCTCAACTGGATCAAGAGCTCGTGGGACGTCATCAAGCTGAACGTGTGCTGAACGCGGAGGTGCCGTACGTTCGGTGCTTGATCGGTTGGATCGCGAAGAAGTTCGACAACATCAACCGCGTTACTTGATGCTTCCGCTCCCGGTCTACGAGGGTACGTAGACACACTCTCCCCTCTCGTTTCTATGCATCTAGTAGATAGATCTTGCGTGATCGTAGGAAATATTTCAAAATACTACGTTCCCCAACAGTGGCATCATGAGCCAGGTCTATGCGTAGATGATATGCACGAGTAGAACACAATGAGTTGTGGGCGATACTAGTCATACTACATACCAGCATGTCATACTTTGCTTCGGTGGTATTGTGAGATGAAGCGGCCCGGACCGACATTACGCGTACGCTTACGCGAGACTGGTTTCACCGTTACGAGCACTCGTTGCTTAAAGGTGACTGGCGGGTGTCTGTCTCTCTCACTTTAGCTGAATCAAGTGTGACTACGCCCGGTCCTTGTGAAGGTTAAAACAGCACATACTTGACGAAACATCGTTGTGGTTTTGTATGCGTAGGTAAGAACGGTTCTTGCTAAGCCCGTAGCAGCCACGTAAAACTTGCAACAACAAAGTAGAGGACGTCTAACTTGTTTTTGTAGGGCATGTTGTGATGTGATATGGTCAAGACATGATGAGATATACGGTTTTGTATGAGATGATCATGTTTTGTAAAGTTATCGGCAACTGGCAGGAGCCATATGGTTGTCGCTTTATTGTATGAAATGCAATCGCCATGTAATTGCTTTACTTTATCACTAAGCGGTAGCGATAGTCGTAGAAG
>LR738710.1:774904118-775100653 GCA_902687465.1 Secale cereale
TCAAGGTATAAGTGTTCTCCCTGAGTATGCACCGTTGCGAAAGTTCGTCGTGCCGAGACACCACGTGATGATCGGGTGTGATAAGCTCTACGTTCAAATACAACGGGTGTAAGCCAGTTTTTGCACACGCAGAATACTCGGGTTAAACTTGACGAGCCTAGCATATGCAGATATGGCCTCGGAACACTGGAGACCGAAAGGTCGAGCGTGAATCATATAGTAGATATGATCAACATAAGATGTTCACCATTGAAACTACTCCATCTCACGTGATGATCGGACATGGTTTAGTTGATTTGGATCACGTGATCATTTAGATGACTAGAGGGATGTCTATCTAAGTGGGAGTTCTTAAGTAATATGATTAAATTGAACTTTAATTTATCATGAACTTAGTCCTGGTAGTATTAGCATATCTATGTTGTAGATCAATAGCTCGCGATGTTGCTCCACGTTTATTTTTTATATGTTCCTAGAGAAAACCAAGTTGAAAGATGTTACTAGCAATGATGCGGAATTGTTCCGTGATCTGAGGATTATCCTCATTACTGCACAGAAGAATTATGTCCTTAATGCACCGCTAGGTGACAGACCTATTGCAGGAGCAGATGTAGACGTTATGAACGTTTTGACAAAAGCTCGGTATGATGACTGCTTGATAGTTTAGTGCACCATGCTTTACGGCTTAGAATCGGGACTTCTAAAACGTTTTGAACGCCACGGAGCATATAAAGATGTTCCAAGAGTTGAAATTAGTATTTCATACTCATGCCCATGTCGAGAGGTATGAGACCTCTAACAGTACTTTGCCTACAAGATGGAGGAGAATAGCTCAACCAGTGAGCATGTGCTCAGATTGTCTGGGTACTGCAATTGCTTGAATCAAGTGGGAGTTAATCTTCCAGATAAGATAGTAATTGACAAAGTTCTCTAGTCACTATCACCAAGTTAGTAGAACTTCGTGAGGAACTATAATATGCAAGGGATGACGAAAGTAATTCCCGAGCTCTTCGCGATGCTGAAATCGGTGAAGGTAGAAATCAACAAAGAGCATCAAGTGTTGATGGTTAACAAGACCACTTGTTTCAAGTAAAGGGCAAAGGGATAGAAGGGGAACTTCAAGAAGAATGACAAGCAAGTTGTCACTCCCATGAAGAAACCCAAAGCTAAACTCAAGCCTGAAACTAAGTGCTTCTACTGCAAAGGAAATGGTCACTGGAAGTGGAACTGCCCTAGATACTTGGCGGATAAGAAGGATGGCAAAGTGAACAAAGGTATATTTTGATATACAGATTATTGATGTGTACTTTACTAGTGTTCATAGCAACCCCTGGGTATTTGATACCAGTTCAGTTGCTAAAATTAGTAACTCGAAACGAGAATTGCAGAATGAACAGAGACTAGTTAAAGGTGAAGTGACGATGTGTGTTGGAAGTGGTTCCAAGATTGATATGATCATCATCGCACACTCCCTATACTTTCGGGATTAATGTAAAACCTAAATAAATGTTATTTGGCATTTGCGTTGAGCATGAATATGATTTGATCATATTTGTTGCAATACGGTTATTCATTTAAAGTCATAGAATAATTGTTATTCTGTTTACATGAATAAAACCTTCGATGGTCATACACCCAATGAAAATAGTTTGTTGGATCTCGAACGTGGTGATACACATATTCATAATATTGAAGCCAAAAAGATGCAAGGTTAATAATGATAGTGCAACTTATTTGTGGCACTGCCGTTTAGGTCATATTGGTGTAAAACGCATGAAGAAACTCCATAGTGATGGACTTTTGGAATCACTTGATTATGAATCACTTGGTGCTTGCGAACCATGCCTCATGGGCAAGATGACTAAAACTCCGTTCTCCGGAACCATGGAGCGAGCAACAGATTTGTTGGAAATCATACATACTGATGTATGTGGACCAATGAGTGTTGAAGCACGCGGCGGGTATCGTAATTTTCTGACCTTCACTGATGATTTGAGCAGATATGGGTATATCTACTTAATGAAGCACAAGTCTGGAACATTTGAAAAGTTCAAAGAATTTCAGAGTGAAGTAGAGAATCATCGTAACAAGAAAATAAAGTTTCTACGATCTGATCGTGGAGGAGAATATTTGAGTTACGAGTTTGGTCTTCATTTGAAACAATGTGGAATAGTTTCACAACTCACGCCACCCGGAACACCACATCGTAATGGTGTGTCTGAACGTCGTAACCGTACTTTATTGGATATGGTGCGATCTATGATGTCTCTTACCGATTTACCACTATCATTTTGGGGTTATGCTTTAGAGACAGCTGCATTCACGTTAAATAGGGCACCATCTAAATCCGTTGATGCGACACCTTATGAACTATGGTTTGGCAAGAAACCAAAGTTGTCGTTTCTTAAAGTTTGGGGCTGCGATGCTTATGTGAAAAAGCTTCAACCTGATAAGCTCGAACCCAAGTCGGAGAAATGTGTCTTCATAGGATACCCAAAAGAGACTGTTGGGTACACCTTCTATCACAGATCCGAAGGCAAGATATTCGTTGCTAAGAATGGATCCTTTCTAGAGAAGGAGTTTCTCTCGAAAGAAGTGAGTGGGAGGAAAGTAGAACTTGATGAGGTAATTGTACCTTCTCCCGGATTGGAAAGTAGTACATCACAGAAAATTGTTCCAGTGATTCCTACACCAATCAGTGAGGAAGCTAATGATGATGATCATGAAACTTCAGATCAAGTTTCTGCTGAACGTCGTAGATCAACCAGAGTACGTTCCGCACCAGAGTGGTACGGCAACCCAGTTCTGGAAATCATGTTACTAGACCATGATGAACCTACGAACTATGAGGAAGCGATGATGAGCCCAGATTCCGCAAAATGGCTTGAGGCCATGAAATCTGAGATGGGATCCATGTATGAGAACAAAGTGTGGACTTTGGTTGACTTGCCCGATGATCGGCAAGCCATCGAAAATAAATGGATCTTCAAGAGGAAGACCGACGCAGACGGTAATGTTACTGTTTACAAAGCTCGACTTGTTGCGAAAGGTTTTCGACAAGTTCAAGGAGTTGACTACGATGAGACTTTCTCACCTGTAGCGATGCTTAAGTCTGTCCGAATCATGTTAGCAATTGCCGCATTTATGAAATCTGGCAAATTGATAACAAAACTGCATTCTTTAATGGATTTATTAAAGAAGAATTGTATATGATGCAACCAGAAGGTTTTGTCAATCCTAAAGGTGCTAACAAAATGTGCAAGCTCCAGCGATCCATCTATGGACTGGTGCAAGCATCTCGGAGTTGGAATATACACTTTGATAAGTTGATCAAAGCATATAGATTTATACAGACTTGCGGTGAAGCCTGTATTTACAAGAAGTGAGTGGGAGCACTACAACCTTTCTGATAAGTATATGTGAATGACATATTGTCGATCAGAAATGATGTAGAATTTTCTGGAAAGCATAAAGGAGTGTTTGAAAGGAGTTTTTCAAAGAAAGACCTTGGTGAAGCTGCTTACATATTGGGCATCAAGATCTATAGAGATAGATCAAGACGCTTGATAAGATTTTCGATGAGTACATACCTTGATAAGATTTTGAAGTAGTTCAAAATGGATCAGTCAAAGAAGGAGTTCTTGCCTGACTTGTAAGGTGTGAAGTTGAGTAAGACTCAAAGCCAGACCACGGCAGAAAAATATAGAGAGAATGAAAGTCATTCCCTATGCCTCAGCCATAGGTTCTATAAAGTATGCCATGCTGTGTACCAAACATGTTGTGTACCTTGCCATGAGTTTGTCAAGGGGGTACAATAGTGATCCAGGAGTAGATCAATGTACAGCGGTCAAAATTATCCTTAGTAACTGGATGACTAAGGAAATGTTTCTCGATTATGGAGGTGATAAAGAGTTCGTCGTAAAGGGTTACGCCGATGCAAGCTTTGACACTAAATCCAGATGACTCTAAGTATCAATCTGGATGCGTATTGAAAGTGGGAGCAATTAGCTAGAGTAGCTCTATGCAGAGCATTGTAGACATAGAAATTTGCGAAATACATACGGATCTGAATGTGACAGACCCGTTGACTAAACTTCTCTCACAAGCAAAACATGATCACACCTTATTACTCTTGGGTATTAATCACATAGCAATGTGAACTAGATTATTGACTCTAGTAAACCCTTTGGGTGTTGGTCACATGGCGATGTGAACTATGGGTGTTATTCACATAACGATGTGAACTATCGGTATTAAATCACATGGCGATGTGAGCTAGATTATTGACTCTAGTGCAAGTGGGAGACTGAAAGGAAATATGCCCTAGAGGCAATAATAAAGTTGTTATTTATATTTCCTTATATCATGATAAATGTTTATTATTCATGCTAGAATTGTATTAACGGGAAACTTGGTACATGTGTGAATACATAGACAAAACAGTATGTCCCTAGTATGCCTCTACTAGACTAGCTCATTGATCAAAGATGGTTATGTTTCCTAGCCATAGACATGAGTTGTCATTTGATCAACGGGATCACATCATTAGGAGAATGATGTGATGGACAAGACCCATTCGTTAGCATAGCACTATGATCGTTTAGTTTTACTGCTATTGCTTTCTTCATGACTTATACATGTTCCTATGACTATGAGATTATGCAACTCCCGAATACCGTAGGAACACCTTGTGTGCTATCAAACGTCACAACGTAACTGGGTGATCATAAAGATGCTCTACAGGTGTCTCCGAAAGTATTCGTGGTGTTGGCATAGATCAAGATTAGGATTTGTCACTCCGAGTGTCGGAGAGGTATCTCTGGGCCCTCTCGGTAACACACATCACAATAAGACTTGCAAGCAAAAGACTAATGAGTTAGTCACGAGATGATGTGTTACGGAACGAGTAAAGAGACTTGCCAGTAACGAGATTGAACTAGGTATAGAGATACCGACGATCGAATCTCGGGCAAGTAACATACCGATGACAAAAGGAACAACGTATGTTGTTATGCGGTTTTGACCGATAAAAGATCTTCGTAGAATATGTAGGAGCCAATATGAACATCCAGGTTCCGCTATTGGTTATTTACCGGAGATGAGTCTCGGTCATGTCTACATAGTTCTCGAACCCGTAGGGTCCGCACGCTTAACGTTTGATGACGATCGATATTATGAGTTTATGAGTTTTGATGTACCGAAGGTAGTTCGGAGTCCGGGATGAGATTATGGACATGACGAGGAGTCTCGGAATGTCCGATACATAAAGATTGATATATTGGACGACTATATTCGGACACCGGAAGTGTTCCGGAAAAGTTTCGGATTTAACGGGATTGCCGGAGGGGGTTACCGGAACCCCCTACGAGGGGGGATGGTCCATAGTGGGCCTTAAGGGAAAGAGAGGCAGCCCATAGGGCTGGCCGGCGCCCCACCTAGGGTTCCTAGTTGGACTAGGATTGGGGGGGCGCCACCTCTCCTTTTTTCTTTTCCCTCTCTTCCTTCTTTTGGTGATTCCTACTAGGAATAGGATTGCAATCCTATTCCTAGTAGGATTGCAACCCTAGCCGCACCAAACAAGGGCCGGCCGGCCTCCCCCCTTGCTCCTTTATATACGGGGGCAGGGGGGCACCCAAAGACACACAAGTTGAATTGTTTTAGCCGTGTGCGGTGCCCCCCTCCACAAAAACACACCTCGGTCATACCGTCGCGGAGCTTAGGCGAAGCCCTGCGCCGGTGAATACATCATATCCGTCACCACGCCGTCGTGCTGACGAAACTCTCCCATGAAGCTCAACTGGATCAAGAGCTCGTGGGACGTCATCAAGCTGAACGTGTGCTGAACGCGGAGGTGCCGTACGTTCGGTGCTTGATCGGTTGGATCGCGAAGAAGTTCGACAACATCAACCGCGTCCCTTGACGCTTCCGCTCCCGGTCTACGAGGGTACGTAGACACACTCTCCCCTCTCGTTGCTATGCATCTAGTAGATAGATCTTGTGTGATCGTAGGAAAATTTTCAAAATACTACGTTCCCCAACATCTAGATCTCCTCTCTCTTTTCCCCCCAAAACTAGCAAGAATCCATGGAGGGATTGAGAGATAGCAAGCTCGAAGAAGGTCAACAATGGGGGAAGAACACGAGCTCAAGAGATAAGCTTCATTGGGGAAGAAGACCCCCTTTTATAGGTGGGAAAAAAATCCAACCATTATGCTCACACCCCGCACAGAGCGGTACTACTACTCCAGGAGCGGTACTACCGCTCGGGCGGTAGTACCCCTTTGAAAAACAACATCGAGGAGGCAAAAAGGCCAGAAGAACCGTCGGAGCGGTAGTACCGCTTGACCTCACGGTACTACCGCTACGGGTAGCGGTACTACTGCTAAGGGTAGCGGTACTACTGCTTGCGAGCGGTACTAAAAAATTACATCCGTGCCTACCACCGTTGGACTTGTGACGAGTTTTTGGTCCCAAGCGGAAGTAGCCACGGAAGTAGCCGCGGTAGTACTGCTCCAAGCGGTAGTACCGCTCCCGAAAGCGGTAGTAAAAAATTACTTCCGCTCCTACCCGCGGTAGTACCGCTGCAGCCTTTTCAGAACACCAAAACAACCACAACTTCTGCAAACGGACTCCGAATTCGACGAAACCAAGTTTGTTGGAAAGCTAGCGACAAGGGCTAACACAATCTTGATAGAAATACCAATAATAAGAAAATTAGAAAAGGCCCATAAGAAAATGGTGAGAACCCTTCCTCGGATAAGACCGGTAAAACCTCCAACACCGAAAACATCATAGAAGACGCATGTGAACTCCGTTTTCGATGAACTCAAGCTTGTCATCAAGATGACCATAAGATCTAATACTTACAAAGAGAACCAAACAAGAACCAATAAAGATGATGCAAGGATGCAATGGTTTGAGCTCTCTACGAACGATACGATCAAGCTACTCATCGAGAGCCCCCCTTGATAGTACGACAATCGATCCTATAACCCGGTCTCCCAACTACCACCATGAGACCGGTAAAATAGAAAACCTATCAAGGGCAAACCTTTGCCTTGCACAAAGTCCACTTGAGTTTGATGATGACGATCTTGATTCCCTCATGTTGGACCACCTTTCTTGATTGCATTGGCTCGATGAAGACTAGTAGATTGCTCCCCCATACACCACTATGGGTGAGCCACTCTTCGACACATCTTCACAAGTCCATTGCCACCACAATGGACGGCAAACTTCAAGCATATGATCTCTTCGTGATGATCTTACTTGAACTTGCACACCTCAACCTAACCCCACAAAGAACTCTCACGAAGACCATGGATTAGTACACAAAGCGTGATTGATAATGCTTACCATACCATGGGATTGCTTGATCCCTCTCGGTACATCTTCTACACTTTGTGTGTTGATCAACTTGATTCATTCTTTGACATAGTTTCGATCAACCTTGAATCTTTCCAACTCTCTTCATTTGGATGATGTCTTGAAGGTAAACATGAATGATCACAAACTCTTCTTCTTCAAGACATGCTTGCAATAAGCTCAACACCCACAAGACCAATCTTTGGATAATTCCTTAATATCACCTTGGTCATCAAAAACTCTTCTTGAAACCAACAAATGGACTCCAAGAAAAGCCTATGGACAAACCCTTCAAATGTAACTCAAGGCAACCAATAGTCCATAGAGATTGTCATCAATTACCAAAACCAAATATGGGGGCACCGCATGTTCTTTCAGTCTCCCCCATTTTGGTAATTGATGACAATCACTTTCAAGAGAGTTTATATAAGGAATTATGCATCACCATACCATGCAACAATAATGTATGCGCATGAGATGCAAAAGCTTAGGAACAGAACCAAACCAAGAAGAGAGGAAACAACTCTCTAAACTTCCTCACAAAACTCTCTGAAACTTCTCCCCCATTGGCATCGATTGCCAAAATGGGCGAAAAGCTTAGAAGGCCAATACAAATTGTGTTCTTCCATAACTTGTGTATTTCTCAACTAGAGAGTGGAATGCAATACACAAATCCAACGATAAATACTTGGAGGAAGACAGACTATATTGAGGCCCAAGGATTGCAAAAGAATGATATGCCACAAAGACATAACAAAGAGAGGGACAAACAATCAAGCAATCAAAGGATACCAATTGTAGCAAGCTATCAAAAGATATCAACTGAACCAACTAGACCAAAGATCCTACATGCCACATGGATAAAAGATATTATGATATGAGCAAATGAGTGTTCTAGAGAAACTAGAGAAGCTCCCCATGATTTGTGCATAATTTAGTTTTGTATTTGGATACAACGAGCACAAAATAGGATCGTTGCTCCCCCAAGATCAATAGAACCTCACGACAAAGCAACGGAGTGTTCTAAAGACACTAGTGAAGCTCCCCATAATTTATGCACTCCTTAGAATATTTTCATTAGGATACCAAGTGCACAAAATAGGATCATCACTCCCCCAAGATCAATAGACACTCACACCAAGTGCAAGTGAGCATGAAGGAAACAAATCCTAGCACTTGCAACAAACAACTGGTTGAGCAATATATAAAAGAGTCAACTTAAGAGTAGGCTCAACCAAAATGATGTGTGTGAGTCATGGCAAAGCACTTGAGAAGATTAATGTATGGATGAACATTAAGCATCAATATACTCTTGAATGAATGAGATACATAGTGCAAGACTTATCATTCCCACACACAACAACAAATGGGTTCACAAGCACACTACTAATCATATAAATAACCTATGCTTGTGACAACCTGTGGTGAAGATATAAAAAGGATAGCTTTGTCATGAGGAGGGATACCAATAGAAATGGCAAAAGCCTCGTCAAGACAAGCAAGAGAAAAAACATGATCTTCACCACAAAAGAGTGCATCAAGATGCAACAATATAAGATCCGCACTCGAGACACACACCTTCACGGAGCCACCAAAGAAATAAAACAGGAACGAGAAGGTGGACGTGAAAGAAGGGGATATCAAATAGATATGAAACTTCTCTCAAGTGTATAAGATTCTAGGTAGATGAAGATCATGATGATATCAATCCACAAAGAAGGATGTACACACGAAATTGTTGCAAAAAGGAATGAATAAGATATCCCCATGGAATTCATAAATATACCAATAAGATATTTGGTTGAAGGCATAGCACATGGCTAGATATGTTCTTATTGTATATAAATGAGTTCCAACCATACGAGCATCAAAGACATCACAACTAGCAACAAGAGATCATTGTTGGGATGCTTTGTGAAAGGAAGCAAGTATCACAAGAAAGAATGAATTACATGCCATGATACAACCTACACAAGGTTGATGCAAGAAAAGTGTGCATGAAGTAGATGATGATACTTGTTACCGAGATACCATTGGAAGGATGTAGTAGATACCAACTGAAGGTGGATAGTAGTTCATTGATCATCCTAGCTTGACTCCAATAAGCACATGGTGACAACACCTTCCTTGTTAGTGAGCCAAGCATCCAATGCATCTCCAATTGTTCCTAGAACAACCACACAAACAAAATGGTACCCAAACTCACTGGGACCAAAGAGTTAGAAACACCAATAGATAGGACAAACCCCACATACATATGTGCATATATATATGAAAATGAATTTCATCCACATCTCATCCAAATTCAGACTAGGTGGAGTTTCCCTTATATATTGGGTTAAAGAAAGAAAGCATGCCAAAGAAAATACATGAAGTAAATATGCATGCTCAAGACTTTCAAGAAACGAAACAAAATGAAAAAGAAATACCAAGTGAAAATAGGATACCAAATGGAGAAATCATCACTTGGAAGATATCTATTAGAAGATACATCAAGGAATGAGATATCCATTGATACACACAAAAGGAAAGATATCGGACTCCCAAAAGAGAGGATGGTTCCAAAGAAACCAACCCATCTACAAAGTTTCATGATGGCACAAGTACCAAAAAGAAACGGCTTGCCTTCCATCAACACACACTTGATATGGATCACAAGATGAGTGTTCTATCGAAAATAGGATAGCTCCCCCACGAATTGTGCATTTAAAGAGAATTTGCATTTGAGTACAAAATGCATAAGGTGGGATCACCACTTTAACTATATCTAGAGAACACTCGACAAAAACAATAAAACACGAGATCCACAAGTGGCATGGAAGGAAATGGGAGTTGACACAAACTTGTCAAGAGATAAGACCAATAAAACCAAAAGACAATGTAAAGATGATCAATAATTTCCACCACATAAATGATTACCAATTGTCAAAGACAAGAGGTATTTAGAAATAATTCCCGGTGATAGATAGCAATGACATCCAACATTATCTTCACACCAAACACAAGCAAAATGCAACTTGTAGAGCTAACATGCCACCTAGGAACAACATAATTTATACTATCAACTCTAGGTGACAATATCTCAAATTTACACATTTTCTAGGCTTGTAATATGCACATAGAATATTACTCCCCCATAATGTGATACCAAGGAAAAACTTACCAAGATGCAAAAGAGAACCAACAAGAGATAATTAATGGAACATTTAGAAATTGACTTTCTCATGAGAAGACATACCACATAGAGACTAGATAATCTTGTAATATCAATACTAGATGGTATTCCTCATGTACACACATTTATAGGATTGTGAGGTGCACAAAGCACATCACTCCCCCAAAATGGGATGTTCCATTAATCTCTCACAAGAGCCAACTAAGATAAAAGCAAGAAGCACAAAGGCTCAATGCACGACACACACATACATGATGTGCAAACCAATATACACATACTTGATTTCTCAAGATACGCAAATTGGACACACAACATATACAAACACATGCAAGGAACAAAACCAAAACATGCAAAGGGGCAAGTAACTTTCAATGTAAACAATTTAAGCACGAGTTGCCACAAGGAGGAACATTGGATATAAGATAGAAAGATAATTCGAATGACTAGGCTTGAGACAATATGAATGATGAATACCCCTTAAATCTTCATAATGTAGCCAAGTCTTTAATGACCTCCAACAACGCCTATTGATCAAGTTTTAGCTTGTTGGTACCCAAGCAAGTTGGGTCCTAAGAGGTTAGTCACAATAGGCTTGGCCACCCAAATGGTTCTTTTCTTGACACCACTTTGAGTACCAACAAACTTGGCAAACACATTGCCAACATTATCCTTCCCAAGAAAATAGACATCATCAATAATAATTGGGTTGGATAAGTTACCACTAGTGCATGAAGAAGCGACGTGACCTTTCTCACGACACAAGTAGCAATGTCTACTCTTCACTTTCTTCTCACTTGATTTCTCAACATGAGAAGCATTAACTTGAGTCTTCTTGGGAAGTGGCCTTTCTTCAACTTGCGGTTGAGCATGGGACGAACTTGTGGCCTCTTCCCTTGTTGCTTGTCACTAATGGCCTTCTTCTTCAATGGGAAAGATCTAACATGATGCCCTTCAATTTTGCACTTGAAGCAAATAATCTTGGCCGAATTATTGAGTTGTTATTGGCCCTTATTCTTGTTAATGATCTTGGACCTTTTCTTCTTGTTGGAGTTGAATCCAAGTCCACCTTTGTTATTGGGGGATTTTTGCACACTCAATATATTGTTGAGTGTGGACTTCCCTTCATGACACTTTTCCAAGTCTTTCTTCAAAGAAGTGACTTGGACCTTGAGCTCTTTGATTTCCTCCACATGGTTAGTATCAACAAAAGTACTAGAGGAAGTATAATCTTCATTGTTAGAGCAACAAGGCAAGGAGATCAATTCATCACAAGATGTACTAACATTGGGAGTAGATGAATTACGAGGACTAGCACATGGCAAGATAGCATTTTGACTTGAAGTAGTGCTAGTATCCACATGAGGCTCACTAGATGTTACCTTGATACTCATAGCCTCATGAGCTATCTTTAGCACATTATGGGATACTAGAAGATCATCATGAGAGCTTGTGAGCTTTACATGACTTTCTTCCAATTTCCCATAATTGCTAGATAGCAACTCAAGTTGAGCCCTTAGATCAACATTCTCCTTCAAAATGGATGCTTCACTAGAAATAGAGTTAGTAGCACAAGCATCATCAATAATAGCAAGAGGAGAAGGCAACTTGGCAAGCTCTTTAGAATATGAAGCTTTAAGATGAGCATGAGACTCGGTGAGTTTGATGAGCTCACTCTTAATGACCCTTGAGCCATTTTCGAGGTACTCAAAATCCTCAAGGAGTTCAGCATGTGCAACTTCAAGCTTCTCATTTTTAGTTTCAAAATCATTAGCCACCTCGAGAGCTCTATCACGGGATTCCTTTATTCTAGATAGTTCTAGAGCAAAAGTCTCCTCAAGAGATTCCTTGGTGGTTTGTTCAAGTTCAAGAGCTTGCGAGAGGTCGGCGATCTCATTAGCGTAATCATGCTCATGACTTTTCATTTTCTCAATGGTGACCTCATGCTCCTCTAGATGAGATTCCAACTCCTCTATATATTTCTTGCCCTCAATGGCAATAGACATGATTTCCATGAAGTTGGAACGAGCCATTTTATTCTTATGAAGAGCTTTAAAAATCATTTCCCCCTTAATTTTTAAGGAGGCAACATTATCATTCTCTTCATCATTATCAACATCACCACCATTGTCATCATCACTATCATCACAAGATATATTGGGATTCAAAGTGGGAGATACCTTTGAAGCCTTAGCCATAAGGCAAAACGCAATAGATGATGATGTAGGATCCCTTGAAGCACCATTCAAGACTACATCTTGTTCCGTGGGGAGTTGGGTTTCCTCTACATTGTTAGCATAACAATTCGAGGAAATAGATGCATTTTTATCATGGCAACAAGATATAGCAAGCATATCATCATGAGTTTTAGTCAAGCAATTTCTACATGATATGCAAGGACTATCAACACAAGCATGTGAAACATGTAGGGTGCTCGAAGTGTTAAAGTCCAAAGAATATGCATTGCAATAATATAGTGATGAAGGATCATCCACAATAAGCATACTATCATCATTGCAATGACTGACACTACTCACCATATCATTACCTTGTGGCAAACCACATCTAGGTGAAGTAGAAGAAGTTGAAAAGACAACACGGCCGGAGGTGGAGGGAGAACAATCATTCCTACAATTCTTGGACACACCATATTTATCTTGAAGTTTTGTCCACAACTCATGAGCATCCCGGAACGACATGAGTTGAAATATAACTACATTGCTCAAAGCATCAAAAGCACATTAGAAGCTTGAGCATTGAGATAAGAGTTTTTCTCATCCTCTAAAGATAATCTTTGTGGATCCTTCGGAGGAGAAAAAACCATATCTAAAATTCGCTCTAAATTTGGGTACATGACCCTAAAGAGATTAAGCATGCGAATTACCCAAACATCAAAATTTGTGCCATTGAAACTAAGAGTGTCAGAGAATCCTAAACCCCTAGTCGACATCCTTACTCTCTAGGCGGTTAAGCCCTATAAAGAGAGATGAGGCTCTGATACCAATTGAAAGATCGTGGATGTCGCCTAGAGGGGGGGGGGGTGAATAGGCGATTTAAAATAATTACGGTTTAGGCTTGAACAAATGCGGAATAAACCTAGAGGTTAATTTTTCAAGCACAAAACCTACAACAACTAGGCTCACCTATGCGCACCAACAACTTATGCTAAGCAAGATAAACAACTAGGTGATAGCAAGACATATGACAAGAAACAATATGGCTATCACAAAGTAAAGTGCATAAGTAAAGGGCTTGGGTAAGAGGTAACCGAGGCACGCAGAGACGACGATGTATCCCGAAGTTCACACCCTTTCGGATGCTAATCTCCGTTTGGAGCGGTGTGGAGGCACAATGCTCCCCAAGAAGCCACTAGGGCCACCGTACTCTCCTCACGCCCTCGCATAATGCAAGATGCCGTGATTCCACTAAGGGACCCTTGAGGGCGGTCACCGAAACCGTACAAATGGCAACCCTTGGGGGCGGTCACCGAACCCGTACACTTTGGCAACCTTTGGGGGCGGTCACCGGTACCCGTCAAATTGCTCGGGGCAATCTCCACAACCTAATTGGAGACCCCGACGCTTGCCCGGAGCCTTACACCACAATGATTGAGCTTTGAACAACACCAACCGTCTAGGGCGCCAAGGCACCCAAGAGGAACAAGCTCTAGGATGCCCAAACACCCAAGAGTAATAAGCTTCTCAAACTTCACTTCCACGTATCACCGTGGAGAACTCAAACCGACACCAAATGCAATGGCAAGGGCACACAGAGTGCCCAAGTCCTTCTCTCCCAAATCCCACCAAAGCAACTAATGCTAGGGAGGGAAATGAGAGAAGAACAGAGAAGAGAACACGAAGAACTCCAAGAACTAGATCCAAAGGGTTCCCCTCACAAAGAGGAGAAAGTGATTGGTGGAAATGTGGATCTAGATCTCCTCTCTCTTTTCCCCCCAAAACTAGCAAGAATCCATGGAAGGATTGAGAGATAGCAAGCTCGAAGAAGGTCAACAATGGGGGAAGAACACGAGCTCAAGAGATAAGCTTCATTGGGGAAGAAGACCCCCTTTTATAAGTGGGAAAAAATCCAACCGTTATGCTCACAGCCCGCACAGAGCGGTACTACCGCTCCAGGAGTGGTACTACCGCTCGGGCGGTAGTACCCCTTTGAAAAACAACATCGAGGAGGCAAAAGGGCCAGAAGAACGGTCGGAGCGGTAGTGCCGCTTGACCTCACGGTACTACCGCTACGGGTAGTGGTACTACTGCTAAGGGTAGCGGTACTACTGCTTGCGAGCGGTACTAAAAAATTACATCCGTGCCTACCACCGCTGGACTTGTGACGAGTTTTTGGTCCTGAGCGGAAGTAGCCACGAAAGTAGCCGCGGTAGTACTGCTCCAAGCGGTAGTACCGCTCCCGAAAGCGGTAGTAAAAAACTACTTCCGCTCCTACCCGCGGTAGTACCGCTGCAGCCTTTTCAGAACACCAAAACGACCACAACTTCTGCAAACGGACTCCGAATTCGACGAAACCAAGTTTGTTGGAAAGCTAATGACAAGGGCTAACACAATCTTGATAGAAATACCAATAATAAGAAAATTATAAAAGGCCCATTAGAAAATTGTGAGAACCCTTCCTCGGATAAGACCGGTAAAACCTCCAACACCGAAAACATCATAGAAGACGCATGTGAACTTCGTTTTCGATGAACTCAAGCTTGTCATCAAGATGACCATAAGCTCTAAGACTCACAAAGAGAACCAAACAAGAACCAATAAAGATGATGCAAGGATGTAATGGTTTGAGCTCTCTACGAACGATACGATCATGCTACTTATCGAGAGCTCCCCCTTGATAGTATGGCAATCGATCCTATAACCCGGTCTCCCAACTACCACCATGAGACCGGTAAAATAGAAAACCTATCAAGGGCAAACCTTTGCCTTGCACATAGTCTACTTGAGTTGGATGATGATGATCTTGACTCCCTCAAGTTGGATCACCTTTCTTGATTGCATTGGCTTGATGAAGACTAGTAGATTGCTCACCCATACACCACTATGGGCGAGCCACTCTTCGGCACATCTTCACAAGTCCATTGCCACCACAATGGACGGCAAACTTCAAGCATATGATCTCTTCGTGATGATCTTACTTGAACTTTCACACCTCAAGCTAACCCCACAAAGAACTCTCACTAAGACCATGGATTAGTACACAAAGCGTGATTGACAATGCTTACCATACCATGGGATTGCTTGATCCCTCTCGGTACATCTTCTACACTTTGTGTGTTGATCAACTTAATTCATTCTTTGACATAGTTTTGATAAACCTTGAATCTTTCCAACTCTCTTCATTTGGATGATGTCTTGAAGGTAAACATGAATGATCACAAACTCTTCTTCTTCAAGACATGCTTGTAATAAGCTCAACACCCACAAGACCAATTTTTGGATATTTTTTTAATATCACCTTGGTCATCAAAAACTCTTCTTGAAACCAACAAATGGACTCCAATAAAATCCTATGGACAAACCCTTCAAATGTAACTGAAGGCAACCATTAGTCCATAGAGATTGTCATCAATTACCAAAACCAAACATGGGGGCACCGCATGTTCTTTCAATAGATGAAATAGAATAAGGCTCCTCGACCTGATGGATTTCTAGCAGAGTTTTATAAGAGATGTTGGCATATCATTAAGGATGATCTTATGCCTAAGTTCAATGACTTATTTAAAGACACTTATAGCTATTGCACCTAAACTTTGGAACAATAACGTTATTGCCAAAGAAGGAGGAGGCGGTACGCATTGAGCAGTTTAGGCCGATATGTTTGAGTTTCAAAATATTCACCAAGGTTGGCACGAATAGGTTGACGTGGATTGCCCATTCAATGGTATAATCATCTCAGTCTACTTTCATACTAGGAAGACACATCCTAGAAGGGGTTGTTGTCTTACATAAAACTCTTCACATGATCCATTCGAAGAATCTGGACGGGGTTATCTTCAAAGTGGATTTTGAGAAAAGTGTATGATAAGGTCAAATGGCCCTTCCTCCAGCAGGCCTTACGCATGAAGGGCTTCGATGAGGCCTAGAGGAAACATGCGTACTCCTTCATTCAGAAAGGCAATGTTGGAGTTAAGGTGAATGATGACATATGTCATTATTTCCAGAAGCATAAGGGCTTACGACAGGGAGATCCGATGTCTCCTGTTCTATTCAATACAGTTGCGGATATGTTGGCAGTTCATATTAGTCAGGCTAAAGAAAATGGCCAACTAGGAGGACTAGTTTCGCATCTTGTGGATGCGAGAGTGTCCATACTGCAATACGCGGACGACACAATTATTTTCCTGGAACATGATCTCGCAAAAGCTAGAAATATGAAGCTAGTACTTTGCTTTTTGGAACAACTGTCGGGACTGAAAATTAACTTCAACAAGAGCGAATTATTCTATTTTGGGAGGGCCAAAGAGGAACAAGATGCATACAAATAGTTGTTCCGATGTGAAATGGGCTCCTTACCGTCCGGTTACCTAGGGATACTAATTCATCATCGCAAACTATCGAATAAGGAGTGAAAATCAATTGAAGATCGATTCGAAAAAAGCCTGAGCTGCTGGAAGGGCAAGCTTATGTCTTATGGGGGCCCACTTGTGTTGATAAACTCAGTGCTGATTAGTTTGTCATACATATTAGTGGTCAAACTCATGCATTAAAGATCGTGCAAAGTCAAGCGTGCCTTATATTTTAAGGAGGGAAAAGTGCACCACGCTTGAATGTATATATGGATCAATTCTTTTGGTAGATTCTCCAAAAATCTTGAGAATCCAACCCGTCATATAAATGTTTGAGGTGTTGTATTATCAAGATTCTGAGTGTAGCGGCTAGAAGAACCGACCCTCACACGGAGAGTGCACCATCTTCTTTTTTGACGGGTGGACGATCTAGTTCTGGCTGTGATGTTTCAGCCCAGGACACAACTGCTGACAGGCGGTTGCTATGCTCATGCTCATGGTGTACTGTATACAATCTTGTTTCACCCGCCAAAAATAAATAAAAATAAGCACGTGCGTTGCGTGCCGATGACGATGGCCGAGCCGTACATAAATCAAGCAGATGCCGAATCCCATCGTTCCGGAAAAATGGAAGGGCTGAGAGCAACTCCAATGGGGCGACCCAAACGGACGCGCGCTTTGTCCGCTTTTCGTCCGTTTGGGTCGGCCACGCGAACGTGCGCGTCCGCATTGTAAAATGGGTCGGCTTGACCGCCCAACAGGGAGGCCGACCCAAATGTGCCGGCGTGAAAAAAAACCAACTCGTACGGAAAAAATATAAATAAACATAATTAAACATAGGTGGCCGGTCAAACGCCGGCCTAAGTCCACTTAAACATTAACTAAAACATTAAAAAAAGTATGCGCCTGCCTGCTGCTGATACGTCCATTTTGTATCATGCTTTTATATTGATGTTTATTGCATTATGGGTTGTTATTACACATTATGTCACAATACTTATGCATTTTCTCTCTTATTTGACAAGGTTTACATGAAGAGAGAGAATACCGGCAGCTAGAATTCTGGGCTCGAAAAGGAGCAAATATTGGAGACCTATTCTGCACAACTCAAAAAGCCCTGAAACTCCACGAAAGTCAGTTTTGGAATATATAAAAAGTATTGGGCGAAGAAAGCACCAGAGGGGGGCCACCCATAGTCCACGAGAGTGGGGGGCGCGCCCTACCCCCTGGGCGCGCCCTACCCCCTGGGCGCGCCCCCTGTCTCGTGGGCCACCAGGCAGCCCCCTGATGCCCATCTTCTGGTATAAGATGTCTTCTGCCCTGAAAATAAATAAAAAGGAAGCTTTCGGGATGAAGCGCCGCCGTCTCGAGGCGGAACCTTGGCGGAACCAATCTAGGGCTCCGGCGAAGCTGTTCTACCAGGGAAACTTCCCTCAGGGAGGGGGAAATTGTCACCATCGTCACCACCATCGTTCCTCTCATCGGGAGGGGGTCAATCTCCATCAAAATCTTCACCAGCACCATCTCCTCTCAAACCCTAGTTCATCTCTTGTATCCAATCTTTGTATCGAAACCTCAGATTGGTACCTATGGGTTGCTAGTAGGGTTGATTACTCTTTGTAGTTGATGCTAGTTGGTTTATCCTGTGGAAGATCATATGTTCAGATCCTTTATGCATATTAATATCCCTCTGATTATGAACATGAATATGATTTGTGAGTAGTTACGTTTGTTCCTGAGGACATGGGAGAAGTCTTGCTATAAGTAGTCATGTGAATTTGGTATTCGTTCGATATTTTGATGAGATGTATGTTGTCTTTCCCCTAGTGGTGTTATGTGAACATCGACTACATGACACTTCACTATTGTTTGGGCCTAGAGGAAGGCATTGGGAAGTAATAAGTAGATGATGGGTTGCTAGAGTGACAAAAGCTTAAACCCTACTTTATGCGTTGCTTCGTAAGGGGCTGATTTGGATCCATATGTTTCATGCTATGGTTAGGTTCACCTGAATACTTCTTTTGTAGTTGCGGATGCTTGCAATAGAGGTTAATCATAAGTGGGATGCTTTTCCAAGTAAGGGAAGCACCCAAGCACCGTTCCACCCACATACCAAATTATCAAAGTAACGAACGCGAATCATATGAGCGTGATGAAAACTAGCTTGACGATAATTCCCATGTGTCCTCGGGAGCGCTTTCCTTTATATAAGAGTTTGTCCAGACTTGTCCTTTGCTACAAACAGGATTGGGCCATATTGCTGCACCTTATTTACTTTTACCACTTGTTACTTGTTACAAATTACCTTATCACAAAACTATCTGTTACCGATAATTTCAGTGCTTGCAGAGAATACCTTGCTGAAAACTGCCTATCATTTCCTTCTGCTCCTCGTTGGGTTCGACACTCTTACTTATTGAAAGGACTACGATAGATCCCCTACACTTGTGGATCATCAAGACTCTTTTCTGGCGCCGTTGCCGGGGAGTGAAGCGCCTTTGGTAAGGAAAAAATTATGTAGTGTGCTTAAATTTACTGTCACTTGTTACTATGGAACATAATGCTTTGAGGGGCTTGTTCGGGGTATCTTCACCCCGAACATTGGAGCAAAGAGTTGGTCCTCAACCTACCCAACCTACTGAAAATGTTTACTTTGAAATTCCTTCGGGTATGATAGAGAAACTGCTAGCTAATCCCTTTACAGGAGATGGAACACTACATCCCAATTTGCACCTAATCTATGTCGATGAAGTTTGTGGATTATTTAAGCTTGGAGGTATGCTCGAAGATGTGATCAAGAAGAAGGTCTTTCCTTTATCTTTGAAGGGAAATGCATTGACATAGTTTAGGCTATGCGATGATATCGGATCCTGGAACTACAACCGGTTGAAACTGGAATTTCATTAGAAGTTCTATCCTATGCATCAGGTTCATCGTGATCATAATTATATATATAATTTTTGGCCGCGCAAAGGATAAAGTATCGCTCAAGCTTGGGAGAGGCTTAAGTCAATGTTATATTCATGCCCCAATCATGAGCTCTCAAGAGAAATTATTATTCAAAAAGTTTATGCTCGACTTTCTCTCCATAATCGCTCCATGCTCGATACTTCCTGCACTGGTTCTTTTATGATGCAGCTTATCGAATTCAAATGGGATTCATTAGAAAGAATTAACCGCAACTCTGAAGATTGGGATCTCGACGAAGGTAAGGAGTCAGGTATAACACCTAAGTTTGATTGTGTTAAATCTTTTATGGACACTGAGGTTTTCCGTGGATTTAGCACTAAATATGGACTTGACTCGGAGATAGTAGCTTCTTTCTGTGAATCATTTGCTAGTCATGTTGATCTCCCTAAGGAGAAGTGGTTTAAATATCATCATCCCGTTGAAGTAAAAGTAGTTGAACCTATTAAAGTTGAAGAAAATACTGTCACTTATAATGTTGATCCTATTGTTCCTACTGCTTATATTGAGAAACCACCCTTCCCTGTTAGAGTAAAGGATCACGCTAAAGCTTCAGTTGTGGTTCGTAAGAGTAATACTAGAACACTAACACCCTCTGAGAAAGTTAAGGTTGAAACTAGTGTTGCTATGGTTAAGGATCTCTTAGTCGATAATATTGATGGGCATGTTATTTACTTCTGTGATGAAGCTGCTAGAATTGCTAAACCTAATACTAAAAATAAACATAGACCTGTTGTAGGCATGTTTGTTATTTCTGTTAAAGTAGGAGATCATTGCTATCATGGCTTATGTGACATGGGTGCTAGTGCTAGTGCAATACCTCATTCCTCATATGAAGAAATTATGCACGATATTGCACCTGCTGAACTAGAAGGTATTGATGTTACTATTAAGCTTGCCAATAGAGATACTATTTCACTAGTTGGGATTGTTAGAGATGTTGAAGTCTTGTGTGGGAAAGTTAAATACCCTGCTGATTTTCTTGTTCTTGGTTCCCCACAAGATGATTTTTGCCCCATTATATTTGGTAGACCCTTCTTGAATATTGTTAATGCTAAGATAGACTGCATAAAGGATGTTGTTACTATTGGTTTAGGGGATATGTCTCATGATTTTAACTTTGCTAAATTTCGTAGACAACCCCATGATAAAGAATTGCCTAGTAAGGATGAAATTATTGGTCTTGCTTCTATTGTTGTGCCTCCTAACGACCCTTTAGAACAATATCTGCTAGACCATGAAAATGGTATATATATGAATGAGAGAAGGGAAATAGATGAAATATTCTTTAAACAGGGACCTTTATTGAAACACAACTTGCATGTTGAAATTCTAGGGGATCCTCCTCCACCCAAGGGTGATCCCGTGTTTGAGCTCAAACCATTACCTGATACTCTTAAGTATGCTTATCTCTATGAATAGAAGATATATCCTGTTATTATTAGTGCTAACATTTCAGAGCAAGAAGAAGAGAAATTATTGAAAACTCTGAAGAAGCACTGTGCTGCTATTGGATATACTCTTGATGATCTTAAGGGCATTTGTCCCACTCTATGCCAACATAAAATAAAATTGGAGAAAGGCGCTAAACCTGTTGTTGACCATCAATGACGGTTAGATCCTAGGATGAAAGAAGTGGTAAGGAAATAAATACTAAAGCTTCTAGAGGCAGGTATAATTTATCCAGTTGCTGATAGTCAGTGGGTAAGTCCTGTCCATTGTGTCCCTAAGAAGGGAGGTATTACGGTTGTTCCTAATGATAAAGATGGATTGATCCCACAAAGAATTGTTACAGGCTATTGAATGGTAACTGATTTCCGTAAATTAAATAAAACTACTAAGAAGGATCATTACCCTTTACCTTTTATTGATCAAATGCTAGAAAGATTATCCAAACATACTCATTTTTGCTTTCTAGATGGCTATTATGGCTGCTCTCAAATACCCGTGTCAAAAGAGGATCACGAAAAGACCACTTTTACTTGCCCTTTCAGTACCTTTGCTTATAGACGTATGCCTTTTGATTTATGTAATGCACCTGCTACCTTTCAAAGATTAATGATGGCTATATTCTTTGATTTTTTTGAAAAGATTGTTGAGGTTTTCATGGATGATTTTCCGTTTATGGAACTTCTTTTGATGATTGCTTGAGCAACCTTGATCGAGTTTTGCAGAGATGTGAAGAAACTAATCTTGTCTTGAATTGGGAGAAGTGCCACTTTATGGTTAATGAAGGTAGTGTCTTGGGACATAAAATTTCTGAAAGAGGTATTGAAGTTGATAAAGCTAAAGTTGATGCTATTGAAAAGATGCCGTGTCCCAAGGACATCAAAGGTATAAGAAGTTTCAATGGTCATGCCGGTTTTTATAGGAAGTTCATTAAGGACTTCTCAAAAATCTCTAGGCCTCTCACCAACCTCTTACAAAAAGATGTTCCTTTTGTTTTTGATGATGATTGTGTAGAAGCATTTGAAATACTTAAGAAAGCATTGATCTCTGCACCTATTTCCAGCCTCCTGACTGGAATTTACCTTTTGAAATTATGTGCGATGCTAGTGATTATGCTATAGGTGTTGTTCTAGGACAAAGAGTTGATAAGAAATTGAATGTTATCCAATATGCCAGTAAAACTCTAGACAGTGCCCAGAGAAATTATGCTACTACTGAAAAAGAATTTTTAGCAGTTGTATTTGCTTGTGATAAGTTCAGGTCTTACATTGTTGATTCTAAAGTAACTTTTCACACTGATCATGCTGCTATTAAATATCTTATGCAAAAGAAAGATGCTAAACCTAGACTTATTAGATGGGTTCTCTTGCTACAATAATTTGGTTTGCATATTACTGATAGAAAGGGAGCTAAGAACCCCGTTGCAGACAACTTGTCTAGGTTAGAGAATATTATTGATGACCCACTACCTATTGATGATAGCTTTCCTGATGAACAATTAGCTATCATAAATGCTTCTCGTACTGCTCCATGGTATGCTGATTATGCTAATTACATTGTTGCTAAATTTATACCACCTAGTCTCACATACCAGCAAAAGAAAAAGATTTTCTATAATTTGATACATTACTTCCGGGATGACCCACACCTTTATAAAGAAGGAGTAGATGGTATTATTAGACGTTGTGTACCTGAGCATGAACAGGAACAGATCCTACGCAAGTGTCACTCCGAGGCTTATGGAGGACACCATGCTGGAGATAGAACTGCACATAAGGTATTGCAATTTGGTTTTTATTGGCCTACTCTCTTCAAGGATGCCCGTAAGTTTGTTTTGTCTTGTGATGAATGTCAAAGAATTGGTAATATTAGTAAACGTCAAGAAATTCCTATGAACTATTCACTTGTTATTGAACCATTTGATGTCCGGGGCTTTGATTATATGAGACCGTTTCCTTCATCCAATGGGTATACACATATTTTAGTTGTTGTTTATTACGTTCCTAAGTGGGTAGAAGATATTCCAACTTGTAGTGCTGATCACAACACCTCTATTAAGATGCTTAGAGAAGTTATTTTTCCGAGGTTTGGAGTCCCTAGATACTTAATGACGGATGGTGGTTCACATTTTATTCATGGTGCTTTCCGCAAAATGCTTGCTAAGTATGATGTTAATCATAGAATCGCATCCCCATACCACCCACAGTCTAGCGGTCAAGTAGAACTGAGTAAGAGAGAGCTTAAATTAATTTTACAAAAGACTGTTAATAGATCTAGAAAGAATTGGTTGAAGAAACTTGATGATGCATTATGGGCCTATAGAACTGCATATAAAATTCCTATGGGTATGTCTCCGTATAAAATGGTTTATGGAAAAGCATGTCACTTACCTCTCGAACTAGAACATAAGGCATATTGGGCCATTAAAGAGCTCAATTATGATTTCAAACTTGCCGGTTAAAAGAGGTTATTTGACATTAGCTCGCTTGATGAATGGAGAACCCAAGCTTATGAAAATGCCAAATTGTTTAAAGAAAAGGTTAAAAGATGGCATGACAAAAGGATACAAAAGTGTGAGTTTAATGTAGGTGATTGTGTTCTGCTATACAACTCTCATTTAAGATTTTTCGCAGGAAAACTTCTCTCTAAATGGGAAGGTCCTTACGTTATCGAGGAGGTCTATCGTTCCAGTGCCATAAAAATCAATAACTTCGAAGGCACAAATCCGAAGGTGGTGAACGGTCAAAGAATCAATCATTATATCTCAGGTAATCCCATAAATGTTGAAACCAATGTTATTGAAACCGTAACCCCGGAGGAATACATCAGGGACACTTTCCAGAACGATTCAGACTCTGAAAAGGAAGAGGTATGTGGTACGGTAAGTAAACCAACGCCAAAACAGTTCTAATGGAATTTTTTCTCCATTTTGGAATATTTAAGAAAATAGGAAAATAAGAAGTAGTCCGAAAGGGACACGAGGCACCCATGAGGGTGGAGGGCGCGCACACTGCTTCGGGGCACCTCGTGTGCCCTCCGGACTCTGTTTTCTTGCACGGTGCTTCTTTTGGTCGGTAAAAAATCATTATATAATCTCCCGAAGGTTTTAACCACCGTATCCCGCAAAAATCCTCTACTTTTTGTGTCGAGCTGTTTCCTGCCAGAGTTGCCAAGGCCAGGCATCATGTCGTTGATACGTCCATTTTGCATCATGCTTTTATATTGATGTTTATTGCATTATGGGCTGTTATTACACATTATGTCACAATACTTATGCCTTTTCTCTCTTATTTTACAAGGTTTACATGAAGAGGGAGAATGCGGGCAGCTGGAATTCTGGGCTGGAAAAGGAGCAAACATTGGAGACCTATTCTGCACAACTCAAAAAGCCTTGAAACTCCACGAAAGTCAGTTTTGGAAAATATAAAAAATATCTGGCGAAAGAAGTACACGAGGGGGCCACCCACCGTCCACGAGGGTGGGGGCGCGCCCCCTACCTCGTGGGCCACCTAGCAGCCCCCCGATGCCCATCTTCTGCTATATCAAGTGTTTTGACATGGAAAAAATAATAAGGAGGCTTTCGGGGCGAAGCGCCGCCATTTCGAGGCGGAACCTTGGCGAAACCAATCTAGGGCTCCGGCGGAGCTGTTCTACCGGGGAAACTTCCCTCTGGGAGGGGGAAATAGTCGCCATCATCATCACCAAAAACTCTCCCATCCCGGGGAGGGTTGTCTTCATCAACATCTTCACCAGTCCCAAACCCTAGTTCATCTCTTGTATCCAATCTTTGTATCAAAACCTCAGATTGGTACATGTGGGTTGCTAGTAGTGTTGATTACTCCTTGTAGTTGATGCTAGTTGGTTTATCCGGTGAAAGATCATATGTGCATATCCATTATGCATATTAATACCCCTCTGATTATGAACACGAATATGATTTGTGAGTAGTTACGTTTGTTCCTGAGGACATGGGAGAAGTCTCGCTATAAGTAGTCATGTGAATTTGGTATTTGTTCGATATTTTGATGAGATGTATGTTGTCTTTCCTCTAGTTGTGTTATGTGAACGTCGACTACATGACACTTCACCATTTTTTGGGCCTAGAGGAAGGCATTGGGAAGTAATAAGTAGATGATGGGTTGCTAGAGTGACAGAAGCTAAAACCCTACTTTATGCGTTGCTTCGTAAGGGGCTGATTTGGATCCATATGTTTCATGCTATGGTTAGGTTTACTGTCACAACCCTAGTTCTGGTATGCACTAGGTTAGCCTTGTGGTTTGCATCATGTTTAATTTTCAAGTGAAATTGAAATGAGGACTTGTGAAACCCTCAGAAACCCTTTTGAAAATGACCCAAATAAAATTTGCTCCAAAAAGGTCCAAGAAAATGTTCATGTGGCCCTCTAAAAATATTGGTCAGAGATAAAAATCAAGCCAATAATTTTAGGAGCTCATAAGAATTTATTTTGGGCATTTGGAATTAATGCAATAGTTATTTGCATTGGATATATATATATATATATATATTATATTTTATATATGTCCAAAATTCTGGTTGTTTATTTTAGGGGCTTGGGTTAATTTCTAGGTCCCTGCAAAATAAATATGTCAGAAGAAAATAATTGATTTAATTTAGATATTAAATCAAAACAAATGTCAGAAAAATAGAAAACAGAAACAAATAAAAGGGTTAGCTTACCTGGGCCACTTGCTGGCCTGGCACTGGGCCGGCCCAGTTGCCAGTCGTCGTCCTCCTGGCGACGACAGGAGGCCGAGCGTGCGGCCGGCGCGCGCGCACGGCGGGAGCGCCACGCGAGCTGCCTGCCTGCCCTCCCCTCGCCGCCTGGTCGTTCTGGAGGTGCCACGCGATCCCCCCGAACCTCCCTCTCTCTTCTGGACCTCTCCCCTCTCCTCTATCTCCCTCTCTCGCAGCTCCCGAACGCCGCCGTCGCCGTCGATCGCTCTGCCGTGGCCACAGGCCACCCCTCGCCCCTCCGAGTAGCCCGAGAGCTCCGCCACGACTCCCTCGTCCTCTCCGTCAAGCCACCAGACACCGGACACCCTGTGGAGCCGCCGTCGTCATCGTCTTCCTCCTCGGACGCCGACGATCGTCGCCGTCGATTCACCGTAGCAGAAGCATCCCCGAGCCCACTAGGCTACTCCGTCGCCTCACCGTGAGCTCCTCTATCTTTCCCCCCTAACCTCGCCGTCGTCTGCGGCCTCTAGCCCTACCACCGCAGTTGCCCGACCTCACCGCCGCCGGCGATGCCACCGCCGTGGCCACAACCACCCAATCCCCAAGCGGAGCACGCCACCGTGTCCGCCGTTTCACCAGGAGCCCGTAGCGCCCCTCCGTAGGTTTCCCCGTGCCCTGTAGCCCCAGACCCGACGAGGGCCGAACTCCGGCGCCGCCGCGAGCTCATTTCCGGCGAGCTCCGGCCGTCCCAGCTGCTGCTGCTTGCGGGAATGGACGCGGACGAGCTCCAGCAGCTCGCCCGTGGTCTCAGCTGCTCAAAAGACCCTCGGAGCAGGATTCCCGAAGCCCTCCGCCGCGTTTGCTGCCGCCGGCGGCTAAACGCCAGCGTGCTAGCCGTAGTTTGACCAGGATTTGACCCCCTGGGTCAATGACAGGTGGGCCCCACCCCTTTTAGTTAGATGTCTGTTTAGTTAATTTAATTACTTTTGGTTAATTAGTTTAGACACTGACATGTGGGCCCAGCCCTGCTGATTATTTCTGTTAGGATTAATTTAGAGTTAATTAACTCAGTTAATTAACTGAATCACTGACTAGTGGACCCCACTGTCAGGTTTGACTCTGGAACAGCCCCTTTGACCTGCTGATGTCATGCCTGTATCATGCTGACGCAGTAATCCAGTTCTGGGTTTTAAATAAATCTTAAATAATTTATTTAATTCAGAAATTGGCTTAAACTTCAAAGAATCACAGAAATTCAACCGTAGCTCAGAATGAAATAATTTATATATGAAAAATTATCAGAAAAATTCAATCTATCCATCTGTACCATTTTCATGCATGACAAATAAAGTTAAACCTACTATTTATATGAAAACACATATATGGCATATAGAAATACTTATTTTAAAGTTGCATTTGAACCTTGGTTCAAATGGACTTCTTTCAAATTAAAATGCTAGTTGCATTAGCTCAACAACATCATATCTTCATGACATATTCATGCATCATATTGTTGCATATGCTCGTGTTTGATTGTCGGCACCGTTCTTCTCGATAGGTCCAGCTCCGGAGACCGATCCAGAGTACCTGTCAGAGGAGTAGTGCTCTGCACGTTGTTTTACCAGGCAAGCAAACCCCCTTGTTCATTCCGATACAATCCCTCTCTCGCTCCTGCTCCCTATTATTGCATTAGGACAACAACGATTTCAACTGCTACTTTATGCTGCGGTAGTTGAACCCATTCCTCTGCATGACCTGTCTTTCCACAGTAAATAGTTGAAACCCACTAGCATGTGTAGGCGTTGATTGAAGCCATGTTGTGATCTTACCATGCCTTGCTTGCTATTGCTTAGAGTGCGTCAGGTCTGATTCATCGGGAATGAGTTGGAGTGAAATGATATGTTCTGATGCTGAGGGTTAAACGTGTGAACACGATTTGGTAAAGGTAGCGGTGAGAGGCCATGTAGGAGTACATGGTGGGTTGTCTCACTGGAACCGTCCCTAAGAACTGAGTTCTGTGTATGTTATCCAATGACTAGCTACTACCACACATTGGGTTCCGGTAACTCGACCCCTCTCGACTTATTAATCAACATGATCTCTGTCCAGGAGTTGCAACTAGTTTCTGGTGTTTGTAGATAGTGTTAGTAGTCTACCAAGTGGCACTCGGCCAGTGGGCTTGGGACAGACTAGGCACCGTGGCACGGTGTACCAAGCGTAGATCCACTCGGCGAGGTGGGCTTGGGAACCCTGCGCACATCATTTGGGCCGTGAGCGACACCCCGGCCGGATCTCCCCACGGATGGAACCCGAATAGGCGATAAACCAGGACGAGAGACTTGTGTGGTTAGTCAGGTCGTGGCCGACACCCTCGCCAGGCTTCCGCTTGAAGGTTGCCGAGATACACGAGATGTACCTGGCGGTAAGTGGCGAGAGCGTGTGTGAAGGAGTACACCCCTGCAGGGTTAACATGATCTATTCGAATAACCGGGTCCACGGTTATGGACTTCTTGGATGCTTACGTGGTACATAGACAACTTGAAGTGGATACTTTAAAATACTCAAGACAAGTGTGAGTGCTATGGATGGCCTTCTCGTAGGGAGACGGGAATGAATCCATAGTGGTGTATTGTGTGGTGCTTAGTGGACTCGTGTGCGCCACCTCAAAAGTGTTACCAGCAATCGTAGAATAGGATAGCCACTGAGTCAAAGCTGGCTTGCTGCAACTAAACCCCACTATGCCTTCTTGATACAAGTGCATGTATGATAGGATCTGATGTAAGTCTTGCTGAGTACCTTTGTACTCATGTTTGCTTAATTTATGTTTTGCAGATAGGATTGATGTCTCACTAGTAGTTCCGCTTGGACTTCGACAAGTAGCTTGTACCTCAGCTACGTTCTTGGACGAGTGTTGTAGATAGTCAGGCTCTTCAGCCTTTTTCATTTGTAGATGTCTGTACTCAGACATGTAGTGCTTCCGCTTGTTGCTTGTATGCTCTGAATGCTGGGTCGTGAGACCCATGTTTGTAATATCTGGCTCTTCGGAGCCTAATGAATAAATACTTTGCTTATTAGAGTCTTGTTGTGATGCCATGTTGTATTTGCACATATTGAGCATATTGTGTGTATGTTATTGAAATGCTTGGTATGTGTGGGATCCGACACCTAGTTGTTTACCATTGGTAGCTATCTTACAGGGAAATGTCTCCTAGTGCTTCCACTGAGCCTTGGTAGCTTGCTACTGCTCCGGATCACTTAGGCTGACCGGCATATGTCCTTCTTCGTTCCTGTGTCTGTCCCTTAGGGGAAATGTCACGCGTTGTTCCTTTAAGTCCTTGTAGCTTGCTACGACTTGGGTTCATACGTTGATGACCGACACGTTCGTTGCTGGGTCATGAATGCCTGTCTCTGTAATTTAGTGCCACTTTTGGTTTATAACTGGTCATGTCAGCCCGGGTTCTCTGTCATATGGATGCTAGCGACACTATCATATACGTGAGCCAAAATGCGCAAACGGTCCCGGGCCAGGTAAGGTGGCACCCGTGGGGATACCGTGCGTGAGGCCGCAAAGTGATATGGTGTGTTACATGCTAGATCGGTGTGACTTAGGATCGGGGTCCCGACAGCGTTGGTATCAGAGCCTGACTGCCTGTAGGATTACCAAGCCAAACTGGTCGAAGTTGAGTCTAGAAATTCTTTAGTTATATAAGGGAATTGATTGTGGAAGGGAACGTAAGGCTCTTTTTACTCCTTATACCTCATGTCTTCTGATCTGAGTCATCTTACCTTTCCTACGGGGTTAAGGAAATAGGCTTTCTCTTCCGTCTATCAGGATCACGAGTTACTACTCCGTAGTCCCTTAAGATTGGTTGATCAGAGTCCTAATCTTGTTTCAAGTTCTTCCGGTGAAGTTGTTTTAGTACTATCACAGAACCTTGAGTGATGATGTTGAGATGTTGAACTACCCTTTGTTAGCAGGATGTCTCATTCTGAGCATTTTACTGCCGTTATGCTGCCGGAATTATCCTAGTAGTTCGAGAGATATTAATTCCTTGTTCTACCTTATGCATCCTATAGTTGTTGATGTTTCCGTCTTCGGTTTCGCTTCTCAGGATGTCTTCAGTTAAGCGAAGCTCAGCTGCTCGTAGACAGAACCACGGAGGTGGTAGGGATGAGGAGGATCCTCCCGACCAGCCTTCGTTGGCAGAGTTAATGATAGAGATGGAGAGAAACAAGCGTGAGTCTAACCGCCTATTGGCACGTATTGAGGAGAATACCGCACAACAGTGCAAGGAATCAACAACCATCCATGACTTCATTCGTCTGAAACCACCCACCTTTCATCATTCCATTGAGCCACTCGATGCAGATGACTGGCTCCGTAGTATCACTCACAAGCTGCGTTCTGCGAACGTAGCTGAAGATGACAAGGTCATCTATGCCACTTATCACCTGGAAGGTCCTGCTAGTCTTTGGTGGCAGAACTATGAGGCCATGATTCCAGCTGACCAGATTCCTACCTGGAGAGATTTCACCGAGGCTTTTCGTGAGCATCATATCCCTCAAGCCCTTATCGATCGTAAGAGAGAAGAGTTCTGTAGTCTTACACATGCTAAGATGGCTGTTGATGCTTATAGTCGAGAGTTTGAGAACCTCGCCCGCTATGCTACAGAAGAAGTGTCCACGGACGCCAAGAAGCAGGCTAGGTTCCGGAAGGGTCTCAACCCCAAACTGCGTCGTGATCTCCACTTGCATCATTGCAACACATTCCAGGCTCTTGTGAACAAGGACATCAATGCAGAGACAGCTCAACTCACTTACGAGGAGTCCCGTAAGCACAACCTTGAATTGGGATCTTCCTCCGGTACTAGTTCTCAGAAGCGCCGGATTTGGGTTCCGAACTCTGTTCTTCCACCCATTTATCCTCCGAGACCACCTCGTGTGGTACCTCTTCCAGTTCAGCAGTATGCTCCACCCAGGTCTATTGGTGGACCGTTTGTCAATACGGGTCCACGTCCTAATCCCAGGATTTGTTACAAGTGCGGGGAGCCGGGCCACATTGCTCGTATTTGCACTCAGACCCGTGTTGCCCCATCCCAGTCCGTAAAGTCTGTTAGACGTGATAAATCATCACGCAAGATGATCAGTGTTAAGTCAGCTCCCATCAAACATGTACGTGTGCATCACGTCTCAGCCAATAACGCTCATGATGATCCAGATGTCGTTCTTGGTACACTCCTTGTTAATTGTCATCCGGCATCGGTTCTATTCGATACTGGAGCGTCTCATTCTTTCATTTCTGAAAGTTATGCCCGTTTGCACGACATGTCATTTTGTGATATGCCCTCCCCACTACTTATTCAAACTCCTAGATCCAAATGGCAAACTTCTAGTGTAAGCCATGGTAATGAAATCCTTCTCGACAGACTTGTGTTCCTTGCATCACTTGTAGCCCTCAAGTCTTCAGATATTAATATCATCTTGGGTATGGACTGGATGACAGCTCATCATGCCAAGATTGATTGTTTCACTAGGTCTGTTCAGCTTACACACCCATCTGGCAAGACAGTCACCGTCACCACTAGAGTTGCAAAGCGTCAACTCTATTCTCTTAATGCCAGCCCTCTTCCAGATCTTGAAGATGTTCCGGTAGTCCGTGACTTTCCGGATGTCTTCCCAGAGGAACTGCCAGGTGTACCACCCGACCGAGATGTAGAGTTTGTTATAGAGCTTATCCCAGGAACCGCTCCAATCTCTAGGAGACCCTACAAAATGGCACCCTTAGAACTAGCTGAGCTTAAGAAACAACTTGATGAGTCCTTGCAAAAGGGTTTCATCCGTCCTAGTTCTTCTCCCTGGGCTTGCCCCGTCCTCTTCGTTAAGAAGAAGGATGGTACGGATCGGATGGTTGTAGATTATCGTCCCATTAATTTGGTCATGGTAAAGAACAAGTATCCGCTTCCCAGGATCAACGACCTGTATGATCAGCTCGCTGGATCCTCAGTCTTCTCCAAGATGGATTTGAGGTTAGGATACCATCAAATCAAGATTAGAAATGGGGACATCCCCAAGACGGCTTTCGTCACTCGTTATGGTCAGTACGAGTACACCGTCATGTCCTTCGGTTTAACAAATGCTCCAGCCACCTTCTCCCGCTTGATGAACTCGATCTTCATGGAGTACTTAGATAAGTTCGTCGTGGTTTATCTCGATGATATTCTTATTTACTCGAAGAACGAGGAAGAGCATGCCGAACATCTTAGACTTGTTCTAGAAAAACTCAGAGAGCACCGCCTTTATGCCAAGTTCTCCAAGTGCGAATTTTGGTTGCCAGAAGTGACCTATCTCGGTCATGTAATCTCTGGTAAGGGCATTTCTGTCAACCCCGAGAGAGTTCAGGCCGTCCTTGATTGGACTCCGCCTGAAACAGTTAAACAAGTTAGGAGTTTCCTTGGTCTAGCCAGTTATTGTCGCCGCTTTGTTGAGAACTTCTCTAAAGTGGCCAAACCTCTCACGGAACTTCTAAAGAAAGATAAAAAGTTTGAGTGGTCCCCACAGTGTGAGCACAGTTTTCAGGAACTGAAAAGACGCCTGACTTCTGCTCCCATACTTGTGCCACCGGATTTCACTAAGGACTTTGTTATCTACTGTGATGCCTCACGACAGGGACTAGGTTGCATCCTTATGCATGATCGTCGTGTGATTGCATATGCATCTCGACAGTTGCATCCACATGAGGAGAATTATCCTACACATGATCTAGAGCTCGCAGCCGTAGTCTACGCACTTAAGACCTGGCGACATTACCTTCTTGGTAATCGTTGCGAGATCTACACCGATCACCAGAGTCTCAAGTATATTTTCACCCAACCAGATTTGAATCTTAGGCAAAGACGTTGGTTGGAGTTGATCTCCGATTACGACTTAGGGATTACCTACACCCCGGGCAAGGGCAATGTCATGGCTGATGCGCTAAGTCGTAAGTCCTATTGCAACAATCTCATGTTGCAGCAGGGCCAACCACATCTCCATGAGGAATTATGTAAGCTTAACCTTCACATTGCTCCTCACAGATTCCTTTCTACTTTGGTGGCGAAACCTACTCTTGTGGATCATATCATTGAAGCCCAGAAGCATGATACCGGAATTACCCGGATCAAGAGAAACATTGCCAAAGGTATTGGTGGTAGTTTCTCCATAGATAACCGAGGTGTTGTTCTCTTCCAAAACCGGCTGGTGGTTCCCAAGAAGCAACATCTTCGGCAATTGATTCTTAAAGAGGCTCATGAATCTCCTCTCACGATTCATCCCGGTAGTACTAAGATGTATCAGGATCTACGCCAAAGGTTCTGGTGGACTAGGATGAAGAGAGAAATTGCTGAGTTCATTGCTAAATGTGACGTTTGTCGTTGCGTAAGGCAGAACATCAAAGACCTGCTGGCACCCTTCAGCCTCTAGCTATTCCTGAGTGGAAATGGGATAAAGTTGGTATGGACTTCATCACCGGCTTTCCCAGGACCAAGAGAGGGAATAATGCTATCTTCGTAGTCATTGATCGTCTCTCCAAAGTGGCTCACTTCCTACCTGTTCGAGAAAGTATCACTTCTAGTCAGCTTGCTGACTTGTATATTTCTCGAATAGTGTCACTTCATGGTGTCCCACTAGAGATCAATTCAGACCGTGGCAGTCTTTTCACTTCTCATTTTTGGGAGAGTTTCCAGACTGCCATGGGCACCCATCTTTCTTTCAGTACCGCTTTCCACCCTCAGTCAAGTGGTCAAGTGGAACGGGTTAACCAAATTCTCGAAGACATGCTTAGAGCTTGCGTTATCTCATTCGGTATGGATTGGGAGAAATGTCTTCCTTTCGCCGAGTTTGCTTATAACAATAGCTATCAATCCAGTCTCAAGCAAGCTCCTTTTGAGATTCTTTATGGACGAAGATGTCGAACACCTTTGAACTGGTCAGAAACCGGTGAAAGACAATTCTTTGGACCGGATATGATCCAGGAAGCAGAAGAGCAAGTTCGCATCATTCGTGAGAATTTGAAAACAGCCCAGTCTCGTCAAAAGAGCCAGTATGATCGTCATCATAAGGAAGTGGCTTATGAAGTTGGTGACAAAGCTTATCTTCGGGTTACTCCTTTGAAGGGTACCCATCGTTTCGGTATCAAGGGCAAGTTGGCTCCTCGTTACATTGGTCCTTTTCGCATTCTCGCTAAACGAGGAGAGGTTGCCTACCAATTGGAACTACCCCCACATCTTTCTCGAGTTCATGATGTCTTCCACGTCTCTCAACTCAGGCGTTGCTTCTCGGATCCCATCCGCGGAGTGGACCACGAAACGCTTGATCTCCAAGATAACCTCACATATCGAGAGTATCCCGTTCGCATTTTGGATCAAGCAGAGCGTGTCACTCGACGTCATAACATCAAGTTTCTCAAAGTTCAATGGTCTCATCATTCCGAGAGAGAAGCTACTTGGGAGCGAGAAGATCGTCTCCGACTGGAGTACCCCACCTTCTTTCCGCCTACTCCTGAATCTCGGGACGAGATTCTTTCGAGTGGAGGCGAGTTGTCACAACCCTAGTTCTGGTATGCACTAGGTTAGCCTTGTGGTTTGCATCATGTTTAATTTTCAAGTGAAATTGAAATGAGGACTTGTGAAACCCTCAAAAACCCTTTTGAAAATGACCCAAATAAAATTTGCTCCAAAAAGTTCCAAGAAAATGTTCATGTGGCCCTCTAAAAATATTGGTCAGAGATAAAAATCAAGCCAATAATTTTAGGAGCTCATAAGAATTTATTTTGGGCATTTGGAATTAATGCAATAGTTATTTGCATTGGATATATATATATTATATATTTTATATATGTCCAAAATTCTAGTTGTTTATTTTAGGGGCTTGGGTTAATTTCTAGGTCCCTGCAAAATAAATATGTCAGAAGAAAATAATTGATTTAATTTAGATATTAAATCAAAACAAATGTCTGAAAAATAGAAAACAGAAACAAATAAAAGGGTTAGCTTACCTGGGCCACTTGCTGGCCTGGCACTGGGCCGGCCCAGTTGCCAGTCGTCGTCCTCCTGGCGACGACAGGAGGCCGAGCGTGTGGCCGGCGCGCGCGCACGGCGGGAGCGCCACACGAGCTGCCTGCCTACCCTCCCCTCGCCGCCTGGTCGTTCTGGAGGCGCCACGCGATCCCCCCGAACCTCCCTCTCTCTTCTGGACCTCTCTCCTCTCCTCTATCTCCCTCTCTCGCAGCTCTCGAACGCCGCCGTCGCCGTCGATCGCCGCTGCCGTGGCCACAGGCCACCCCTCGCCCCTCCGAGTAGCCCGAGAGCTCCGCCACGACTCCCTCGTCCTCTCCGTCAAGCCACCAGACGCCGGACGCCCTGTGGAGCCGCCGTCGTCATCATCTTCCTCCTCGGACGCCGACGATCGCCGCCGTCGATTCGCCGTAGCAGAAGCGTCCCCGAGCCCACTAGGCTACTCCGTCGCCTCACCGTGAGCTCCTCTATCTTTCCCCCCCTAACCTCGCCGTCGTCTGCGGCCTCTAGCCCTACCACCGCAGTTGCCCGACCTCACCGCCGCCGGCGATGCCGCCACCGTGGCCACAACCACCCAAACCCCAAGCGGAGCACGCCACCGCGTCCGCCGTTTCACCAGGAGCCCGTAGCACCCCACCGTAGGTCTCCCCGTGCCCTGTAGCCCCAGACCCGACGAGGGCCGAACTCCGGCGCCGCCGCGAGCTCATTTCCGGCGAGCTCCGGCCGTCCGAGCTGCTGCTGCTTGCGGGAATGGACGCGGACGAGCTCCAGCAGCTCGCGCGTGGTCTCAGCTGCTCAAAAGACGCCCGGAGCAGGATTCCCGAAGCCCTCCGCCGCGTTTGTTGCCGCCGGCGGCTAAACGTCGGCGTGCTAGCCGTAGTTTGACCAGGATTTGACCCCCTGGGTCAATGACAGGTGGGCCCCACCCCTTTTAGTTAGATGTCTGTTTAGTTAATTTAATTACTTTTGGTTAATTAGTTTAGACACTGACATGTGGGCCCAGCCCTGCTGATTATTTCTGTTAGGATTAATTTAGAGTTAATTAACTCAGTTAATTAACTGAGTCACTGACCAGTGGACCCCACTGTCAGGTTTGACTCTGGAACAGCCCCTTTGACCTGCTGATGTCATGCCTGTGTCATGCTGACGCAGTAATCCAGTTCTGGGTTTTAAATAAATCTTAAATGATTTATTTAATTCAGAAATTGGCTTAAACTTCAAAGAATCACAGAAATTCAACCATAGCTCAGAATGAAATAATTTATATATGAAAAATTATTAGAAAAATTCAATCTATCCATCTGTACCATTTTCATGCATGACAAATGAAGTTAAACCTACTGTTTATATGAAAACACATATATGGCATATAGAAATACTTATTTTAAAGTTGCATTTGAACCTTGGTTCAAATGGACTTCTTTCAAATAAAAATGCTAGTTGCATTAGCTCAACAACATCATATCTTCATGCCATATTCATGCATCATATTGTTGCATATGCTCGTGTTTGATTGTCGGCACCGTTCTTCTCGATAGGTCCAGCTCCGGAGACCGATCCAGAGTACCTGTCAGAGGAGTAGTGCTCTGCACGTTGTTTTACCAGGCAAGCAAACCCCCTTGTTCATTCCGATACAATCCCTCTCTCGCTCCTGCTCCCTGTTATTGCATTAGGACAACAACGATTTCAACTGCTACTTTATGCTGCGGTAGTTGAACCCATTCCTCTGCATGACCTGTCTTTCCACAGTAAATAGTTGAAACCCACTAGCATGTGTAGGAGTTGATTGAAGCCATGTTGTGATCTTACCATGCCTTGCTTGCTTTTGCTTAGAGTGCATCAGGTCTGATTCATCGGGAATGAATTGGAGTGAAATGATATGTTCTGATGCTGAGGGTTAAATGTGTGAACACGATTTGGTAAAGGTAGCGGTGAGAGGCCATGTAGGAGTACATGGTGGGTTGTCTCACTGGAACCGTCCCTAAGAACTGAGTTCTGTGTATGTTATCCAATGACTAGCTACTACCACACATTGGGTTCCGGTAACTCGACCCCTCTCGACTTATTAATCAACATGATCTCTGTCCAGGAGTTGCAACTAGTTTCTGGTGTTTGTAGATAGTGTTAGTAGTCTACCAAGTGGCACTCGGCCAGTGGGCTTGGGACAGACTAGGCACCATGGCACGGTGTACCAAGCGTAGATCCACTCGACGAGGTGGGCTTGGGAACCCTGCGCACATCATTTGGGGCCATGAGCGACACCCCGGCCGGATCTCCCCACGGATGGAACCCGAATAGGCGATAAACCTGGACGAGAGACTTGTGTGGTTAGTCAGGTCGTGGCCGACACCCTCGCCAGGCTTCCGCTTGAAGGTTGCCGAGATACACGAGATGTACCTGGCGGTAAGTGGCGAGAGCGTGTGTGAAGGAGTACACCCCTGCAGGGTTAACATGATCTATTCGAATAGCCGGGTCCGCGGTTATGGACTTCTTGGATGCTTACGTGGTACATAGACAACTTGAAGTGGATACTTTAAAATACTCAAGACAAGTGTGAGTGCTATGGATGGCCTTCTCGTAGGGAGACGGGAATGAATCCATAGTGGTGTATTGTGTGGTGCTTAGTGGACTCGTGTGCGCCACCTCAAAAGTGTTACCAGCAATCGTAGAATAGGATAGCCACTGAGTCAAAGCTGGCTTGCTGCAACTAAACCCCACTATGCCTTCTTGATACAAGTGCATGTATGATAGGATCTGATGTAAGTCTTGCTGAGTACCTTTGTACTCATGTTTGCTTAATTTATGTTTTGCAGATAGGATTGATGTCTCACTAGTAGTTCCGCTTGGACTTCGACAAGTAGCTTGTACCTCAGCTACGTTCTTGGACGAGTGTTGTAGATAGTCAGGCTCTTCAGCCTTTTTCATTTGTAGATGTCTGTACTCAGACATGTAGTGCTTCCGCTTGTTGCTTGTATGCTCTGAATGCTGGGTCGTGAGACCCATGTTTGTAATATCTGGCTCTTCGGAGCCTAATGAATAAATACTTTGCTTATTAGAGTCTTGTTGTGATGCCATGTTGTATTTGCACATATTGAGCATATTGTGTGTATGTTATTGAAATGCTTGGTATGTGTGGGATCCGACACCTAGTTGTTTACCCTTGGTAGCCTATCTTACAGGGAAATGTCTCCTAGTGCTTCCACTGAGCCTTGGTAGCTTGCTACTGCTCCGGATCACTTAGGCTGACCGGCATATGTCCTTCTTCGTTCCTGTGTCTGTCCCTTAGGGGAAATGTCACGCGTTGTTCCTTTAAGTCCTTGTAGCTTGCTACGACTTGGGTTCATACGTTGATGACCGACACGTTCGTTGCTGGGTCATGAATGCCTGTCTCTGTAATTTAGTGCCACTTTTGGTTTATAACTGGTCATGTCGGCCCGGGTTCTCTGTCATATGGATGCTAGCGACACTATCATATACGTGAGCCAAAATGCGCAAACGGTCCCGGGCCAGGTAAGGTGGCACCCGTGGGGATACCGTGCGTGAGGCCGCAAAGTGATATGGTGTGTTACATGCTAGGTCGGTGTGACTTAGGATCGGGGTCCCGACATTTACCTTAATACTACTTTTGTAGTTGCGGATGTTTGCAATAGAGGTTAATCATAAGTGGGATGCTTGTCCAAGTAAGGGCAGCACCCAAGCACTGGTCCACCCACATACAAAATTATCAAAGTAACGAACGCGAATCATATGAGCGTGATGAAAACTAGCTTGACGATAATTCCCATGTGTTCTCGGGAGTGCTTTTCCTTATATAAAAGTTTGTCCAGGCTTGTCCTTTGCTACAAATAGGATTGCGCCATATTGCTGCACCTTATTCACTTTTACTACTTGTTACTTGTTACCAATTACCTTATCACAAAACTATCTGTTACCGATAATTTCAGTGCTTGCAGAGAATACCTTACTGGAAACCGCCTATCATTTCCTTCTGCTCCTCGTTGGGTTCGACACTCTTACTTATCGAAAGGACTATAATAGATCCCCTACACTTGTGGGTCATCAAGACTCTTTTCTGGCGCCGTTGCCGGGGAGTGAAGCGCCTTTGGTAAGGAAAAAATTATATAGTGTGCTAAAATTTACTGTCACTTGTTACTATGGAAGATAATCCTTTGAGGGGATTGTTCAGGTTATCTTCACCCCGACCAGTAGAGCAAAGAGTTGCTCCTCAACCTACTAAACCTACTGAAAATGTTTACTTTGAAATTCCTTCGAGTATGATAGAGAAACTGCAAGCTAATCCCTTTACAGGAGATGGAACATTGCATCCCGATTTGCACCTAATCTATGTGGATTAAGTTTGTGGATTATTTAAGCTTGCAGGTATGCCCGAGGATGTGATCAAGAAGAAGGTCTTCCCTTTATGTTTGAAGGGAGAGGCGTTGACATGGTTTAGGCTATGCAATGATACTGGATCATGGAACTACAAACGGTTGAAATTGGAATTTCATCAGAAGTTCTATCCAATGCACCAGGTTCATCGTGATCGTAATGATATATATAATTTTTGGCCTCACGAAGGAGATAGTATCGCTCAAGCTTGTAGGAGGCTTAGGTCAATGTTATATTCATGCCCCAATCATGAGCTCTCAAGAGAAATTATTATTCAAAAAATTTATGCTCGGCTTTCTCTCAATAATCGCTCCATGCTCGATACTTCTTGCATTGCTTCTTCTATGATGAGGACTATTGAATTCATATGGGATTTATTGGAAAGAGTTAAACGCAACGCTGAAGATTGGGATCTCGATGAAGGTTAGGAGTCAGGTATAACACCTAAGTTTGATCGTGTTAAATCTTTTATGGATACCGATGTTTTCCGTGAATTTTGCACTAAATATGGACTTGACTCTGAGATAGTTTCTTATTTCTGTGAATCATTTGCTACTCATGTTGATCTCCCTAAGTAAAAGTGGTTTAAATGTCATCCTCCCATTGAAGTAAAAATAGTCGAACCCGTTGAAGTTGAAGAAAAGACTATCATTTATAATGTTGATCCTATTGTTCCTACTGCTTACATTGAGAAACCACCCTTCCCTGCTAGAATAAAGTATCATGCTAAAGCTTCAACTGTGGTTCGTAAGAGTAATACTAGAACACCTACACCCTATGAGAAAATTAAAGTTGAACCTAGTGTTGCTATGGTTAAGGATCTCTTGGTCGTTGGTATTGATGGGCATGCTATTTACCTCTGTGATGAAGCTGCTAGAATTCCTAGACCCGATACTAAGAATAAACATAGACCTCTTGTAGGCATGCCTGTTATTTCTCTTAAAATAGGAGATCATTGCTATCATGGCTTATGTGACATGGGGGCTAGTGCTAGTGCAATACCTCATTCCTTATATGAAGAAATCATGCATGGTATTGCACCTGCTAAGATAGAACATATTGATGTTACTATTAAGATTGCCAATAGAGACACTATTTCACCAGTTGGGATTGTTAGAGATGTTGAAGTCTTGAGTGGGAAAGTTAAATACCCTACTGATTTTCTTGTTCTTGGTTCCCCACAAGATGATTTTTGCCCCATTATATTTGGTAGACCCTTCTTGAATACTGTTAACGCTAAGATAGACTGCAAAAAGGATGTTGTTACTATTGGTTTAGGGGATATGTCTCATGATTTTAACTTTGCTAAATTTCGTAGACAACCCCATGATAAAGAATTGCCTAGTAAGGATGCAATTATTGGTCTTGCTTCTATTGTTGTGCATCCTAACGATCCTTTAGAACAATATTTGCTAGACCATGAAAATGATATTTTTATGAATGAGAGAAGGGAAATAGGTGAAATATTCTTTAAACAAGGACCCTTATTGAAACACAACTTGCCTGTTGAAATTTTGTGGGATCCTCCCCCACCCAAGGGCGATTTCGTGTTTGAACTCAAACCATTACCTGATACTCTTAAGTATGCTTATCTTGATGAAAAGAAGATATATCTTGTTATTATTAGTGCGATCCTTTCAGAGAAGGAGGAAGAGAAATTATTGAAAACTCTGAAGATGCACCGTGCTGCTATTGGATATACTCTTGATGATCTTAAGGGCATTAGTCCCACTCTATGCCAACACAAAATAAAATTGTAGAAGGACGCTAAACCGGTTTTTGATCACCAACGATGGTTAAATCCTAAGATGAAAGGAGTGATAAGGAAAGAAATACTAAAGCTTCTAGAGGCAGGTATTGTAACATCCCAAAATTCTAAATTTTGGAATGTTATAATAAATAGATAGATTTGATTGCTGTTTGATGTGCTGAGTGAAACTGAGTGAAATTTGAAACTCTTGAAAGTTAAATGAGAGGGAATAAAATGACTTTCCCAAAACTTTCACCTTGCTTTTGATCTCCGAGGGAATTCAAATTCTTTTCAACACAAGACCCTAGAGCAAAGATAATATGACTTCTTCCATTTATTTTAATGATAAAGGGCTTTGAAAGGATTTTGAATTTCATCCTCGAAATATTCTCAATTCAGAAACTTTATGCGACTCAATGATTTTCCAGAGAGAAGATAAAATGACTTCTTCAAAATATAGGAAATATGAGTTGGAAGTTCTTTTGAAATTTTCTGCAACTCAATTTCAACATTGAGTTATTTGGTTTTATTCAAATTATTTTTCTCCAAAAATAAACTACATGGAAAATAGGGTAACATGATTCCCTACAACAGAAAATTGGAGAGAAATGTATTTGAATTCATTTTGGTATTTAAAAAATGATTTTATTGGATTTTATTTGCAACAGCATGACCTTTTGATTTATTAGAATTTGTAGGCATTTTATTTGACAGTAGTAAAATGTTCATGTTATAGGGCTTTTTTTCTGCAAATTTTGATATATAATATGCCTGTAGTATATTATATATTATTTGTCTTTATATTATATTCTTGTATGTGTGTTTTTTTTAAAATGTTCCTCCGCCGAAACTGGGCCGGCCCAGCTTCCGCCAGGCCGCGGCCCAGCTTCCAGTCCCCCTCGACCTCCGGCCAGAGGCCGTCGCCACCACGGCACCGCCGCCGCCGCGCGTGACCGCCCCGGACTTCTCTTCCTTGCCCCCTCCTCCACGCATCCGAGGCCCCCCCTCCATAAATACTCCGCCGCCGCCGCCGCCCCTCTCTCCCCTCGCCTCTCCTCGCGCCGCCGCGCACTTCCGCCGCCGCCGCAAAACGTCGCCGCCGCTGTAGGCTGCTGCTGCTGCTCCGCCAGCGCCGTGCCTCCCCGCCCCTCGCGCCGCCCCACCTGCTCCTCGCCGCCCCGAGCCACCGCCTCGCCCCGCCCTCGCAGTGCCCGCGCCCGCTGCCGTCTGCCCTTCCCTAGCCGGAGCCGCGCCGGAGTTCGCCGCCGGCTGGTCCGTTTTCCGGGTCCGAACTGCCCGATCCACTGTTTTTTTTAAAACCGCCTAGGTAAACCCCGGTTTCCTGTTTAGATTGGTTTATTTCTTTTAGTTCGGTTTTTTATTAGGTTAGATCTATTCAGTGAACGCCCACTGATTAGGCCCTAAAAGCGAGCGTTCGCTCGATAATTCTTTTCTTTTTCTGTCTAGTTTTTCGGCCAAGGACTTAGATGTGAATATTTTATTTACAGAATAGTCCCTACACTTCAAACGGCCATATCTTTTTACCAGTTGGTCCAAATCCAACGAAACCAACGCCCACGTCTTCGTTACGAAGCCCTCTTTCCAGTAATACAACTCAAACAAGTTTTTGAAATTTTTAAAATTTGAATTCAACTAGTTTTAGATTTGAACTTCGTTTGTTCATAACTTGAGTTTCGTAGCTCCGTTTGAGTTGATTCTTTTTGAAAATCGAAGCTCTTGACCTAAACTTTTTGATAAGGCCAAATTCACATAATTTTGGTACTGTTGGAAATTGTGTTATGTTCCAAGAGTCATTCGTGTGTTTTTCGAAGTTTTCCGAAGTGTTTATTCGCTCTGTCTGATCTTTCTGAGTGATTGCTTATGTGTGGTTACTATTGCTTTCTTACGATAGATTGATCGGAGTGTGACAAGTAGATCTATCCAGAGTTTTGAGTGTGAATCATCTTCATCAACATTGCATGCAAGTTCACACTTTGATCATACTGTCCAATTACCCAGTTTTCATTACATTAGTCCAACCCTCACACATTGCATGAGTAGGATCAATTAACTTGTGAGACTGGGAAGTAGATTGAGGTAGTACCTATTACCTGTATTACATTCAAACCTTTGGGAGTTACTTCTACGTTTGCTGTTAGGACATGCTATGCTCGTAGACGTGGATTGGGTGAGTGAAATCCATGACAGATGTGAGTTTGTTAATTAATGGTTCAACTTAAGGTGGCAATATTAATACACATCTGGGTGGATTAAGGCACCTGGGTATTCCAACGATTGCCTGTTTTTTTATGGACCGCCACCCAGGCTCAAAGGGATCATGAGATTATTCATACTAGAAACTTCCGTGTCCAGCCACAATGCTATTATGGGCTCTAGCATAGTATGAGTAAGTTGTGCGAACTCTTACAGTGGTGGACTAGCAGATGTAGGGGATGTAGGTTGGTACGGTCCGCCCGATCGTAAGGTGCTAGCACTTCTGAAAGACTATGTCTCGGTCATCCGTTTCTCAAACACCATGCAGTGCGAGAAACCAAACGGAGGCGATCGAGTCTTGTGGGAAAAGTAAACAAACCTCTGCAAAGTGTACAAACTGATCATGATTAGCCGTGTCCCCGGTTATGGAAGTCTTGAGTATCTAGTACTTGGATTTTCATGTGCATCTCAACATGTTACTCTAATTTAATATTGTTGGGTTTAATGATTACTTTAATTGGGGTTTGGAGGATGTCTATCTTCTCAACGATGTTTCAACTACCATGATAGTTAATTAAAATATATTCCTTTGCAGTAGGGAAAATTTGCCTTTACGCAAAAACTTTAACCTTACAGCCTCCACCAGCCAAATATGCATGTTGTTGTAGGCTTATTCATCATTATCATTACAGTGTGAATTTGCCAGTACATTCAATGTACTGACCCTCTATGGCTGCAACGTCTCATGTTGCAGGATTATCTTACGACGAGTAAGTGATACGTTAGTGTTACGATTTCTACACTCAACTTTGCCATTGGGTTGATGGGAATCCACGACCTTGTTGCTTCCGCTATGATCGATTGAGGTAATAATATTTACGTTACTTAATACATGTGATTTACCTCTGTTATAAATCCTCGAGTACTGTGTGTGTCAGCATACCGATCCAGGGATGACACGGATCACAGAGACTTCGGTCCATTCAGATCGTGGTCGCTACAGGTATAATTTATCCAGTTGCTGATAGTCAGTGGGTAAGTCATGTCCATTGTGTCCCTAAGAAGGGAGGTATTGCTGTTGTTCCTAATGATAAAGATGAATTGATCCCACAAAGAATTGTTACATGCTATAGAATGGTAATTGATTTCTGCAAATTAAATAAAGCTACTAAGAAGGATCATTACCCTCTACCTTTTATTGATCAAATGCTAGAAAGGTTATCCAAACATACTCATTTTTGCTTTCTAGATGGCTATTCTGGTTTCTCTCAAATACCTGTGTCAAAAGAGGACCAAGAATAGACCACTTTTACTTGTCCTTTCGGTACTTTTGCTTATAGACGTATGCATTTTGGTTTATGTAATGCACATGCTACCTTTCAAAGATGCATGATGGCTATATTCTCTGATTTCCGTGAAAAGATTGTTTAGGTTTTCATGGATGATTTCTCCGTTTATGGAACTTCTTTTGATGATTGCTTAAGCAACCTTAATCGAGTTTTGCAGAGATGTGAAGAAACTAATCTTGTCTTGAATTGGGAAAAGTGCCACTTTATGGTTAATGAAGGTATTGTCTAGGGGCATAAAATTTCTGAAAGATGTATTGAAGTTGATAAAGCTAAAGTTGATGCTATTGAAAAGATGTCATGTCCCAAGGACATCAAAGGTATAAGAAGTTTCCTTGGTCATGCTGGGTTTTATAGGAGGTTCATCAAGGACTTCTCAAAAATCACTAGGCCTCTGACTAACCTCTTACAAAAAGATGTTCCTTTTGTTTTTGATGATGATTGTGTAGAAGCATATGAAATACTTAAGAAAGCTTTGATCTCTGCACCTATTGTCCAGCCGCCTGACTGGAATTTACCCTTTGAAATTATGTGTGATGCTAGTGATTATGATGTAGGTGCTGTTATAGGACAAAGAGTTGATAAGAAATTAAATGTTATCCAATATGCTAGTAAAACTCTAGACAATGCCTAGAGAAATTATGCTACTACTGAAAAAGAATTTTTAGCAGTTGTATTTGCTTGTGATAAGTTTAGGCCTTATATTGTTGATTCTAAAGTAACTGTTCACACTGATCATGCTGCTATTAAATATCTTATGAAAAAAAGAAGCTAAACCTAGACTTATTAGATGGGTTCTCCTGCTACAAGAATTTGATTTGCATATCATAGATAGAAAGGGAGCTGAGAACCTCATTGCAGACAACTTGTCCAGGTTATAGAATATTCTTGATGACCCACTACCTATTGATGATAGCTTCCCTGATGTACAATTAGCTGTCATAAATGCTTCTCGTACTGCTCCATGGTATGCTGATTATGCTAATTACATTGTTGCTAAATTTATACCACCTAGTTTCACATATCAGCAAAAGAAAAAAGTTTTTCTATGATTTAAGACATTACTTCTGGGATGACCCACACCTTTATAAAGAAGGAGTAGATGGTATTATTAGACTTCGTGTACCTGAGCATGAACAAGAATAGATCCTACGCAAGTGCCACTCCGAGGCTTACGGAGGACACCACGCTGGAGATAGAACTGCACATAAGGTATTTCAATCTGGTTTTTATTGGCCTACTCTCTTCAAGGATGCTTGTAAGTTTGTTTTGTCTTGTGATGAATGTCAAAGAATTGGTAATATTAGCAGACGTCAAGAAATGCCTATGAACTATTCACTTGTTATTGAACCATTTGATGTTTGGGCTTTTATTATATGGGACCGTTTCCTTCCTCTAATGGGTATACACATATTTTGGTTGCTGTTGATTACGTCGCTAAGTGGGTAGAAGCTACTCCAACTACTAGTGTTGATCACAACACTTCTATTATGATGGTTAGAGAAGTTATTTTTCTGAGGTTTGGAGTCCCTAGATACTTAATGACTAATGGTGGTTCACACTTTATTCATGGTGCTTTCCGTAAAATGCTTGCTAAGTACGATGCTAATCATTAAATTGTATCCCCTTACCACCCACAGTCTAGTGGTCAAGTAGAACTAAGTAACAGAGAGCTGAAATTAATTTTGCAAAAGACTGTTATTCGATCTAGAAAGAATTGGTCCAAGAAACTTGATGATGCATTATGGGCCTATAAAACTGCATATAAAAATCCTATGGGTATGTCTCCATATAAAATGGTTTATGGAAAAGCATGTCACTTACCTCTCAAACTAGAACATAAGGCATATTGGGCTATTAAAGAGCTCAATTGTGATTTCAAACTTGCCGGTGAGAAGAGGTTATTTGACATTAGCTCGCTTGATGAATGGAGAACCTAGGCCTATGAAAATGCCAAACTATTTAAAGAAAAATTTAAAAGATGGCATGATAAAAGGATACAAAAGCATGAGTTTAACGTAGGTGATTATGTTTTTCTATACAACTCTCGTTTAAGTTTTTTTGCAGGAAAACTTCTCTCTAAATGGGAAGGTCCTTACGTTATCGAGGAGGTCTATCGATCCAGTGCCATAAAAATCAATAACTTCGAAGGCACAAATCCGAAGGTGGTGAACCGTCAAAGAATGAAACATTATATCTCAGATAATCCCATAAATGTTGAAACCAATGTTATTGAAACCGTAACCCCGGAGGAATACATACGGGACACTTTCCAGAATGATTCAGACTCCGAAAAGGAAGAGGTATGTGGTGCGGTAAGTGTTGGGGATATAAGTATTTGATATGACCCGCCCAGGAGGGGCCGAGTTACCCAATGGCGGTTCATGGGCCAAGCCCAGAAGAATGTTAAAGATGGCGGTTTATGTGAGGGCCCAAGGCCCGAGGCGGCTTAAAGCCTGTAAGTATCAACCGCCATATATGTGACTTGTATTGTAAGGAATGTAATAAGAGTCACCGGGCCGGACACGATTGTATGAGCCGCCCGGGACTCCGTAGGCCGCAGGGCGTCAACCCGTGTATATAAGGGGACGACCCGGCAGCGGCTTACGGCAAGAAACAACAGATTGAGAGCTAGGAAAGCGCCTCCGCTCCCTAGCAATCGACACCCCAGCAATTCCACCTCAAACTGGATTAGGTTTTACCCTCACCGCAAGGGGCCGAACTCGTATAAACTTCCCGTGTCTTTTGTCCCGTTTAACCCCTTTAAGCTAACCACGTCGCTATGGCTCCGCAATCAAGTCCATCCCTTAGGACATCTGTCGTGACAACTCCACGACAGTTGGCGCCCACCGTGGGGCCTGCGGCCTGTGGTTTCGAGTTCTTGAAGGGCAACTTCGAAGGCCTAAAGGGATACATTGTGGGCCGGATGACCAAGAGTCATCACGGGAAGCTTTACATCAATGATGAAGGCTGGGGTCCTGAGGCCGTCTCAATTGAGTACGGGTACTGGGTCCCCTTCGGCGGAACCCATGTTTTCATCGGCAAGATCGGCGAACCGGGCCCTGAGCCAGACACCTGCACCGACATCTTCGGGATGGCTCAGCATGCGCAACCTCCCTGGGTTCAGCCCGCCGTGAAGTGTGCTTTTGTTGGATACATCCAGGGTGCTGGAAGCTCTGGATCTCGCGGTGAGACGGTCGTGCTCTTCGATGGTGAGTCGTCCACAGGTGAGACTAATTCAATGTATCAGATGCAGGGCGGACGACTTCGGGGAATGTCCGATGGTAGCAGTATTCCGGACCCCTGTGAACCACCGAGAAGGGTGGCGATTTTCGTGACTAGCACCCATCCGACTCTCGGATCAACAGTCGTCAGGGCCATGACACCTGGCGCGACGGCAGCTGCAGCAGGCGTGGGCGGATCAATGCGCCCACTGACTCAAGTCTTAACTGATCTGTTGGAGGATCTTGCGACTCTGATGGGGACGGAGGTAACCCCAAAAAACCAGGACCAACACAAGGCAGCTGTGGATAAGCTGCGACAGGAGATAGCACAAGCCAAGGAAGACCTGGCGGCGGAGAATGCCAGGATGACTGAGGAACGGGCTGTTTTGGATTCCCGGGCTCAGCGGATTCAAGTGGATTCTTACCGGCTCTCGGTGGATCAGAACGCGGCTAATGAGGCCATGAGGAGAAAGCAACAAAGTCGTCTCCCCTTCGTTTATGAGCTAAGGAATCTTTTTAACGCAGCTGGAGCAAGGGGCAGTAGTCCACTGGTGGTAAACCAGACGGTTGAAGTACCTAGGACGGATGGGCCGGTTCACCAGCGTATGACAGGTTCTCTGTATGCAAATCAAAACCGCCCGACACCTCACTACCCGGCGACGCCGGTAGGTCACTACTCCAACCCTCTGGATAACATGATAGCAGCGGCGACGAGATTGGCGGCTTTGCCAGTTGAGGGTGAAACTCCGGTGGTGGTGGAAACCCAGAGTGTCGGGGAAACTGATCGCCCACGAACACCTATGGGACCGGAGCCCCTTTTCGGTACGGCAGGGGGCGGAGGTTGCATGAAGAGCAGATCGAGGCGCGCACGCCAGCAGTTTACCCAGGTTCGGGCCGCACGGATGCGTAAAACCCTACTCCTGCTTTGGTTTGTATTGAGTTCTTGGCTCGGGAGCGCTGAAAGCTACAGTACACTTCAGCGGTTAACAAGACCGAGCGTGAGAGCGTTCGAATGTCTAACCCCCCTCTACGTTGCGCATGGGCCTCCTTTTATACGCTCAAGGGGTCACCGACAGGTGGCAACGCAGTTGAGGGTAAAAATGTAAAAAGGGTGGTAGTTGGAACAGTGTTCCATACCTAACCCTGACGGCAGGGGACATGGGCATTAAATGCCCGTCGTCGTCGCCCAAACAGTGCAAAAAGTGGCCGCTCAGGGGCGCCACCGTCCGCCACGACGGTAGCCTTGTCATCGCTGCTTGTCACCGTGTACACCTGGCTGCACAGCCTTCCGCCACGTGCGCCTGGGATGGTCCCAGAGCGACACGTGGGTGGATGCGCCGGAGCGCGGGTACTGAGTGAAAGCTTGCCGCGGCAAGCGCCTTGCCGCGGTCGCTATCTTGTCGCTTCCGGGAGCTTGTCGCTCACCGGGCCTTGCCGGGACGCGTGGCGCGTCGCGACAAGTTTCTTGAGATGCCTCGGTGGGCCTTCCCGGCAAGCTCCTCTTGCCAGGGTCTTGTGCCTTGAGTGGCCTTCCCGGCAAGCTCCTCTTGCCGGGGCCTTGTCTCTTTGACTTGGATACTTTGTTCTTGAATGGCTCCAAAGGATTCATAAAGGACCTCGGCGGTCGCCCGGCAAGCCTTGCCGCGGGACGCTGCAACTGCCCGTGCACAAGTTCGGGATACTAAGGTACCCCTACTTTAGTACACCGACAGGAGCCCCCGGGGCCTGGGCCAAACACGTTGCCGAGCGCTGTTGGGCCAGGCCCAAAACAGTGCACGGGCACGCGCGGCCTGGTTTACGCCGAATCTTTCTCCATATCCACCGCGCTCTCCCCGAACGGCACGCGTTGATTGCGGCATCGTGGGAGAGATAGTGGGGGGTTTCTTTAATCAGAAATGCGGAACATCCGCCCCTCCCCCTTATAAGCAAGGGAAACAGGGGCAGTTCGTCCATCTGCCCGTTGCTTCTTCAATCCTTGGAAACCTCCGCCGCTCCCCTCCTTCCCGAAGGCCGAAAGAGAGCAGCGCTCCGCCCCCCGTCACCACCAGCGGCGTCGACCTCCCCCACCGCCTCCGCTATGGCTCTGAAAGGCGAGAAGGAGAAGTCCGCGAAGTCGGCCGAGGCGCTGCGGCTCGCGGCGCTGCGAAGGAAGCGGGTCGTCTTCCCCCCCCATGCTTGCCGCGAAGAAGTTAAGGGAGGAATACTATCTCTTCTGCTCGAAAGAGACGCTGGCGTATCCGCGCACCAAGGTATTCCCAGCCGTAGCTTGCGAGATGTTTCCGAATGGCTACACATTCTTCGCCTTGTTCTTCTACTGCGGGCTCTGCCCGCCCTTCTCCGAATTCTTCTGCGATATCATGAACACCTACGGGTTCCACCTCCTTGACTTCACCCCTAACGCCGTTCTGACCATGGCAGTTTTCGCACATCTGTGCGAAAACTTTGTCGGAGTCTTCCCAAACGTAGCTCGCTTCCGCCACTACTTCACGCCCTGAGTTGAGGGGGGAGAGCCTCTGTCCGGCGGGATCTCCTGGGTCTCGAGGACCCACAAGAAGGAAGCGTATCTGAAGGGAGAGCTTCACGGCAAGTGGGATGAATGGAGAGCAGACTGGTGCTGGATTGTAGAGGAGAACCCGCAGCCATTCACCGCCCGGCGCCAAGCCCCAGTAGTACGCGGCAACGACTGGAGTGACTTAGCCTCGGAAGACAGTAGATTGAAGATTGCCACTGCCCGGATGCTTCGCCTCAGGCTTGCCGGGCTGACTGTAGGCGCAGTTGGCGCAGACTTTCTTCGCCGCCGCATTGCCCACCTGCAGGAGAGGAAGAGGCCCGCCTGGGAGTTCGAGAACGCGACATATATCATGAGGCTGCGCCCGGGCCTCAATTTCAACTTCACGGTCCTGGAGCTCAATGGGATGCTCCAGGCGTTGTTCAAGTATGACCCCGATCATCCCAAGCATTTCAGGTTGCCGCAAGGCGTCGTCCCGTTGTGCAACAGCTCTGCGCTCAGCCGTATCCGTGCAATGATGACGCTGTGCGACTCGCACGGGATCGACCCCACTTGGCAAGAGCCTACCGACGAAGCTGTGCAGGCATTCTTCGACAACTTGGAAGAAACGCCAATTAACTCCGACGAGAAGAAGGGCCTCACCCGCGACACCACCGACAGAGAGGTGGCGTACATCGCCACCAGGATGGAAGAGGCAGCGGCAGCCGCGGCAACGGGAGAGTTCGGATACACCGTGGAGGAGGCGGAGGCAGCGGAGGCGGCAAGCCTTGCCGAGCGAGACAAGTTTCTCAACGCGGGGAAGGTTGTCGGGCAAGATGCCGAGCCAAGTGAGCCCGGCGAGCAGGGCGTCGAGTCGAGCGGGCCCGCCGAGGACGCGAGCGGCTCGCTGGAGATCGACTCCTCTTCGTCATCGTCTTCGGGCAGCTCGCCACCTCCAGCAGAGCCTCCAGCTCCACCGAGAAGGCGTCTCCGCAAGGCCGGGGACATAACAGAGCAGCAGGCGGGCCAGTAGCAGGCGCGCCGCGAGACGCGCTCCACCACGGCAAGCAAGGTTGCCGCGGGAGCACCCCGCGCATCTGCTGCAACTGGAGCGGGGTCCTCTCGGACCACCGCTTCTGCTCCTGCCGCCCCTCACGCCACGGCGGCAGCCGGAGCGGGGTCGTCTCAGACCATCGTCCCTGCTCCTGCCAAGCGGCCAAGGGAGCCTACTCCTCCGCCTCCTCGCCCCGGGACGCGCGAGCCAGACTTCGACTTCTCTGCGCTCAGCTCCGAGGAGGAAGAAGAAGAGTAAGTATTTGTCGTTCTTGTTTTTCTTCGATTTTCTGTTGTTTTGTCTTGTATCTCTTTTGCCTAACTCTGAACCCGGTGATTGTCATCGAGGACGAGCCCGCCGCAATAGCAGGGGGTGCGCCCGAGACAAGCTTGCCGGACCCGGCAACTGGTCTTCAGAGCAGCCCCCAGCGCAGCCCCCAGCGTAAGGGTCTGGTTTATTTCCCGCTGTTAGGCACGCGTGGGTCTCCTTCTTTACTGACGTCTTGTTCGTTGACTCGTGTAGGAGCAGAGCAGCAGCACCAGGAGCGCCAGGAGATCGCCCCCGACGCGCCGCACTCTTCGACCACACCGCCAAGGGGAAGCTCTCCGGCAAGGGAGAGCCCTCCGCCAAGGACGAATACTCCGCCAAGGGCGAGCTCTCCGGCGAGGGATGGCACTAGCGGCCCTCCGCCGGCGGGAGCTACAACCGCGCCGCCGAGGGAGAGCTCCCCGGCAAGGAACCTCACCAAGGAGCCGGCCCGCGCAGGTAACCCCTTTGCTTCAAGCTTCCCTTGGCTTTTCTTCTTTCGATTCTTTTTTGGATATTTGCTTGACTGTTTTTCTTTTCTTTTCTTCCGTCAGACCCATCCGCAGCTGAGCCAATGGAGACGGAGGTCGTTGTTGACGCCGCCGCCGTTGCCGAGGAAACGGTCGGTGCGGACGATCCCGCCGGCGCAGAGGCCGCCAAGGCTGCCGCCGCAGCAGCCGGTGAAGGGGCTGGCGATCGCACTGACGGTCCTGAGGCCGCAGGAGCGCCAGGCGCTACACCGACCACCGAGCCCTCCGCCGCCGCTGCAGCCCCCAGCTTCGACGAGCTCGAGCCAGGCGCCTACTTAAAGGCCGGCGACGACGTCTTCATCCAGCTCCCCTGGGCGTCCATGTCCAGGGCGCTGGTCTAGGGAGAGGTCTTCGACGGAGAGGTGCTTGCCTCCGCCGGGCTGAAGCTTGTCGACGCGCCGAGCAGCAGCAGTGAGCCTGAGGAGGAGCGGCTGCTGCGCAAGCTGCTGTCACTTTACCGTGCCCGGCAGGCCAAGCTGGAGTCCCGCGAAGCATTGGTCGCCAAGGCGGGAGTCGATATGGAGAAACACGCAAAGGAGCTCCGAGCCATCAACCAAGCAGCTCTCCGGTCCTTGGCAGAGGAGCGGGAGCAACTTGCTAGGGAGCAGCAGGCCTTCATCCTCGAGAAGGTTGAAGTGGAGGAGCAGCAGCGGCTTGCCGCCGAGGAGCTATCCAAGCGAGAAGGCGAGCTGGCGCAGCAGAAGGTCAACCTCGACAGCCACGAGGATGAGCTTGCCGCGCGCGAGCAGTCACTTGGCGGGGCCCTCCAGGAAGCAAAGGACGCCGCTGCAACTGCCGAGGCCGCCAAGAAGGAACTGGAGGCAAAATTGGCGCAGCTCGAGACCGACCTCAAGGCGAGAAGCGAAGAAATCGACGCGCTCAAGGTCGAGCGGGAGAAGGACGCCCACAGCCACTCCGAGCTGCAGGTCCGCCTCTCCGAGAAGGCCAAGGAGCTCACCGCCGCCAAGGACTCCAACGCGGACCTCGAGCTGAAGCTGGCCACCCTAACCAAGACGCTGGACGGCGCCAAGGAGCGGGAGGCGACCCTGAAGGAGGAGATCAGGGCCGAGAAGGCGTTGCTGGAGAGCGCTGCCGTGACCCAGAACATCTTCAGGGAAACCGTGGAGCATTGGACAGAGGGTCTTGTCAATGATGCCGCGGATATCGACAAGGAGCTGGCACAGCTGGGGGCGGAGTACCTCGGGTATTCCACCGACGAGAGTCTCCACCCCAGCGCCAAGCTCACTTTATTCTTCAAGGGCGTGGCGACGGCCCTCCAGCAACTCCGGGAGAAAATCCCGAAGCAGCTGGCGGACGAGTCGCACAGGCTCTGCGCGGGAGCCCTGCAGAAGGTGCTGATGAAGGTAGCTTTCCGCAATCCAGGCCTCAACCTCACCAACGTCCTCAGGTCCCTGCCGTCGGACGCTGATCAGGAGGCACTCAAGGCCCTTGTCGCACCCATTGTGGACAAGGTGGGCGGGATCAAGAGAGTTGAAGGCGACCGCGCACATTAGGCTGCTTATTTTCTTCTTTCCTTGTCGCTGCTGGCCATGTTATGAAAAACAGTCCATTAGAGCTGTGACAAGTCACTTTGTAATATAACTCTATTTTGGGTAGAAATTGCAATGTTATTTCCTCTACTTGATCTCTGGCTTTGTATGTTATTGCCCTACGCTTTTAGGGAACTTGTCGGTGCGGGCACCTTTGCCGCGAGCGCTGAGTGCGGAATGTCAGCAGCCTGCTGGCGGTGTCGCTTACCGACAAGAAACCTTGTCGCAACTAGTCGCAACACACTTAAGTTGTTGAGCGTGCTCGAAAACAAAGTAAGGGCGCGACACTAGTCGCAGCACACTTAAGCTGTTCAGCGGACTCGAAACAAAGTAAGGGCGCGGCTAGCCACGAGTAGGTTCCTCCGCGCACAGGTTTTCCATACAAAGTGCGGTCGCTCAAGGAAAATAACTTAAAAATTTAAAATTTTGATTGCTCAAACTTTGGCAACTTAGCTTTTGTGTGGTTTGCTTCCCGGCAAGGCAAGGATTTCTTGAACGGCGCTTGGTCCATACTACTATCTCCTCTTCCCCCCGGCAAACTTGTGCACGAGGGAACCTTCTTTTCCTTGAGAAAAAAGAAAGAAGAGAAAATACAGATATGGAGCCTTGCGGCTCGTTATGGCTTACCGGGGGTAGGTGCTGCACAAAGTGTCAGATAATACATGCAAGAAATAAAAAGCATGAAAGTGACAAAATGTGCCGAGCACATGAGCTTTACTGATGCACGGGGTCTGCGCCCGGCTTTGTACAAAGGATTACATGCAACAGCGGCAAGACTTGTACAAAAGGTGGTTGCCGAAGCGGATCACGGCAACCACACCTTATGGGTAAAACTTGCAAAGATGCTCAATGTTCCAGGAGTTGCTCACCGGAAAGCCATCTTCGGTCTCAAGGCGGACAGCGCCGGGCCTAGTGACTCGTTTTACCCGATAAGGGCCTTCCCACTTCGGCGTCAACTTGTTGGAATTCTTGGCGGACTGAACGCGCCGAAGAACAAGGTCGCCTTCCTCGAGACTTCTGGCGTTAAATCTACGGCTATGGTAGCGGCGCAAAGCTTGCTGGTAGCGAGCAGCTCGTACAGCAGCCTGAAGACGGTCTTCCTCAAGGAGCAGCGCGTCATCTTGTCGCAGCTGCTCTTGCTCGAGCTCATCATAAGCGAGCACTCGAGGTGACCCGTATACGAGTTCCGTGGGGAGAACTACCTCTGCTCCATAGACTAGAGCGAAAGGTGTCTGTCCAGTGGCTCGATTTGGCGTCGTTCTGATTGACCAAAGAACCACTGGCAGCTCCTCGATCCAGTTTCTTCCGCACTTGTGTAGCCTGTCGAAAGTTCTGGTCTTGAGGCCACGCAGCACTTCAGCATTTGCCCACTCCGCTTGACTGTTGCTTCTCGGGTGAGCAACAGATGCGAAGCAGACCTTGGCACCAAGATCTTGGACGTACTGCATGAAGGTGCGGCTCGTGAATTGTGTACCGTTGTCGGTGATGATCCTGTTAGGGATCCCGAAACGGCAAACAATCGTCCTAAAGAACTTGACTACTGATTGTGCGGTCACCTTTCTCACTGGTTCCACTTCTGGCCACTTTGTGAACTTGTCGATTGCAACGTACAAGTACTCAAAGCCCCCGGCTGCGCGGGGAAAGGGGCCGAGGATGTCGAGCCCCCAGACCGAAAATGGCCAGGATAAAGGGATCGTCTGGAGAGCTTGAGCTGGCTGGTGTATCTGCTTGGAATGGAACTGGCACGCTTCACACTTGGTTACTTGTGCAGTTGCATCCTGGAGGGCTTCTGGCCAGAAGAAACCTTGCCGGAATGCTTTGCCGGCAAGTGCTCTTGCGCCAGTGTGGTGACCACATATGCCTCCATGTATCTCTTCCAACAGCTTTTGTCCGTCTTCCCGGGGAATACACTTCAATTTCACACCATTGAGTCTTCTTCTGTACAGTGTGTTATCGACAAACTGGTACATACTTGACCGCCGGGCTACTCTTTCTGCTTCTTCTTGATCTTCGGGAAGTTCTCCTGTCTGGAGGAAACGGACAATCTGATGTGCCCATGCTGGAGCTTGTGGCTCGACAACAAGGACTAAAGGCACATCTGCTGCTGCGGGAACATCCGCTTCTACGGCGAGAACCTGCGTCTCAGCCGGAGCTTGATGTTCCCCGGCAAGCTTGCCGGAGCAAAACTTGTCAGGAGCCTCTGCTCCAACGGAACAAACCCTGGGGCTTGCCGGAGCAGATTGCTCCTCAGCACTCTTGGCGTTGATCTTGGGGACCTTCTTGACGGCGGCTTCGGGAAGCTCTGCCGGAAAATAGTCACCAACAATCAACTTCCTCTTCTTGCTTTGTCTAGTTGAGGGTGTTACGGACGGTTGAGTCAGCTTGAGCACAAAGATCCCTGGTTCCACAGGTAACTTAAGTGCGGCGCACTTTGACAGGCAGTCGGCGATGTCGTTCTGAGCTCTCGGCACATGCTCCATCTGTAGGCCGTCAAAGCGCTCTTCCGGCTTTCTCACTTCGTCGACGTAAGCTTCCATCAACGGACTCTGATAATTCTTGTTCACTTGGCGGACGACAAGCTGTGAGTCACCCCTGACAATAAGCTTCTTAATCCCAAGGTCTTCCGCGATCCTGAGACCGGCAAGCAAACCTTCATACTCTGCAGTATTGTTCGTTGCCTGCTCCTTGGGAAAGTGCATCTGGACCACGTACTTGAGGTGCTCTCCGGTGGGTGTGACAAACAACACGCCAGCACCAGCGCCTTGCAGCGAGAAGGCACCATCAATGTACATTATCCACTCTTTGCTCGCTTCCTTGACGGGGATGCTCGTTTCTGGAATTTCTTCATCTGGCGTTGGCATCCATTCTGCTATAAATTCTGCCAATGCTCTGCTTTGGATAGTTGAAGTGCTTTCAAACTTGAGGCCAAAGCTTGACAGTTCCAGTGCCCACTCAACAATCCTGCCTATTGCTTCTGGATTCTGCAATATCCTCTTTAGCGGAAAGCGAGTGACCACTGTTATCTCATGTGCTTGGAAGTAATGGCGCAGCTTTCTCGAGGCCATGAAGAGGCCGAAAAGCAGTTTCTGCACACCAGAGTACCTTGATCTAGCCCCCTGCAGAAGGGAACTGACAAAGTAAACTGGGCGCTGCACCATCTTCTTTCGTATCTCCTCTTGTGCCTGCGCAGACCCATCTTCGTCGGGACCAGAGCTTGTCGGGGAAGTCCCCTGCTTGTCGGTGGACGTGCTTGCCGTGGTTGCTGGCTCGTCATCTGCCTCCCTCTCTTCCACCAACGCAGCACTAACCACTTGATTGGTTGCCGCTAGATACAACAACAACTTCTCTTGTGGTTTAGGTGCGACAAGTATTGGAGTGGAGGACAGGTACCTCTTCAAGTCTTGCAGCGCAGCCTCTGCTTCCGGAGTCCATTTCATTGGACCTGCCTTTTTCAAAATTTTGAAAAACGGCAGGGCGCGCTCAGCAGACTTAGAGATGAACCTGCTGAGAGCAGCCACGCAACCGGCAAGTCTTCGCACATCTTTGACGCGCTTCGGTGCTTTGATCTGCTCAATGGCCTTGATCTTGTCGGGATTGGCTTCAATCCCCCTCTGAGACACGAAGAACCCGAGAAGCTTGCCGGAAGGGACTCCAAACACGCACTTCTCGGGGTTGAGCTTGAGCTGGATCTTGCGCAGATTTGCAAAAGTCTCATCTAGATCTTGAATCAGAGTTGCCCTGTCCTTGCTCTTGACTACTATGTCATCCATGTAGGCTTCCACATTTCTGCGTATCTGTGGTTCAAAAGCGGTATGGACTACACTTGCAAATGTCGAACCAGCATTCTTCAGTCCGAAAGGCATGCGTATGAAACAGTATGTGCCACATGGAGTGATGAATCCGGTCTTCTCCTCATCCTCTTCAGCCATGAAGATCTGGTGGTATCCTGAGTATGCGTCAAGAAATGAAAGCAGGTCACATCCGGCCGTTGAGTCAACAATCTGGTCAATGCGCGGCAAGGGAAATGGATCTTTGGGACAAGCTTTATTCACATCGGTGAAGTCGATACAAAGCATCCATTTCCCGTTTGCCTTACGCACGACTACAGGATTGGCCAACCACGTAGGATGGAGCACTCCTCTGACAAGGCCTGCTGCTTCCAACTTCTTGATTTCTTCTGCTATGAACTCTTGGCGCTCCACTGCTTGCTTTCTAACCTTCTGCTTGACGGGCCGCGCGTGAGGACAGACGGCAAGCTTGTGCTCAATCACTTTCCTGGGAACACCGGGGATGTCAGACGGTTGCCATGCAAACACGTCGACATTCGCCTGCAGGAAAGCAACGAGCACGCTTTCCTATTTAGGGTCAAGCGTGGCACTGATGGTGAAAGTACCACCAGTGCCGTCCTCCTTGGCGGACACCTTCTTGGTTTTGGGTGGAGCTGCCATCGTCTTCTTACACTTGCCGGTGGAACTCGATGGTGCATCCTCGACGGCAGCGCAGCACTCCAAAGAGGTGCGTTTGCCGGAGTGGGCCCCAGAGCTTTTGCCGGACTTGGTCTTCTTCTTCCCCTCGGGAGCTTTAGCGGCAAGTGTCTCGCGGTCTGTTGCGGCTGCTGCTTCCCGGTAGATCTTGTTGGCGCAGATAAGTGCATCCTTCTTGTCGCCAGGGACAGAGATGACGCTTATCGGGCCTGGCATCTTGAGCATGTTGTAGGCATAGTGAGAGGCTGCCATGAACTTGGCGAGCGCTGGACGGCCTAGTATCCCATTGTAAGGCAACGGGATATCGGCAACGTCAAAAGTGACCCTCTCAGTCCTGAAGTTCAGCTCGCCGCCAAACATCACTGGCAACGTGATCTTCCCCTTCGGCTTGCTCCTTCCCGGGTTGATTCCTTGGAATGTGCCGGTCTCTTCGAGCTCACTGTCAGGGATCTGGAGTTTCCGGACCACAGCGGAGGAGATCAAGTTCAAGCCGGCCCCGCCGTCAACTAACATCTTGGTGACCTTGAGGTTGCGGATAGTTGGTGAGACCCACATCGGCAAGCACCCGACCGTAGTTGTGCGATCAGGGTGGTCCTCAATATCAAAGATGATAGGCGTGCTGGACCACTTCAGAAGTTTGCGCGATTCGACAGGTGGTTCTACCGCATTGACCTCACGCACCCACTGTTTAAGTTGGCGGTGTGAAGTATGCAGAGAAGCACCGCCGTCAATGCACAAAACCTCTGTGGCTTTCTGAAACTCCTGCTCACTGGTTTCTCCATCATCCATGTCCTCGTCATCATCGTCGTCTTCGTCCTTGCCGCGGCTGCGGGGAGGTCTGTCTCCTTGCCGCTGCTTGGCCTTGCCGCGGCGTCCTCCCCGGCCGTTGAATGGCCGCTTCTTGCCGGATCCCCCATCACCTCCTTGGGCCTTCTCCTTGTCGTGCCGCTCGTACTCAGCTTTCTGCTGCTCGACGAGCTGCTCGACCCTCTTGCAGTTCTGGAGGTCGTGGCCCTTGGTGCGGTGGATCTTGCAGTACTGCTTGTCGGTGACGTCCTGCTTGTCGGCGGCCGCCACAGCCTGGCAGTTGGTGCATGCGGCAGTCTCCTTGCCGGAGCTACCAACTTGGGCTTTCTTGGCGCCAGCTTCCTTGCCGGACTGCTCAACGACTAGCACTTCTTTGTTTTTCTTCTTCCTGTTGTTCCGCCGCCGGCTTTTCTTTGCCGGGGCGGCATCCTCGCTGTCAGATCCCCCTGCTCCTGCATTCTCTCCGGGGAGTTTCCTCCCCTCCTCAGCGCGTGCACACTTGTCGGCCAGGGCGTACATCTCGCTGACATCCCTGATCTTGCACATCGCCATCTCCTCCCTCATCCTGCGGTTACGCACGTTCTGATGGAATGCGCTGATAACCGCGGCAGGGTGGACGTCTGGGATGTTGTGCTGGACACGGCTGAACCTCTGGATGAACTTGCGCAGGGACTGTCCTTCCTTCTGGGCAAGCATGTGTAGGTCACTCTCTTGGCCATGGGGTTTGTGGCCCCCTGTAAAGGCGCCGACAAACTGATGGCACAGATCCACCCAAGAAGAAATGGAGTTGTCCGGCAAGTGCATGAGCCAGGACCTGACGTTGGGTTTGAGTACCAGGGGGAAGTAGTTGGCAAGGATCTTGTCGTCTCGCCCCCCAGCAGCTTGCACCGCGATGGTGTAGATGCTGAGGAACTCCGACGGGTGCGTCTTGCCGTCGTACTTCTCCGGCACGTCTGGCTTGAAATTTTTCATGCTGGGCCACTGGACTTGCCGCAGCTCACGAGTGAACGCGGGACAACCTACCGCGTACGGCAAGTCGCCTGGTCCCCCTGGCGCTTGCATGTCGACAGTGGGCCCAGCACGCTGATCTGACTGACGCCGCGCTTCTCTTCGGCGCTCGATGCGAGTGCGAGCGTCTTCTTGTCGGCGATCGTCGAGAACTTGGCGCTGATCGTGACGAGTTCGCGGATCCGACGACGCGGTGGAGTCGTTGTCGAGGTTGACCCGGCGAGTCGGCGATCTTGGCCTTCGGGGCGGAGAGTGCACAGTAGTTGCACCCCCACTGGTCTTGTCGCCATCGGCCCGCGCCTGTCTGACTTGCCACGGCCGCGATGTACTTGGCTGCTGCGGAGTGTCGCCGTTGGCGAAGGCGATGAGGCTCTGAATGGTGAACCTCCAGTCGTCGGCCTTGTCTGCCGCTGGAGGGAAGTCTAGGAGCAGTTGAGCTCGTGCTAGAGCTTCTGCTGGAGTGGCGGGTAGCGGCGGCGAACGGTGCGAGGAGCGGGATATGCTCTGACTTCTAACTACGTTAGAAGGAGCAGCATCCCGTCCCGGCGACCGCGCCTTGCTCGTGCCAGCATGTTGGCGCGTATGCTGGCCTTGAGCGTCCCGAGATCCGCCAGCTTGGCCTTGGCCCAGCAAACGTATGGTACCTTGAGTACCACGACGCTGCCGGTCCCGCGCCTCTTGAGACGAGCGCGGTGCATGTACGGACGCCGAGGTCTTGGAGTGCGCCCGGTCGTCGTGGGAACCGGCTACGCCGCCGATGGGCAGCGCAGCCTTGTCCTTGGACTTGGCGGCACCGTGAGTTCCCTCGTCGACGTCCGTTCTTCCGCCGGCATCTACCCCACCAGCTGTTGGCTCCGGCGGTGGTGGGATCGACGCGGACGGACCTGCTGCCTCCGAAGCCTTCTTCTTCGGCGGCATGTTGATGAAGATGATGATGAAGATCTAGCTCGCGTGCAGGCCGGATTAGATTCACACAGTCTCGACGCACCCCTACCTGGCGCGCCAAAGATGTCGGGGAAACTGATCGCCCACGAACACCTATGGGACCGGAGCCCCTTTTCGGTACGGCAGGGGGCGGAGGTTGCACAAAGAGCAGATCGAGGCGCACACGCGAGCAGTTTACCCAGGTTCGGGCCGCACGGATGCGTAAAACCCTACTCCTGCTTTGATTTGTATTGAGTTCTTGGCTCGGGAGCGCTGGAAGCTACAGTACACTTCAGCGGTTAGCAAGACCGAGCGTGAGAGCGTTCGAATGTCTAACCCCCTCTACGTTGCGCATGGGCCTCCTTTTATACGCTCAAGGGGTAACCGACAGGTGACAACGCAGTTGAGGGTAAAAATGTAAAAAGGGTGGTAGTTGGAACAGTGTTCCATACCTAACCCTGACGGCAGGGGACAAGGGCATTAAATGCCCGTCGCCGTCGCCCAAACAGTGCAAAAAGTGGCCGTCAGGGGCGCCACCGTCCGCCACGACGGTAGCCTTGTCATCGCTGCTTGTCACCGTGTACCCCTGGCTGCACAGCCTTCCGCCACGTGCGCCTGGGATGGTCCCAGAGCGACACGTGGGTGGATGCGCTGGAGCGCGGGTACTGAGTGGAAGCTTGCCGCGGCAAGCGCCTTGCCGCGGTCGCTATCTTGTCGCTTCCGGGAGCTTGTCGCTCACCGGGCCTTGCCAGGATGCGTGGCGCGTCGTGGCAAGTTTCTTGAGATGCCTCGGTGGGCCTTCCCGGCAAGCTCCTCTTGCCAGGGTCTTGTGCCTTGAGTGGCCTTCCCGGCAAGCTCCTCTTGCCGGGGCCTTGTCTCTTTGACTTGGATACTTTGTTCTTGAATGGCTTCAAAGGAATCATAAAGGACCTCGGCGGTCGCCTGGCAAGCCGTGCCGCGGGACGCTACAACTGCCCGTGCACAAGTTCGGGATACTAAGGTACCCCTACTTTAGTACACCGACATAGAGGGCCCAGGAATTGCTTCAAACGGTGCTGCAGCAGCAACATGCTTATTCTTATAGTCGAGACCGGATTCATTCAACCCCCTGTCCAAGTGCCAGCTACAGCAGGCATGTTGACTCGCCAGAGGTTTCAAGCATGGAGCGGCACCGGAACTCGCCTCGTGGACATAACCCGGCGCGACATAACACCAATGCATAGGATTTGGTTGATCAGGGCAGGATGCGCCGAGAAGCCGAGCTGGCGGCTCAGGCGGCCGATCATCAGTCGGCGCCATATTATCCGGCAACCTCAGTGGAGACAGGCATGACTTCTAGGGCTTGGGGCGTGCCGTGCTTAACGGCGGCTATACGGAACGAGCGGTTGCCTAAAGATTTCAAGGGCCCTCGTAAGGTGCCTAATTACACAGCAGATCAGCCCCCCGAGGCTTGGATAGAGAGTTATGAGATGGTGATATCTACTACATGCTTCTATTTCTGTAGACAGTGTTGGGCCTCCAAGAGCAGAGGTTTGTAGGACAGCAGCAAATTTCCCTTAAGTGAGTAACCCAAGGTTTATCGAACTCAGGGAAGTGGAGGTTGAACGTACCCCTTTCAAGCAACCCTGCAATCAAGATACAAGAAGTCTCTTGTGTCCCCAACACACCTAATAAAACTAGGAGTTGTATAGGTGCACTAGTTCGGCGAAGAGATGGTAAAATATGGATGATAGGAGTGGCAAAGCAAAGTAATATAAATCTGTAATAAAAAGTGCAGCAAGCAAACAAGTGGTAAACGTGAGCACAAATGGTATTGCAATGGTGGAAACAAGGCCTAGGCTTCATACTTTCACTAGTGGCAACTCCCAACAACATTGACATAGTCTAATCACATGATATTTCCCATAAAACATGCAATGGAGACGCACTCGGAGGTCATTCCTTTGTGCTCAAGAGAGGACGATAATTATGTAGGGCTACAAAAGCACACCTCAAAGTTCGTAGTTCTCAATCTATGGATTTCCCAATGTCACCGCGGCCATCCAAAGAGAGTACCACAATCACCACAACATATCTCAAGGATAGTCAAAGACAAGCACCAAGAGACTCTCAATCTTCAATCAACACACAAAAGAGGAAATCACTCATGAAGATATTCTTCTAATCCATGTCCAATAGACCGCTGTCACCTTGGTCTTGGGGATTATACTAGATAAAGACAAGTGGGTACATCAATCAAATACATAGAGGAAGGGGAAATATCATGGGATCACCCTAGATTAACATAGCCTATGATCACAACGAAGATCACATCATGGGAGAGAGAATTGACCACATATCTACTGGTAGAAACCTCAGCCCAGAGGAGGAACTACTCCCGCATCATGGAGGGAGGAAGAAACGTCGATGGAGATGAATCCGGGGGCACTTCCCCGTCCCGGCAGGGTGCTGGCACAGGAATTCTGGTCCCCCGAAACTTGGTGGCGATGGCGGCGGAGATTGGAATAGCTTCTGGAGAAAAGGGTTCCGGAATCAGGGTTTTCGCGACGGGTGTTAAATATATGCCAAAGGGGGGCACCAGCGGAGCTAAGGGGGGCCCAGGCGGCCTGGCGCGGCGGCCAGGAGGGGGGCCGCGCCCTCTGGGTGCCTGGATCCCCTGTGGCCCCCCTCCGGCCCTACTTTGGCCGCATGGAAGCTTCTGGAGCGCTGATTTTTTATATATTTTTCCCGGAATTTTCATGGCAATTTACGTAATGGGAAAACCTGAAATACAAAAACAGCAGAAAACAGAAACTGGCAATGGGGTGCACTGAGTTAATAGGTTAGTCCAAATATGATCAAAAGTGTATGGAAGTGCATAAATATCATAGCAATATCACACAAAAGAGGCATGGAGCAGGCAGAAATTATTGATACGTTTTGGACGTATCAACATCCCCAAGCTTAATTCCTGCTCGTCCTCGAGTAGGTAAATGATAACAAGCATAATTTCTGTGGTGACATGCTACCAACCATATAAGAACTGTTCACAGTCACATGACAAATGCTTACTGAGATAATGAATCTTTAGTAATTAAGTTTCCTCATGAGAATATCACAAAGAATTGAAAGTTTTACAATATGATACTGAAACACTCAATAGATTTGTAGTGAGCATGGTGTGCAAACATGACAAAGTGATACCTCGCTTGCCCCCTTTAGTGAAGCAAAACATAAATGCAGGGGCACCTCCGAGGTTTAAGTGACGACTAGATACAATGATTTTAGAATAAACGGTATCATAATCATGCAAAAGACAATGGTACTTTGGGACAATGCACATTACACTCAGAATGACAATCATGCTCTCAATAGTTGGTGCTTTGAAGAAAGAAGGTGGAGACTCTCGAACCGTGGCTTTTGATGGCAAGGTTGAAAATCCGTGGTCGGAAACAAAGACTAATCATGTACCAGAGCTCTTGTTTTTTAAAAACAGAGGTAAAAATTATGTTTTTTAGAGATGCATATTTCGTCAACGAATGCTAGTAGATAACTCAATTACTTCTCGAGCTGGACAAGTTTCGAGGAACGGCTCCCGCACGGGGACGATCATATCCCCTTAATCTCCTTTGTTTATCACTGCCAAAAGTTTTCTGATTTCTCATGAACCAAGCGTGAAGGAGGGTTTGCTTGTTGTATATTTTTTAATGAGCCGGGCGCACTCTTTGCCAGTTCCTTCTCGTATTAGGGGTTTGCAGATTTGACATGCAATCCCGGGGTGAAGCTTGTCCAACTTAAAAAGATCATGAATTAACTACTACTTCCTCATGAGCTAAAACAGAGGCACAAAAGAGAAATGCTTTTGATTAATTTCGAGATGGTACACAAAAGTCTTCGTTAGGAATGGCAAGTAAATACCATGTATAGGAAGGTATGGTGGACTCATATGGCATAACTGGTTTAAATGATTTTGGATGCACAAGCAGTCAGTCCGCTTAGTACAGGCGAAGGTTAGCAAAAGACTGGGAGCGACCAACTAAGAGAGCAATGACGGTCATAATCATGCAGAGCGACAAAGCAACATTGAATCGGGCATGGAAGTTATACCGCTACTCAGAAATTAAAGATCGTCAAGGCTTGATAGACTTTCTTTACAGTCTTAAATATGCGTGAGCATATGCCAAGTCAATCAAAATAAATTCTTGGAGGAAGATATCACTAAACCATACCACATCATAGGCAAAGAAATCATGTTGGTACTTCAATAACACATTAAGAACCCCCCAGCTATTTGAGACTAACCATAAGAAAACATGAACTACTAAGCACCATTATGCACATAGCATTTTTATCATAGACATATCAACCAGTGCAACAGACAAACTCTCTTAACAAGATAAACATGAAAACTCAAGAGAGTTCAGCAACCAACTAAACAAAAGCTCTTTAAAAAGAAAAGCATGAAAACTAAGAGCTAAACATGACAGTAGCTATTGAAAGACAAAGAACACACACAACAAAGATAAACATGAAAATCCTATGTTGTGTTCTAGGTTGAAGTGGAGCGTGTTTGTCTCCCACACAAAGAAAGCTGAGTTCTAACTCGTTATGAACAGCAAGCAAAGCTAAAGAAAACTAAAAAGGAAACTAAAAGCAAGACGCTCCAAGCATAGCACATAACACATGAAGTGATTAAAATATAGTGGAACGAAAGACGAACTGATAATTGTTGATGGAGAAGGGGATGCACGGGGGCATCCCCAAGCTTAGACGCTTGAGTCTTCTTGAATATTTCTTGGGGGTGCATGGGGGCATCCCCAAGCTTGAGCGTTTGATACTCCTGAATCTTTTTATCATCTTCCCTCGCACACTTGAAAACTCCCTTCATACATAACTCATCATAATCTGATTAGCGAGGTTAGTACCCATAATAAAATAATTTTTCCTTGCTGGAAATAAGGATAATCTTGAAGATCTACTATTTCTCAAGATTGACAAAAGGTTTTTGCAAAGAAAAAAGCAAGCTCAAGGTTTGCAAAACGAAGAAAAGGCAAAACAGGACAGAATCTGTGAAAAACAGACCAGCAGGTACTAAATAATTTTTTCGGGGCACTTCTGCAACTCAAATCAAAAAACTCAGAACAGACGCCCGAAATCCAATTGTATAGAGCACGCTGTCGAAAAAATTCAGACCAAAAAGATGATCTGGTGATTTTATACGAATTTTTCTGTCCAAGGACAGAATCTGTTTTCTGGACTGCACGTCACAACTTTTGAACTTTCTTGCAATCGGAGGCTAAACTTGGCACAAAGCTGAGAAATAAAGATACAATGATGTTGCTACAGTAGTAACAAACATCAAGACCACTAAAAACTGAAAGAACAAACTGAAAGCAAAGATAACAAGGGTTGTCTCCCTAGAGCTCTTTCTTATAGCCATAAAGATAGGCTTAAGACTTTAATGATGCTCTCGTAGGAATAAGAGTTGAAGAACAAAAGAGAGCATCAAGAAGAAATTACCAAATACATTTAAGCCTAACATGCTTCCTATGCATAGGAATATTGCAATAGAATAATTCATTGAAGCACAAAGCAATAAGCATAGGAAGACAAAACAAGTGCAGCTTCAAAACCTTCAACATAGAGAGAGGGAACTTAATATTATTGAAATATCTATAAGCATATGTTCCCTTCTCATAATAATTTTCAGTGGGATCACGAATAAACTCAACAATATAAGCATCACATAAAGCATTGTTACCATGATCCACATGCAAAAAGGTACTCTTACTCTCCACATAAGCATAATCTCTATCATTGGTAATAGTGGGAGTAGGACTATCATAAATAACTTGAACACTATAGATTAATTGTGTATTAGGAAGATGGTGTTCAACAAGGGAGTAATTCCCTCCATGATTATGACAAGTTTCATAAGAATAATTTCTCCTTATGTCATAGGTACCTTTATAATCACTATAGATTGGAGTTATAACATCATCATAGTAGAGAAGAGCATTATCATTGCTAGCAACTATATTTGTAAACATGTTGTCTTTATTCTTACTAGCAAAAGAATTATCAATTGTCACATCACTAGTGGGTAAAGGATTGGCAATCCTATCATCCCCAAGCTTAGAGCTTTCCATATCATCACTTTCAGAGTTGGTACCAAAAAGATTTTCAAGATCATAAGTAGCATTATCATCATTTTCCCAATCACAATAAGTAACATGCATATCATAATCAAAATCATCTTCAATAGTACCTACGGACGTATCATCAAGATGATAATTAAGGCAATAAACTTCACCTTCTCCTTTAAACTTACAACTGTTAGGATAAAAGTTGATGGGAGGAATATGCTCAGGCCAGGTTGATACCCATTCTTCTTTCTTCTTGCTCCTCTTCCTCCTCCTCTTATTTTTCTTCTTCTTCACCTTAGGAGGGGGTGGTTGGAGATGAAGCTTCTCCACATATCCTGGTTTATCATTAGAAACAATAGGGGAAACTTGGGAGAAACTCTCCTTTTTATTAGCAGAAATATAAGAGACATTTTTATACTTTGGTAAAGTTCCCTCCTTTCTAATCTTACTTATGTAATCATTTTCATGGCAATTAACAACACAATAGAGATGGCAATTTTGCAAAGTGTTTTTTATTCCTATGGCACTAACATCCAGCCAAGAAGTCTTTTCTGATAACTCTTCACACATCAAAAATAACATAAGCTCATCATAAAGGTCAGAGGTGATCATGTTATCACACAACTGGTTAACAGTTATGTTTTGAAAGTGCATGCATTGAAAATTAAAGTGACCCTTTATACAACAAAGTTCACAAGTAAAAGGATAAAGGTCACACAATTCTCTAGCAATTTCATTTAAATCTTTGACCCAAGTGATTGTTCTTTCATGCTTATGTTGCTTACAATACTTCTCTTCTTCAATCATAGGCCTTTCACAAGGTCTATCCACTCCACAAAAATTAACATGCTTATATAAAACTTCATTTTTAGGAATTGGATCATGCATGTTGCAATCATCATGAACTATTTCATTTTCTTTGCAAATCTCTTTAAAAGGTTCATGATGCTTGATCCAATCCTCCTTAGGCATATTAAGATGTGAAGCAAAAGATTTGAGGAAATCAACAAGGAGTTGAGAATCAAGCCCAAACTTAGCACTAAACTTATTAAAACTTGTAGTTTCAACAAAGGACTTAATGCAATCATACTCATAAATTATACCTGACTCTTTACCTTTGTCGATCTCCCAATTTTCAGTGTTGCGTTGAATTCTTTCAAGGAGTTCCCATTTAGCATCAATCTTTTCGTTTGTGAAAGAACCCATAGAGGAAGCATCGAGCAAATCTTTATCCTGTCGAGAAAGCCTCGCATAGAAATTAGTAATAATCATATCTTTGGGGAGCCCATGGTTAGGACATTTTAGCATTAACGTTTTCAGTCTCCCCCAAGCTTGAGCTATGCTCTCTCCGTCATGAGGATAGAAATTATAAACATAATTCCTATTCTCATGGACTTCATGAAGAGGATAAAACTTGGAGTAAAAGAGAGACTGGATCTCTTCCCAATCCAGCAGGTGAGAGTCATCTAGTAGCCTATACCATTCCAATGCTTTTCCTTTCAGCGACAAGGCAAATAATTTCCTCATGACTCCATCTCTTGTCAAACCTGAAATCTTAAACAACTCACAAAGTTCTGTAAGTTTCAACAAATGAATACTAGGATTGACCGTCCCATCATAACAATCATTCAAAATTATTTCAGTTATCCCAAGTGGTATTTGGAACGGGATATATTCAGTAGGTGGAGGAGACTTCTCTACCACGGGTGTGGTAAAGCGGCCTTCCCCAAGCAGCGAACTAAGAGTGCGGTTTTCCATAAACATAACTAGTGAAACTAAAAACAAGAAACAAAAGGAATTAATTGCAAGATCTAGAGAAGGTACCTTCACTTACCTCACTTCCCCGGCAACAGTGCCAGAAATAGCTTGATGTCTACTACACGCTTCTATTCATGTAGACAATGTTGGGCCTCCAAGAGCAGAGGTTTGTAGGACAGCAGCAAATTTCCCTTAAGTGAGTAACCCAAGGTTTATCGAACTCAGGGAAGTGGAGGTTGAACGTACCCCTTTCAAGCAACCCTGCAATCAAGATACAAGAAGTCTCTTGTGTCCCCAACACACCTAATACGACTAGGAGTTGTATAGGTGCACTAGTTCGGCGAAGAGATGGTAAAATATGGATGATAGGAGTGGCAAAGCAAAGTAATATAATTCTGTAATAAAAAGTGCAGCAAGCAAACAAGTGGTAAACGTGAGCACAAATGGTATTGCAATGGTGGAAACAAGGCCTAGGCTTCATACTTTCACTAGTGGCAACTCCCAACAACATTGACCTAGTCTAATCACATGATATTTCCCATAAAACATGCAATGGAGATGCACTCGGAGGTCATTCCTTTGTGGTCAAGAGAGGACGAGAATTATGTAGGGCTACAAAAGCACACCTCAAAGTTTGTAGTTCTCAATCTATGGATTTCCCAATGTCACCGCGGCCATCCAAAGAGAGTACCACAATCACCACAACATATCTCAAGGATAGTCAAAGACAAGCACCAAGAGACTCTCAATCTTCAACCAACACACAAAAGAGGAAATCACTCATAAAAATATTCTTCTAATCCATGTCCAATAGACCGCTGTCACCTTGGTCTCGGGGATTATACTAGATAAAGACAAGTGGGTACATCAATCAAATACATAGAGGAAGGGGAAATATCATGGGATCACCCTAGATTAACATAGCCTATGATCACAACGAAGATCACATCATGGGAGAGAGAATTGACCACATAGCTACTGGTAGAAACCTCAGCCCCGAGGAGGAACTACTCCTGCATCATGGAGGGAGGAAGCAACGTCGATGGAGATGAATCCGGGGGCACTTCCCCATCCCGGCAGGGTGCCGGCACAGGAATTCTGGTCCCCCGAAACTTGGTGGTGATGGCGGCGGAGATCGGAATAGCCTATGGAGAAAAGGGTTCCGGAATCAGGGTTTTCGCGACGGGTGTTAAATATACGCCAAAGGGGGGCACCCGCGGAGCTAAGGGGGGCCCAGGCGGCCTGGCGCGGCGGCCAGGAGGGGGGTCGCGCCCTCTGGGCGCCTGGAGCCCCTGTGGCCCCCCTCCGGCCCTACTTTGGCCGCATGGAAGCTTCTGGAGCGCTGATTTTTTATATATTTTTCCCGGAATTTTTCTGGCAATTTACGTAATGGGAAAACCTGAAATACAAAAACAGCAGAAAACAGAAACTGGCACGGGGGTGCACTGAGTTAATAGGTTAGTCCAAATATGATCAAAAGTGTATGGAAGTGCATAAATATCATAGCAATATCACACAAAAGAGGCATGGAGCAAGCAGAAATTATAGATACGTTTTGGACGTATCAGATGGCTATGGAGATGCTAGACGTTAGCGAAGCCACATGTGCCAAGTATTTCACCATGATGCTGGAAGGCATGGCTCGTAACTGGTTGAAAGAATTGCCCGTCAATTCCATCGGGTCATGGGCGGAGCTGAAGTCCAAGTTTATCAAGCATTTCAAGGATACATGCAAGCAGCCAATGTCAATTGTGGATCTAGATTCTTGTGTTCAGAACGAGGGCGAATCAACGACCAGTTGGGTGCGCAGGGTCTCGACCATCATGCATTCTTCAGATAAGATCAACGTCGAGTCTGTGATATTAACGTGGGAGAAAAATTGTTGTTTCCCTCCACTCAAGCTAAAGTTGGGGCTACTTAAGTGCCATTGTAGCGATATGGGGGAGCTTATGGCGGCTCTCGTCAAATATGCCGAATCTGATAGTACCAAGGACCCCGAGTCTGAGGCTGAAAGACTAGGAAAGAGAAAGAAGGGTAATGACCCGGGAGGATAGTAGTATAACCTGACCAATCAAAACAGTGGCAATAAACGCAATGCTGACACTTTTGTAGCTAATACGGGGACACGAAATTTTCACCAGTGTCGCAAGGGGAAGCCGCCTCCAAGATATAACATTGATGAGGTGATGAATCAGCCATGTCCAAAGCATGGAACAAACGAAAAGTCGGCCACCTATATGTGGAAAGACTGCAGCATAACGAGGTCCTACAGGGAGTCTATCCAGAACAATTATGGACCAATGTAGGCTCAGGGTCTGGTTTTCATGGTCCGGGTCATGGAGGCGGCGGCTCAAACTCCGGTTTCCAGGGCCAAGGAAATCAAGGCGGCAACAACTAGCATAACAATCAAGTGAATCAGCAACAGTCAGGTTATCAAAGTAACCCAAAGCAATTGAGCAGCGGGTAGTACCATGTCTTTACTACAAGTCTATGCAAGCGGGACCAGAAGCTTCATAAAAGGGCGGTGAATGCTGTTGAACCGGCAATTCCCCATTACTTACGATGGTCTGAGCAGCCCATTGTGTGGAGCCACGAAGATCACCCACCCCGAGTTGATAATCCTGGCTTTAGTGGTAGCACCTCAGGTCGGAGGATACAAGTTCACCAAGGTACTCATGGATGGAGGTAGCATCATCAATATCCTTTACTACAATACCTTCCGTCGTATGGGATTAACTGACAAGAAACTTAGGCCATCCAACACTGTCTTCCATGGATTGTGCTTGGTAAGTCGGCGTACCCGGTGGGAAAAATTGATTTGCAGGTATCCTTTGGGGATGAATATGATGCCAGGACAAAAACTTTAACGTTTGAGGTTGTTAGGATCCATAGCCCATATGATGCTCTGTGTGGAAGGCCGGCTTACGCTAAGTTCATGGCGAGGCCGTGTTATGTTTATTTGCAGCTCAAGATGCCGGGTCACAAGGGGACCATTACAGTGCATGGGAGTCGCACGATAGCCTTGGAATGTGAAGAAGGCGATGCGGCTTATGCAGAGTCAGTTTGCGCCATAGAGGAGCTTAAGTTTTACAAAGATAATGTTGACCCGACAGATATGACATCTTTGAAGAAGCCAACCACAGCGCATGACCCATTGCTGAAGTTTAAATCGGCGGACGCTACCAAGCTAGTTGACTTTGTTCCTGGCGATTCATCTAAGCAGTTCAACATCAGCGCTAATCTAGATCCTAAATAGGAAAGCACGATCATCGAGTTCATTTGTGAGAACCGGGAAATCTTTGCATGGAAACCTTCAGACATGCCGGGTGTATCGAGAGAACTCGCTGAGCACACTCTCAATATTGATCCGAAGTATAAGCCGGTCAGACAGTTTCTTCGCCGTTTTAATGAAGAGAGACGGAATACCATTGGTGAAGAAGTGGCTCGGCTCTTGGTGGCCTGGTTTATCGTTGAAGTTTTCCATCCTGAGTGGTTGGCTAACCCGGTTTGGTGCTTAAAAATAACGGCACTTGGCGCATGTGTGTGGACTACACACACTTAAACAAGGCTTGCCCAACTGACCCATTCGCCCTTCCCCATATTGATCAGATCATTGATGCTACGGCGGGTTGTGAGCGCTTGAGTTTTTTGGATGCATATTCTGGGTATCACCAGATCAAGATGGCAGTTAAGGACCAGGAGAAGACGGCTTTCATCACTCCGTTTGGAGCCTTCTACAATGTATCTATGCTTTTTGGGCTTAAGAGTGCCCAGGCGACTTACCATCGATGCGTACAGAATTGCTTGGATGGCCTGATTAGGCGTAACGTTCATGCTTATGTGGATGACATTGTGGTCAAATCCAAGAAGAAGGAGACCCTGATCGACGACTTGAAGGAAACGTTTAACAATCTCCGGGTGTACAAGATGATGCTTAACCCGGCCAAGTGTGTCTTTGGTGTTCCAACAGGCAAGCTCTTGGGTTTTTTGGTCTCTGAGAGAGGAATCGAGGCTAACCTAGAGAAAATCAAGGCCATCACCTCCTTGGCAAGACAGAAGTGTGTCAATGATGTCCAGCGCTTGACAGGACGGATAGCAGCATTGAGCCGGTTCATAAATCGCTTAGGTGAGAAGGCTATCCCTCTATATCAGATGATGAAAAAGACAGATGATTTTGTCTGGAGTGAAGTGCTACTTCTCGAGCTTGCGTTGTATTCCCTCGAAGAGGAAAGGGTGATGCAACACAGTAGTGTAAGTATGTCCCTTAGTTTTTGAGAACCAAGGTATCAATCCAGTAGGAGACCACGCGCAAGTCCCTCGCACCTGCACAAACAAATACGAACCTCGCAGCCAACGCGATAAGGGGTTGTCAATCCCTTCAAGTCACTTACGAGAGTGAGATCTGATAGATATGATAAGATAATATTTTTGGTATAGAAACAGAAAGTAAATAAAGCAAAGTAAAGCAACGGCGGCAGAAATTGGCTAGTTGACGTTAAAGTAATATGATAAAGATAGACCCGGGGGGCATAGGTTTCACTAGTGGCTTCTCTCATGATAGCGGAATTCTATGGTGAGTGAACAAATTATTGTCGAGCAATTGATAGAAAAGCGCATAGTTATGAGAATATCTAGGCACGATCATTGTATATAGGCATCACGTCCATGACAAAGTAGATCGAAACGATTCTGCATCTACTACTATTACTCCACACATCGACCGCTATCCAGCATGCATCTAGAGTATTAAGTTCATAAGAATAGATTAACGCCTTAAGCAAGATGACATGATGTAGAGGGATAAACTCAAGCAATATGATATAAACCATCTTTTTATCCTCGATGGCAACAATACTATACATGCCTTCATGCCCCTGCTGTCAGTGGGAAAGGACAACGCAAGATTGAACCCAATGCCAAGCACTTCTCCCATTGCAAGAACTATAGATCTAATAGGCCAAACCAAACCAATAATTCGAAGAGACTTGCAAGGATATTATAATCATACATAAAAGATTTCAGAAAATAATCCAATATTGTTCAAAGATAATCTTGATCATAAACCCACAATTTATTGGATCTCGACAAACACACCGCAAAAAGATTACATTGAATAGATCTCCTTGAAGATCGAGGAGAACTTTGTATTGAGATCCAAAGAGAGAGAAGAAGCCATCTAGCTAATAACTATGGACCCGAAGGTCTGTGGTAAACTACTCACAATTCATCAGAGAGGCTGTGGTGTTGATGTAGAATCCCTCCGTGATTGATCCCCCTCCGGTGGAGCTCCGGAACAGGCTCCAAGATGTGATCTCACGGGAACAGAAGGTTGCGGCGGTGGAATTAGGGTTTCGTCTGTTGCCTCGATGTTTTCAGGGTATGAGAGTATACATAGGCTGAAGAGGGGCACCGGGGGAGCAACAGGTGGCCCATGAGGGTGGGGGCGCGCCTACCCCCCTGGGCGCGCCCCCTGCCCTCGTGGCCACCTCCTTCACTTCCTGGCATGTACTCCAAGTCTCCTGCGTTGATATTGTTCCAAAAATAACTCTCCCGAAGGTTTCATTTCGTTTGGACTCCGTTTGATATTCCTTTTCTACAAAACACTGAAATAGGCAAAAAAATAGCAATTTGCAGTGGGCCTTGGGTTAGTAGGTTAGTCCCAAAAATAATATAAAAGTGTATAATAAAGCCCATTAAACATCCAAAACAGAATATATAATAGCATGGAACAATAAAAAATTATAGATACGTTGGAGACGTATCATGAAGCTGCCGACGAAGCATTCGAGGCACTCAAGAAACAATTGGTTGAGCCGCCAGTTCTTGCGACCCCTATTGACAAAGAGCCTTTGTTATTATACGTTGCTACAAATAGCAAGGCTGTCAGTGTGGCTATTGTGGTGGAAAGGAAAGAGGCTGGCAAGGAGCACCTGGTTCAAAGGTCGGTTTACTATATCAGCGAGGTGCTCATTGAATCCAAACAGAGATGTCCACATTGGTAGAAGTTGGTATACGGGGTCTTTATGGCAAGCCGGAAGCTCAAGCAATATTTTTTGGGTCATCCTATTACGATGGTGAGTTCTGCTCCCTTAGGGGATATCATCCAAAATAGAGAAGCTACAGGACGAGTGGCCAAGTGGGCCATTGAGCTTGGGCCTCATGGCTTAAAATGCATGCCTTGGACGGCCATCAACACTACAAAAAAAAAATACACTTCCGTGATAATACCTGTTTGTCACAGTAGGTCACATTTTCTATCATGCATGTACATCCATGAAAAATTTATGACAGAGTGAAGATAGTTATACATGTGCTGTCGTAGAAGTGTTCCATGACATTACCAAAATGATCATCACGGAAGTGTCCACTTCCATGACGAGAAATCGCGCGTCACAGTATTGCTTTCGTCAAGGGTGACCAACACGTGGCATCCATCATAACGGAACGCGGTTAAGCTATCGGGTCCGGTTTTGGATCCAATAACCCGTTAACAGCCCCGACCAATGGGGATTTTCCACGTATAAAATCATCATTGGCTGGAGTCGGCTCACCGTTGGGACAAATGTCATCCACTCATTGGACCAAAAGCGCCTATGATACATTGACACGTGGCACGACCCAACAGAGGCCCATTCATGTGAAAAAGGCCGGCCCATTTGACTTGGTCAAAAGGTGGCGGGCCGGCCCACGACAAGCCTGTTAATGGCCTGTTCACATATAGCCCATTTACAACCCGCTAACCCAGGGCCCATTTACGGCCTATCCGAATTAGGCCCAGTAGCGTCATCTGGGTCGTCCAATATAATTTCAGCCCATTTTAACTTCTGGCCCATGACGTCTTTTGGCCCATATGAGGCCCTTAGTAACCCTCGGCCCATTAACAGCCCGTGGTAAAACTGGCCCGTAATGAACAGTGTATCACTTTATACCCATTAACGGCCCATTATTCTGTTGGGCCGTTTCCAGCCCATGTTATCTTTCGGCCTCCTCAGGGCCCATTTATTCTTGGGCTCATTTCCACCATTCGTTTACTTTAGGCCCGTTACTGTCATTTTCTGCTTGTGGGCCAAATACAACCCGTGGTTACAGTCGGCCCGTTTGTGGCCCGTTTTCATAGCGTCATCAAATACGACCCATTTATTCTTGGGCTCATTTCCAGCATTCGTTTACTTTCGGCCCGTTACTGTTATTTTTTGCTTGTGGGCCAAATACAGCCCGTGGTTACAGTCGGCCCGTTTGTGGCCCATTAATACGTTGGGCCGTTTTCATAGCGTCATCAAATATGGCCTATTAACGACAATCCGTTATAGTCGGCCCATGAACGAACGATTTCAACTCTAGCCCATTTACGGCCATAATGTGGTCTGTTATTGGCCCATGTTTGGCCAACCGATCATACGGCCCGTAGAAGGCCCATTGATGATACGGCCCATAGAATGCAAATTATGTCTACGCCCCGTAGAAGGCCCATTGTTTCTATGGCCCGTAGGAGGCCCATGTTAACTACAGTAAATATGTAGCCCATTGTTAATGTGGCCTAGTTTTAAAAAATAGGTTATTGTGGCCACTAGAAAAACACAGAAAAAGAATTGAAGTGACTACAAGCAAACAACAAAACAAGACAATAAGGAAATAAATAAGCAAGCGATTAACGCTAGCCTATTACCACTATTAGACATATTACATCCACTAGGCATCAAAGTTCACCACCAGTGCAAATATAGGGAACAAAGCAGCATATTACATACATTGTCCGTCAAAATTGGCCACCAGTGCAAATAAACACGGCTGCAAAACATGAGCATAACTGAAACTACTTCAGAAGAGCTCAAGAAATGTGGTATCCACCATGCTATCAATAAGCTTAGCAAGCTTATTAGCTTTGTCCTGTTTGGTGCTAAAATCCTCCAACGCTTGCTGTTGCACAAGAAAGTATCCATCTGAATGCTCCAGGGACTTCCGCAGTCTTTCCGCTTCTTGTCGCAGCCCAACTGATCGATGTCTTTCAGCTTGTAGTTGAGACTCAAGAAACCGAACTGATTTAGAAAGTGAGTTTGAATAGCTTGTGCAAGCGATAGTGGCCAGTAACTCTAACACTAAACTAAGACAGGACTTTGGGGTTGTCTCACTGTCTTCGAGATAGTCTTCCTTAGCTATTTTATCAGCTTTGTTGGAGACCAACAAGGATGTGTCACTATCCCGAACCTTATCTGCATTACTTCCTTTACCATTGCTTAATAAGGCACTCTTCCCCAATATTCTGTCAGCATTCTAAAAGAAGAAACAAGCAGACACATAACAGTTTAGCATGTACTAGTATATGAAACTCATTTGGGTGAACCAGTTCATTAGTAAGGTGGACATGATTAAACTACCAAGTCTTCTATTGCCAAGTACTAGTACATAATAAAAGCATCAAACAAACATATATCTATGTCATATGGTCACTGCATTGTCTTGCCAAATCAAAATAGAGACACGGTTCAAATCATATCAGTTCAAGACAAAGCAGCAGTGAAAGAATGCAAAGCGTGGGAAACTACACGGCACAACAAGATTTCAGATGGGTACCACGGGTCTACATGTACAACAACACTATTTGCTTTGTTGTGATGCTAGTAATGTGCATGATATGAGAAGTCAACTATATACACAATTGAAATTGAAATCAACAGAGCTATTGATAAGAGCAAGCATGTTAAAGAAACATGCGTGAACATACCTGATGTGCCATTAGAGTTTCGATTGGACCATTCAATTTAAAAATAAGTTTGTATGAGTAAATACAGTGATACAAGAGCAAAGCAGTATGCACGATAGCAATCATGGTTAAAAAGGTGCGCCTAGGCTCTAGGTGTTGGCGAAACACATTGCGCATAACTATGCTTAATCTGTGCATAACTGTGCATAAGCATGCGCTTTGGTCAGTAAAGCGCAAGGCGGTGGCAAAACGCACAATTAACGCCTAGCGCTTTTTGGAACTATGATAGCAATGGAATCTTAAATTAGAACAGTTGTTGTTCAGGTTTAGGCACTTGTTCTACATGCACAGAGTACAGTAAGATGCAAAAATATAGTACTTAAAAATAGAAAATGAGCTCATAGACCTTACCACATTCTTGGTTCGGGACCAGTACAAAACAAGGCGTTCCCAATCATCGTCCAATAAATGTGTCTTAGGAGAACGTAAGGGAATTTGATGAGTTTCTTTGCCGGTGAAGTACGTTTTCTTCAGGTAATTCTGATATTGTCACCAAGCATTCTTGAAGATAGCAGAGGTATTAGCACAGGTTACCTCATCCTGAGTTTCCAAATCGGTCCTTCTCTATAGAGAAAAGTGGGAAAATTTGTTGTATTATAACCATCATGGAGGTAGGATGTATGGGACAAAGCAAAGTAATTGCCATGAATAACATTACTTACACATAACTCCTGGACAAACACCTGCAACTGGCATTTTTCTTCATCTTCAATATAATATTTCCAAGATGGGAAGATACGCACATACGATTTAACAACATCAAATGTGATAGATGCTAAAGTACGACTAGCTGGTTGTGCTTCCACCACAGGAATAGGCGTACTAACTGGTGGAGTTGGGGTTCGCCATGGTAGTACTGGCCCTTTGGGCACTGGAGCTTCCTTACTAACTGCTCTTGTTTGGGAGCTCTATGGTGGAGATGGTGTTGTGTCAACAGGAACTAGGTTACTATCTGCTGGGGTTGGGGTTAGATTGGGTGAAGCTGGTTCACTGTCCATCGCAGTAGGGGTACAATCTGCGAGAGTTTGGGTTATGTGTGGTAGGGATGGTTCTTGTGCATGTACAACCAGGGTGCTATCTCCACCAAGAGGTAACATTGTTTTATTTGAAGACCGTGTTTTTAGTCCGCTAGATGCTGGCATCACCCGCTCCAATTCAAAAGGCTGCTAAAGAGGAAACATAGTTGAATGTACAGACATTGTATGAGAGACAGATGCAATAGATAGTGTGGAAAAAAGTGGACATGAAATAGTTGACATGTATATTGTTTAACTGAAACGGATAGCATGACATAATTTCACATATATGATGTCTATCTAAACTGGATAACATAGCATGACATAATTCAAAGATATGATGAATAACTAAAACGACGTGCCAAGTTAGAGCATACACCTCGGTGGGGGAATAGGACTTGTCATTTGTCTCTGAATCCATCTCTTAGGAGCTATCGGGACCCAACAAGAGATCTGTTTCGACAGGTAGCACTGTCTGCTCTGAAGGCCTTGTTTTCACTCCATATTTTTCAATCTCCCACCCAAATGGCTGATTCACAGGAAGAGTAGTTTAATGTACAAACATTGTCGACAAATGGAAATGTAAAGAAGAAAATGATGGGCAAGATATCATTCAAATATATGATGCCTGGTTAAACAGGATGGCATTGCACATTTCACATATATTATGGCTGGCTAAAAGACATGAGACTGCATAATTCCCATATATGATATAGAAACTAAACAGGTGGCGACAGAACATGTCTAAACTAAGCAGATGGCATATATGATGTCAAAAGTAGGAACTGCAAGGCAACATATGCATGATATGACTAACATCATCATGCCAAGGTAGAGCAAACACCTTGGGGGGTAAATAGGAGTGGTCAGCGGCGTATGAATCCGCCTTAGAACAGATATCTTCCTATGGATTACAATCCGGAGAGGGGTGGGGAGGGTTTGCCATTGAACCCACCATGGAGCGATGTCTGCATGACATTGTATTGCCGCGCAAAACTCTTCTCTTTTTCTCAACATGTTCAGCATGACTGTGTACAATATCTGACATGCATACGAAAAAAATATGGTGAGATTATGTAAGGAGAGCATGCAGAAATTTAGAGTGATTGTAACAACCAGTGGATGGATCCAAAAATAATGATAGCAGGCTGATGATTGCTTTAATTTAATAAAAAGATAGATGATGTTTGCTTTACTATTTGTTTCCCACCCAAGATGAACAACATAGGCATCCCTAGGTGAACCAAATATTAGACAGAGATACTATTCATTGCTTCCTCGATATGTGCCCCACAACTAATTTAGAACTCAAGTTTGAACATTAATTTGGACCTGACTTGGAGTCCAAGAGGTGAACATGGCGATAAAGTAGTAGGTAATTTTAAGCAATGCATAACATAAGCAGAATCAAAAGAGTGCGACCTCTCTTGTGGGCCCGTGTACTCCTCAGGTTCATCTGCTAAGTTGATGATGGTGATGCCGCTGCGGTGGGTGCCGGCGGAAGGGAAGGAGATCTGAGGCGGCGAAAGACAGTCTGGAGTTGTGATGTTTGGTTTGGTTGATGTTTCTATTGATGGAGCACCTTAGGTGAGGTGGACGACGTCGCGACAGGAGCAGGAAAAACCACACAAAGTTCCATTCGATACCTACCTGTAACTGAAGTAATTCTGTAAGGGCTCATTTGGCTTGCATGATTCTAGAAACATAGGGATAGGAAAAACACCGGAATAGGAGAGGAATGCACATGGTAAACAGAGCATTTGTAAACACAGGATTTCTGTCAACTTGGGTGTTTGGTTTACAGGAATTGGAAGAGCAGAGGAACGCAGAGAAACATGGCCAAAATAAAGTGAAATCATATGAAAGCGTGTACAGTTAGAATGTTATTCTGCCACTAATGCACTTGGTCTTGTTTTCATGCATAGGATTTTGAAAAATAGGTCCAGGTGGATGTTTTGCGTAATTGAAATCAACAAAATGCATGAATAACTGAATAGTAGAGTGCCATTGGAAAATTCCCCATTGCTATGTTTTTCTGTCGAACCAAAATAGCCCTAATGGATCGGCATGAATGTATAGTAATAAGTGATGCAACAAGTGTACAACCTCTTTGCCGTAGCCGTGTCGACCTCAACATCATTGGGTTGGTCGCTGAAGCAGTTCAGGCAGAGGTGGCTGTCGGAGGTGTGGAGGAAGATCTAAGGAATCTGTAGACGGCGTCGAGGGCATTGCTCTGTTGTGATGGATCATTCTGTCGTTGGAGCAGCCTCGGTGAGCCGTAAGACGTCAAGGCTGAAGCAGCACAAGACAGCCATCGTCAATCTCAAGTGGGATTCTAATAGCATCTCCAATAGATGATGTAAAATAGATGTAAAATTTACATCACCAAAAACCACCTGACTACAACAGATGAGGTTAGAACTGTTGACTCTGAACTTAACTGTCGAAACTGAAATTTACTGTGGAATCTGAATGTTACTGTCGAAACTAAATGCAATGGTAGCAGAGAGGCATTTGACATGTAGTTTAGGGAGGGCATGCAGTTCATCTTCAACCTGCACCCCCCATTAGCCGCCAGCCACCATCGGTCGAACCGCCGGCTCCAGCGCCGCCTCGCCGCCCCGAAACAACTCCCCACCGCCGGTCCGCCGCCGCCCCGGCCAGCCCTATAGGCCCCCCGCCTCCACCCTGAACCCTAAGATAGATGGTGGGGTACCTCTCCGGCGAGCTCCCGTCCCCGCTGCGGGTGGTTCTTCCCTAACTCCGGCGAGCCCCCCACCCCCTGAAAATGGACTAACCCAAAAGTCGATTCAGTCGACTGAAGTGTAGCTAAATTGGAGCAGAGCAGCAGTACGAGCGAGGGGGAGAGCAGCAGCAGCAGCAGCAGCGCGAGCGAGCGAGCAAGAGCCGGAGCAGCAGCAGCTGGGCGAGCGAGCGATCAAGCGAGAGCCGGTGCAGCAGCAGCGGTGCAAGCGAGCGATCGAGTGAGAGCCGGAGCAGCAGCAGCAGCGTGAGCGAGCGAGCGAGAGTCGGAGCAGCAGCAACAGATCCGACGGGTATGGCCGCCGCCGCCGAAGGGGCCTCGCACTAGGGGAGAGCCACCGTGGAGATGTCGCCCACGGCGCCGGCTTCAAGGTAGCCGCTCCATGGGGTGCGGGATGGAGCACCGTCGGCACCGGGAGGTCGAGCTAAGGAGAAGGTGCGATGCGATGAGTGTACAACCTCTTTGGTGGCGCCGAGTAGGCCTCGGCTTCGTCCGAGGAGTCGGTGAGGATGATGTAGTTCTGGTGGAGCAGGTTAAGGCAGTGCTGTGGGGATGGAGCAGCCGCGATAGACGAGGCGATCATCGGAGCAGCTCCTTGGAGGTGGAGGACCGGGCGGCTAAACCGGCGGGACGACGAGATGGATGACGGATCCTCATCCGAGGAGGTGGACGAGGGACGTCAAGCTGTTGCGGTGGATGATGTCGTCGGGGAAGAGGCTCTGGCTGGGCAGCGGTGAGGTGGCGGATGGAGGAGGGTGGGGTTAAGCGGCTGGAGCGGAGAGGTTATGGCGGCCTGTGATTTCAAATGGCAAAAAGGAGGCGATGGAGACGCGTTTGTCGAAAATGTAGGGTGTGTTACAAAAGTACCCCCCACAGATTTGAACTAGCGGCCCTTTCGGCTCAGGGTTAGAAGGGGGATTTCGCCTGTCGGGATTTGGCAGTTGGAGGGAGTTTTCGCGCGCATTGTTATTTCGGGATAGCAAGGCGCGGGTTGTGAAGGCGCCAGTTTTGGGAGCACGATATCTGAATTTTCGGGGCGCGGGTTGAATTTTAGGGACAAGACTAACGTGTAATATTGTACTTGTACGTACCAATTCAATTCGCACTTCCCTCAACCAAACAGAAAACGAAAAAATAAAACTATTCACACCACACAAAGAGAGAGTCTTGCCCCGTTTTACTATAAAAATGCTATTTAAAGCTACTCATACCAACAATTTAGTGCAATTAAATGCTATTCGGTAGTATGAATCCATGTTATATGTCCAATTAAATTTTTTCGCTTGCTGTATAATGCATGTAACCTACTCATACCAACATTTTAATGCATTCCAAATGTCTATACTACCGCTGCAATTCGAACTGAATTTGAATTCGTTTCTCTATTTCAATAACAATCTACAATCATGATTATTGCCAACTTCAACCATCATTCGTGTATTACCTTAATAACACACCACATGATTACTATAGAGATAGATATGAACTATGTGTACTACATGAACTCGAATTCTATTTTTTGAATACACTTGATGTTGATTCCAAATAATAGCACATTTGATGTACTAACTATATATTCATAATCTAAACCATGTTCCATATGTGTACACCGTGTTTATCACACATAGTATAGTGCCCCGCCCCCTACATTATGACAAGTATTTAGACATGAGCTGCAAAAGCCACACATTAGCCCAAATTATGATCAATGTTCTATATGTTATACGTAGTACTAGCAAGATGCCCATGCGTTCCACAGAACATCAACATGTTCAAGGGGAGGCCTAATTTGCAAATATGGAGAGGGGTGTGGGTATCTTTTTTCAAAATTGCCATAGTTTCCTTTCTATCCGTCAGATATAAATCGGACGGCCTATATTGCAGGATGGCACCATCATCAACAACTCCGTTTTTTATAAGAGTAGAGATAAAATATATTATATGTAGTATAACATGCTCATAACCACACCTTGTGTATCACCGTTATATATATTCACACATGCGTTGGTTTAAAACACTATGATACATTCTTCAAATATCCGAATTCGCTTTTTATAATGAAGTATGATCTCTATTCGTCTTTTACACCCAAACAATCCTCTTATTTTTGTAGCTAGCTAGCACTAACTTTCTCTCGTGCATGCAGACGCCCACATCCCTCTCACTCTCCCTCAGCATTCTCTAGCTCCATCCCGCAAATTCGTCTTTTCACTTTAGTTTGTTCACCCATGGTGTGTGTAGCCCCCCAGCTCCTTCTTTACGGCACACATCGATCGATATGCCTCTCTAGCCAGGTGTGCGTAGCACAAAACACAAGCTTCCCCTCTTCTCTTATCACCGTCCATGCCTCACTCCCACCACTCTATTCATCGATCTCGTACTCGCACACTCCTCCCCCCTCGATATAGTATGACTCTCGCACCACCTCCTAGATGCATCCCTCTCTCTCTATCCTTCTTCCCGTGCCTCATTTGCTTCTAACACACACGTGCATGTATACAGATCGATCTCCCAACATATACCTAGGTCGACTTTAACTATCCCCCCCCATCGATCGACGTACCTCACAAGTTATGTCTCTCCTTTCTCTAACAAAGGATGATTGATCTTCCTATTAGTTAGTCTGCTTACCATAGCCATATCGCCCCCCATCATTCATGCATGCCTCCCGACCCGTCCCTCACACGCACGTGCACAGACAGGCAGCCATCCCCTCTCTTATTGATATTGCAGGCGTGTCCTCTGGTTGTCTAGCAAGCCTAACCCACCATTTGTTAGAAGCAACTCCACTACCACCCCCTCCAACACTCTAGCTCTGTCTCTCTCCCAACCTTATTCCTCTCCTACACATATGCATGGATGCCAAACGATCTCCCTTAATACATGAGGTAGATCGATCTCCCTTAATACACGAGGTAGGCCTCTCTCCTCCTCCACGCATATACCAACCATTATACCTCTATAGTTAATTAGGCCTCCCTCCCCCCCCCAGCACACATCGATAGTCGAGCGCTGTAGGTAGGTATCCATGCCACAGAGACAAACTGCACATGTCCCCTCTCACGTTCCAGTAGGCCAGCCACTCTATATCTTTGACGTGGGCACACACAAATTCGATGTCACTCTTTATCGATCGCGCGCGCACACACACACACATCATCCCTCTCTTCGATTCTATGGACACCTCAAGCCGATGATACCTCCACTCTCTTCTCGTGGATCGCCCTTTCTATATATATGACATATCCAGGACTCTATTTCACACACATTGCATATGTTACATTTTTTGATTGACCCCACCCCCCAAAAAGCTCTCACGAACCCACACACCATATCTCTCTACGTTTGTATCTCTCTCACACAACCCCACGTAGGTGGTGTACGTATACAAGAAGACAATAGATGCACCTTGCACGTACTCACGCTTCGTGCCCAGCCACACCCGCGCGGGTACACGGTGGAGCTCATTTCTGTACGAAATGGCAGCCCACGTGCTAATTTGAACGCGTGTAGCGGTTGTTTACCTACAGAGGTCGTGTACCACGCGTGCACGAAACAAAGTTCGACTTGATGCGTTGGCGCGTTATTTTTAAATAAAGTTATATCGCTCAATGGCACGTACATAGAATATAAAACAATTTTTAGGGAGAAAAAGGTAATCCGCTCTACTATATACAATGGAGCATGCCTGCCTGGTTTGTCTCTCTTCAGAGTATCTCACAGAAGGCTGCGGTGGCCTCTCTCTCTCTCTCTCTCTCACCGTTGGTCACTGATCCGGCCGCATCCCGTCTGTCGGCGGCGAAAGGGAGGACGTGCATTGTTTCTCCATTCGACGGCGCCGAGGCAGCACGTCCCGATCTGCGGTACACGCCGTTTTCTCTAACCAAGCTCCGGCGTGGTAGGGCCTACGCCACCTGCTCGCTGCCGTAGTATGTGCAGATTCCGCTCGCCGCCGCTCACCTAGTTACATCCCGACGACCTCCAGGTATCCCCTCCGGCCTTGCTCCACTGCCTGTCTTCACACGTCGCTGCATGTGGATCTTCCATAGTTCTTTGCCCAAAATGTAGCTCGTCTGGCGTACTTTCCATATTGCAATCTCATCATCACACTGTTTTAGACAAACGCAACCGTGTTGTTATTTTCCCTTAGGACAAGGAATATGCTTCTTTTTTGTCGCCGCATGTGTCATCAACTGTTATTGGCCAGTAATTGTTTCCTTTCTACCTCTTTTTTGCAAACAGGGCTATCCATTTCACCTTGTTGCTATTGCGACCTTTTGGTGAACTGCACAAATCACGTTTTTCTTAAGAGTGTTTTGTGCAGTTCTACCAAAATGTCACACGGGCAACGTCTCTACATTTCAGTGCGACTGCACAAAGGGAGATTGGTTTTGCTCTATCCTCCTCATCCAACTCTAAGCCTAATCTTCTCCAACTAGTTAGTCTTAAGAGAGACTGCAAAGGTGACCGACTTCTATTTGTGTGTTTATTGTTTCATCAGCAGTCCTCAATTATCGTAATCACACTTAATATCTTTAGAACAGGGACGCTCAACTCTATTTTAGTGGAACTTTACAAAATGATCGGAATGTTGCATGCTCCAGAATGCTACTTTTTTTCCCAACGTGCCTTGTTGATTTAGACAGAGCTGGGGGGACGTTGCTGCCAATGAAAGCATGGATCAATTTTAATTTAACACTTTCTCACAACTTTGTCTTCAGTTGTGATGTAAATATTAGTTCTGATTAGCAAGGAAGTTAGTTTTTTATTGTTTCCAAAAGATCATCGATGACAAGACACACGAAACAAAAGTCGAAAGCTCACACCATTGTACAATTTCAGGTCGCTGGAAAATTATTTGTACAGTACATCAATTATGTAAACAAATATTGGAAGCTTGATAGCATTGCCAGAAGCCTCTTTGGCATCTGGGTCCATGTGCCATGCACAAAATTATACTCCTTCATTCCTAAATATTTGTCTTTTTACAAATTTCAAATAGGCATATTTTAAAGTGTAGATTCACTCATTTTGCTTCGTATGTGTACTCCCTCCGTTCCTAAATATTTGTCTTTCTAGAGATTTCAACAAGTGACTACATACGGAGAAAAATGAGTAAATCTACACTCTAAAATATGTCTATATACATCCGTATCTAGTAGTCCATTTGAATTTCTAAAAAGACAAATATTTGAGTAGTCACTCGTTGAAATCTCTAGAAAGACAAATACTCTGGAGTATATTTAAGAATCGAGGGGGTAGTGCACGGCCGCATGGGAGACTCAGACCGGTCATTGCGCCGCATTAATAGTGAGTAATGAGCAGTCAAATCATAAGCCCCACCTTTCCCACTGTAAGTTGCTCGAAAGTAGCAACCATCAATACGCTCTTCTTTGAATCCGCTCATACTACTCCATCCGTCACTGTTTATAGAGCGCGCTTCAGATAAAGAGAAAATCTCTGGGACCAAGGCGACTAGCGATCGGCCTGAAAAATAGCATTGGTAGTTATAGCACGGCGTCTATTACTAGAGGAAATAATGCGTACACACATGCATGTAGTGCTTCCACCCCGGGTACACACATGCATGCACTTACTCCACTCCGTAGTACTACATCGAGAGAAAATTGCGGTTACCACGCCCTAATTAATTGAGCATTAAACCAAACACATCTAAAGTCTCTCTGGTGGTGGAAACGCATTGAGAGAAATGCATCATAATGAAGCGCGCCCTGTAAACTGTGACGGAGGGAGGAGTAGTATGAAGGTGCAAAACCAAGTACGCGTACGGCCAGTCGGTCAACGCACCTCCTCTTGGCATATCACTGACATGTGGGACCGGAGTGTGAGCAAACCGATCTCAATTGATGGCAAAATGGCCAACCCTCCGTTCCTTGAGAGAGACGAGGAGTGAGAACACACAGACGGGCTCGCACGGAGGCCAAGATATATTTGAGCATCGTTGATCGATATCATCATTACATGTTGGGCTGCCGTTTCCGCCCTTCTCCGGAATAAATGTGTACTTTATCAGAGATTAAAGAAAAATAAGAGTACAGAGGCTCCACCATGCGGTTCTAGTAGTAGTACTACTCGTACTACTAAACCTTGCGCTTGGCTCTTCGCCTCTTCGTGAAGTCGAACAATGATGGTACTCCGCATGTTCGGTACTACAGTGTATGCCTCTGGCAATCTGACACTGAATGAACTAATGCATGTCAACCGCCTGGGCGAGGGTACGTCGCATTAGTCAAAAGGCATAAGCGAGCTTCACCTTGTCCTGCAAGCTTCTCCTCGTTCTGCAAGTTGACGGGACACACCAGCAAGTAGTGCTAGTCCATACTCCCTCCATTCCGGTTAATATGGCTTAATCTTTTTTTGTGGGTAAATGAGAGAGCTTTATTCATATATAAGCATTCTTAGGACGTTCAGCCAAGACACTAGTCACTAGGAAGCGAGGAACCCCGCAAAAAAAGAAGTAGGAAGCGAGGTGTTTCATCAAGCTAGCTCTTGGCCACATTGGAAGTGCAGCAAGCACGGTTCGCACAAAGATGCACCGCAAGGTTTGCTGACCTGCTTACATGCTGAATAACAAAAAAAGAGGACATATTATCGATCACTCCTATTTGTAATAGGATATGAGCCAGATTTAAGCGAGAATTGTGGCGAGTGTTCCATGCAATCAACTTCCATTATCACATGCGAGAACCCTCGAAGAGAACCAAATGTGTTGAAGATTGCTTTATCACATTTTAAAAATATAATAAGAGTGCAGACGCTCCTCCATCTGGTTCCTAGTGTACCTCTATAGACTACTATAGTAGTAGTACTAGTACTAGTACTAGTAAACATTGCGCTTGCCTGTTCGCCTCTTCGGGAAGTGCAACAATAATAGTACTACTAGTACTACCTCCGTCTCGGTGAATAAGTCATTCGTGTAGTTCTAGGTTGACGATTTAACTATCTAAATATGTATTATATGTGACAAAAATATGTATTTAGAAACTACATCATTGTAGAAATCTAGTGATATACTTTTCATGACATATAACACATATTTAATTCCTCAAATCGGTGACCTAAAACCACGCGAATGACTTATTCACCTAGATGGAGGTAGTATAGTGTATGCTTCTGGCAATCTGACACCGAATTAACTGTTGTACGTCCACCGCCTGAGCGAAGGACAACTTGCATTAGTCAAAAGTTTCTCCTTGTCCTGCGAGCCACTGCGCGCAAGCTTCTCCTCGTTCGGCAAGTTGACATGACACAGCAAAGTAATGCTAGTCCATACTGCCTCCTCTCCGGTGAATATGGCTTAATTTCAAATGAGATAAATACACCGTATGTCACTTTATATTTGTAAAAATACGGTCAGTGGACTTCATAATACACTCATTGCACTCAATATATACATTTTCCGGTGTTTAGACGGTCACTAGCTCACCCTGGCTGAGTATGTGTGTGCATGCACGTGTAGGCTGAGCACTTGAGCATGACCGTGTGTGTTCCGTCGTGTGCTCGGACATGCATGCATTAGGGCATCGCGCGCGTTTTTGCGTTCATGTGTACGTGTGACTGTGGCATACACGTAGGGGGAGTACATGTAGGGGCCACTAAAGGAGCAGTCAAATCACAAAGTAAGTTAGTCGGAAGAAGCAACCATCATTTCACTCTTCAATGCCGGCGCCAGTGATAGGTCGCATCCGCTCTGGCCGAGCATGAATGCGGCACTGACCGTTTCGGGCGGGAAGCATGTGTGGGTGATGGAGGCGGGGGCGTGTTTGTGTGCGTGACACGGATATGCATGTCTATGTCTATGTGTGTGTGCGCGACGACTCTAGCGACCTGGAAGCGGGAGCATGTTTTTGATCTAGTTTTCTTTCTTGGTACATTAAAAAATTGTCCGCCAGTTTTCGTTTCTTTTCTCCGGGAATGCGCGTATTCTATTTAAAACCACTGCTATGGAGAGATTGTTTTACTCCATTATAGCCTATGGTTTGATAGAGTTTCTCGCGTCTCGCTCTCTCACCCTCTCCATATCAAAACAAGATGACAGTGTCCACACTATCTCTCTCGTCACCGGTGGTCACAGATCCGGCCGAATCCCGTCCGCTGGGCAAGGTGAGGAGGTGCAGCGTTGATGTTGTCGCCGTCGGCGATGGAGGAAGCCGATGCGCACCATCCTCTCGGAGCCGGCGCTAGCGCGGACGAAGGTCCTCTGCGCCCTTGTTCGCTGCCGTCGTGTGGGTAGATCCCGCCCGCCCGCCTAAGCGATATCTCGCCCACCTGAGGTATAACTTCTTGTACTGGTCCAGCTCCCTAGGTCGCTGGATGCAAGTTTTCTTCTATGCGACTACTCCCCAGCTCCCCATGTATAGTAGCTAGGATTCGTCGGCTGGTCCAACATCACCTACTATTATAGAGGAAATGCCACTCGAAAAGTTGTCCTGATTTAAGCCTCGGTGGAGATATACATGTTGTTTCGACAAAAAGTACATGGTGACTGTGCGGTCATTGTCCATATGCTCCTATTGCTGCTGCTAATCTAATAATATCACTGGTTAAATGAAGAAATGCTTTTTTTCTCTGGTATCCTGGTTTAGTTCCCATCAAGATAATCATGATGCTTCTGTTTGTTGGTGTACTTTTCATAATTCTTATTGACAATTGAGATGTTGTTGTTAATATTGTAAAACAAAGTAACAACACTATATCCCCTTTTTATATTTTTGGAAACAGCGATGCGTATCTCCATACCCGGGCATGTCTTCCTCAATTTTAGTGGAAATGCACAAAATTGGATGGCCACTGTTGTTCCGCCTCACTGTCCTCTGCCACGTGGTTCTTCCTTCCTCGAGCTTGACTACTGAGAAGAAATAGACCACAGTGAGGATATGTCGAACTTCATAGGTGCCTCACCCAAACTTGATGCCAAATGGATGATGCATCACCATGATGACCTATCGATGCTCATGGTTGCGCCTCATGGTTGCATTGGCTGGTGACGCTGGTCGATTTTCAATGAAAAACAAGCTGTCTTCTATCAGTGCTCTTTGCTTGTTACCCACAAAGATGATATCCTTCATCAGTTCACCTTGGTTGCGTTGGAGACGCAGTCATCTTTCACGTTGGTGCAATTTTATCACACAATTGGCTATGAACCAAATGTTTCCTCGAAGAAGGATCGACGTTGGTACTAAGAGCATAAGTTTTGCATTGATTTCTAAGCCTTCTCACAACTTTGTCTCCAGCTCCCTTGTAATTTTATTTGTCCAGCTATTAACTTTGATTAAAAAAATGGTGTGGACTAAAAACTCGGATGGACATAGTAGCCCTCCATTTTTATTTACTCTGCATATTAGATTTCTCTGAAGTCAAACTTTGTATAGTTTGACCAAGTTTAGGCCGAACACAACAAACCATAATTATTAGAGAGGAAAATTGTACATACTCTCAAACCTTTCCGATAATTGAAATTAAAATTCTTTATTTGTACACACTCTCACATGTTTCCAATATTTTGGCGCATGTGTGGTTGTTCACTTAAGGGAGGGTAGTGTACCGCACGTGAAGAACAGGAAGTGCGACCAGGACACGAGGATGGTTAGTTCATCGGAAGTACGTAGTAGTTTTCTCCACTGGTACGTTAAATAAAGAGTTTCGTTGCGTACTTACACAATTTAAAACGATTGTTATGGAGAGAATAAGAAAACCACTCCACTATATATTAGTCGTATACGCGAGTACTATATGGACGCAGCTTCATTGACTTTAGTGCACCTGCCTTTGGGTTTATGACAGGTGGGCCCAAAATATGGCTGGCCCACCTGTCATACAGCCAAAAGTAGGTGTAGTTAAGGCACCGGAGCTCAGACCGTACTGCAATATATATAAGCAGTTCGCTAGGGTTTACACTGTCCACATTCTCGCCGCACTACATATATATACATGCTGGTGGCTCAGCGTTCCTTTGCTAGGGTTTGCTATTTTCACTATCTCTCACCCTCTTCACCAGATCTAAACAAGACTGCGTTGTGGCCTATGTCTCTTTCACCCCCCTCACAGTTGGCGAAGGAGGCGTCCGGATCCCGTCGCACCGGGACGGGGAGGAGGTGCAGCATTCACTCTATCCCCTTCAGCGAGGGAGGCAATCCACTGGTGGCTGCGCTTTTCTCTTTCACCCAGCGCCTGTGCGGGAGGGCCACCGATCCCTTCTTCCTCCCTGCCGTATGTAGTGTGGGCAGATCCGACCTCCCACCGCACGCCTTGCCACATCCCGACGACCCTAAGGTATAAGTTTCTTTGTAACCGTCATTGGTCTAGCTGCATGCTGATCTTTTTCGATTCTGTAGTCGAATCTAGGTCTTGGTTCAAAGAGGAAAGAAGGGTGCGGCGGGGCGAAGCATGAATCTAGGACATGGTTCAATGAGGAAAGGAGGGAGGGAAAGTAGTATAGACTAGCTATCCAGCCGCTTTGTTGGTCGAAAAGGGAAAAAGGGGTAACTCGGTACATACATATGTAAGGAACCAAACTCTTTGTTGAAAAGGGAAAGAAACTGGGGGGTCGGGTAGTTTGTGCAGGACTAGATTTGCTGCCCTCACATCGGAAAAAGTTTCAAATAGAACAAATATGCGACCAACGTAGATATGCTGCTTGGCTACATACTCTGCATCACCCATTTATATGTGTGGACGCACATGGTGCTTTCATGTCCCATGTCCCATGCATCCATATGATTGTGCAGTGTGTTTTGAGATGTTGTGCTACTTGTATTGGTACTGTTTTAAATAAACTCTGCATCACCCCCTTTATAAGTAGATGGAAGCACATGTTGTTGTTGCGCCCACTCTACCCTGGAACGGTATATGCTTTTTGTTAATCTAATGCCGCTGGTAAAATTAAGCAATGCCACTCTCAGAATTAACTACTAAATCTTATTTCAAAACTGCAACACTTGTTAGGGATTGGCGGGATTACCATTTTTGTGGCCGCATGTTTCATCCTCCTTTATTGGCCAGTAATTGATTCCTTTTTTGCCTCTGTTAAAACATGGATATCTATTCAACTTGTTGCTATTGCGACATTTTGCTTCGCTTAATTTTGGTGGAACTGCACAAAATGAGACCGGATTTCCATATATGTGTTGAGATCTCTTCGAGGTCTTTGTCACGCGTTATTTCAAATCTTGGTCTCGAAAGGTCAGTACCGACTTTCCTCAGAATTAACTAGTGAATCTTAGTTAAAAACTGCAACACTTGTTAGGGATCGGCGGGAGTACCATTTCTGTTAGGGATCGCCCGGAGTACATGTTTAAGAAATGTATTGTTCAGATAATGTCTCTATTATTATATATCAGTTACAGTGTTTTACAAATGGTACTATCCTGCTTTGTACTTCTTTCTACATGTTTAACCAAGGTATTGTTAAGATAATGTCTCTGTTAAAATGAATCAGTCGCATTGTTTTAGGAATGATACTTTTCTGCTTTGTCGTTCTTTATACATGTTGAAACAAGGCATTGTTAAGATAATGTCTCGGTTAATACGAATGAATCACACTGATTGAGAATTGCTACTCTCCTGCTTTGTTTCCCATTAAGATAAGGTGGATCAGTAGATGTTTTTCTTCTGGGAGTACAAGTCATCAACCGTTATTTCTCAGTAAATGTTTCCCTTATACCTTTTTTTGCTTACAGGGATATCAAAATTAAAGCTCAGTTTTATTCCGACTTTGATTTTAGAAGAACTTCACAAAAGGAGCCAATGGGTCTAAGGCAAACTGCTGCATTAGTAGGTCCAGTTGGTCTTACCACTTTGCAGAAAGAAGCAGTCATTGTTTGCGCTACATTACACAAGGAATGATCGAGAAGCTTTACAGAGTATTAGTAGACGCTTGTGACATGACTAGTCTGCAGAGAGCATAGGAAACTCTACAACACGTGGAGTGCACTGGACAAAAAGTGCCCAAACAAGTACAGGAAGCCAGGACAGGACTCCAAATCTGTCAATGTCATTCTAAGCAACAATGATGGGGCATCTGGGTATGGTAATCTGTTTACCGTACTTTCAGTTTGTTAGTCCACCGATTGGTGGGTTGACACTGGGGCCAATATTCATGTGTGTGCTGATGTGTCTTTGTTTTCTGGCAGCATATAAATACGAAATCCACAGGGATACTCAGCTTGATTTTAGTGGATCTGCACAAAATGTTCAGATAGTTCGTGTCCTCCATAATAATACTTCATCATGCACAATACATCGAATGGTTCTCTAATCATTCGTCGTCACCTTGAGCCACCGGACTATCAGATGACAAACTGATGACAAACCCTGCCCGTTCCACAATCATAGTCATTACATATTTTGAATGGGAAAAGCTTGTCAAAGTTGACATTAGTTTAATATATTAGAATTGGAAAACCTTTTCAATTTTTTCTCATTGATGTTAGCCAGAAGACATGCATTTGATATTTTTGAGTTGGACGCCCTTTGCTGTGAGCAATGTCGATCGTTTTTTCCTATTCATGTCTTCAGTTCAGAAGTAAATATTTACTCTGCTGAGATGCATAGTCACATGAATGTTGACTTATCTAAGATATTTTAAGAGTTTGTTCTGAATATTGTCTATGTAATGCCAGGCCTTGTGTTTGATTGCAAAGTTGAGCTTGGAATGTTGTGGCATGCGGCATCACGAGCTGTTCACCGTGCCTCCTAAGAATAATGCTTCGTATTGTTTTGCATGTCGATCTAATGCCAGTGATTTGCTTGTTAGGAATATCATCCTCTTTTGTTGTTTCCGTTCTTAAGAAGTTCATCGTCTTATGTTTCATTCATAGCCTATACGACAAGTCGGGTAGGTTAGACGTGAAACCATATGATCTTCTGACCAACTCATCATCTTAGGCTATGATTAGATCGTCGTTTTCCAACCAAAACCGCTTGTAAAACTGACGCTTGTAAATAAAAGCATATGGTCTCGGGCGAAGCGCTTGGTTGGTCGATTTCGACTAGTAAAATATACACCGGTCTCTCAAATTACATGCGTAACTCGCCGGTTTTACTTACAGACCTCGGGCCCTCAGTTTCATTACGCCTGTATTTTACACGTTGATTCCGATGACGAGTAAATTACACTTGTATCCTAATACAGGTGTGAAATAAACCAGAGCTCTTAAGCGCGGTCTTACCGTTTCATGTCGTCTCAGTCTCTCGGAGGTGCTCATAGTTGTCCGATGATCCTGGCTTCCTGAATGAGCAGTGGACACTATATCAGACCATCGATAGGGCCCGTGAGTCCCTCTCCGTCGTCCTTCGAGTTGTAGCGCTCGCCGTGGCGCCGAGCATTGTTAACATGGTCAATGAACATGAGGATTCAGGAGATGACTTTATTTTGACTGGTTGACAGTAGGGACCCACTAGGGCCATAGCCGTACGTACGCAAGTGCCTCCTTATTATGTACAACTATTTTTTTTTGTTTCCTCCTGGTTTCCTGTCGTCACGGTCCCACACCATTGTCAACCTATGTAGTCAATATAAATTAGAGAACTGCACAAGGTGCGGCCGACAGTTGGGACCAACCAGCTCGAGCAGTATTTGTGTTTTTGAGGCGTGAGCACTGTAGAGTTTTTCTTGGCGATTTTTTCGTTGTTGTTCACAGGAGAGCAGTATTAACTGGGCGGGCTATGGCCCGTCTAGCCCAGGACAGATATCCAGCCCAGATATTAATTTTTTTCAAGATGAAAATGGCTAGCCCAGCTATACGTTTTTTGAGGAATACCCAGGCAAGGTCAACTTGTTATTCTCCGCCGCACTCGGCTGCAAATCTTTCCTAGGAAGGATGCATTAGGATTAACAGGAAAATGGGCTTTAAAAATAATAAATGGGATGTAATTATAATAACTGCGCAGTAACTATACAAAAATGCACCAAGCACGAAATTAGTTTATAAAATATTATTTATGGATTTTGAAAATCTTAATTTTTAATTGTTGCGAGGGCAATGTTTTGTTAGATTTTTATGTAATACAAATTTATATTTAATCTGACTAGAAATTTCAGGATAAAAATATTTCGGATCCCATCAAAATGTGGGAAATTTTATTGAATTATGTCTTGAACGGTTGGTTGAAATTATTAATCGTTGTCCTACCTAGAAAATGGGCTGTACTTTTAACAAACTGTAAATGAGCCCGGTTTATTTTTTCTGAAGAATACCCAATCCAGGCCTATTTATTTTTCTACACCCTCATGGGCTGCAACTCATTTAAGACGCCTACAAATCTTGAAAGTAATATGAAATTGGTTGTAAATATAAAAACAGATGACAAATTGGCAATTACTTCATAATTTCTGAATTTTTTCACATTTTCAGATTCCTATTTCACTGGGCATTAACCTAATTTAAATATATCTTCAAGGTACTTTAAATCTGGCTCGACATTTCAGTATTAAAAATAGTTTGGAACCCACAAAAATATGCGAAATTGGCCCAGGCCAACCTAAAAAACGGACTGCAATAAATTGCATAAGAAGTCGCAATGAGCTATATATAAATTATTAAAAAAAGGGAATGGTCTGACTTATGGGCCTATTAAGTTGACGCGTATGCAAGATTTTTTAAGTTATTATATACGTCAACAAACGATTCTAGCAGATGTAATCGTTGGATGTCAATCCAACGGCTGTCGTGTTTCTTCAATCTTTGATCTTCTTGCTCCGGCCGCCAAATCCAGCGCCGGCGGGACCGCCTGCTCCCGCCTCCCGTGCAGGCCTCCCCGCCCCCTACTACTCCCACTGCTGGCCAGGGCATCCCTCTACTCACCCACACCCCCTGTTATTCTGCAGCGACCGCAGCTCACACCGCAGCCGAACCAGTGAACCCTCGTACTCCTCTTCGCGTGGGAATCCACTGCCGCGCCTTCCCCGGCGACACGTCGTCCCCTTCCTAGGCCTCGCCATCGTCCACCGCCCTGGTGCTCTCGGCGCGTCCTGGTCAACGTGGTCAAGGAACGACTTCCATCGGAAGAGAACTGTCGTGGAGAGGCTGACAGCTGGGTCCATGGCAGCCGCAAGGAAGTGCCTCCTTATTTCGTGGAAAATAATTATTCCTCCACCTGACAGCAGGGACCCACCGGACGGGCCACCGTATTTGGCGAAAAAAAACATTTCCCCCCGACTGCTGGGACCCACCGGACGGGCCACCGTATTTCGCGAAAAAAACGTTCCCCCCGCTGTCAGCTTGGACCCACCGGAAGTGCCTCCTTATTACGCAAAAGAAATGAATATTCCCCCTACTAGCTGGGACCCAGTATAGTGGGAGGCTGACTGGTTGGCCTACTAAGTTGATGAGGACGGAGGGCTTTGTCAACTTAGTCAATATGCACGAATCTAGGTCCATTGACCGTACGATGTCCATCCAACGGTCGTAGTGCTTCTTCAACCTCTGGTCTTCTTGCTCCAGCCGCCCAAACCAGCGACGGTCGTGCCTCATGCTCCTACCTCCCGTGGCCGGCTGTGATGCCGCGGAGGCCTTCCCGCCCCCTACTACTCCCACCACAGGCCAGGGCATCCCTCTACTCACCCACACCCCCTGTTATTCTGCGGTGACGGCAGCCTCACACCGCAGCCGAACTAGTGAACCCTCGTACTCCTCTCCGCGTTGGCATCCACTGTCTCATCTTCCCCGGCTCCGCGTCATCCCCTTCCTAGGCCTCACTGTCGTCCACCGCCCTGGTGCTCTCGGCACGGCCTGGTCAACGTGGTCAAGGAACGACTTCCATCGGAAGAGTACTGTCGTGGAGAAGCTGACAGCTGGGTCGATGGCAGCCGCAAGGAAGTGCCTCCTTATTACATGGAAAATAATTATTCCTCCACCTGACAGCAGGGACACACCAGACGGGCCACTGTATTTGGCGAAAAAAACATTTCCCCCCTCATTGCTGGGACCTACCAGACGGGCCACCGTATTTCTCGAAAAAAACGTTCCCCCCGCTGTCAGCTCGGACCCACCGGAAGTGCCTCCTTATTACGCAAAAAAAATGAATACTCCCCCTGCTAGCTGGGACCCAGTATAGTGGGAGGCTGACTTGTGGGCCTACTAAGTTGACGGGGACAGAGGGCTTTGTCAACTTAGTCAATATACATGATTCTAGCTCCATTGACCGTACAATGTCCATCCACCGGCCATAGTGCTTTTTCAACCTCTGGTCTTCTTGCTCCAGCCGTCCAAACCAGCGCTGGTCGTGCCTCGTGCTCCTGCCTCCCGTGGTCGGCTGCGATGCCGTAGAGGCCTCCCCGCCCCCTACTACTCCCACCGCTGGCTAGGCCATCCCTCTAATCACCCACACCCTCTATTATTCTGCGGCGACGGCAGCCTCACACCGTAGCCAAACCAATAAACCCTCGTACTCATCTCCGCGTGGGCATCCACTGCCGCGTCTTCCCCGGCTCCGCATCGTCCCCTTCCTAGGCCTCGCCGTCGTCCACCGCACTGGTGCTCTCGGCGCGGCCTGGTCAACATGGTCAAGGAACGACTTCCATCGGAAGAGTACTGTCGTGGAGAGGCTGACAGCTGGGTCCACGGCGGCCGCAAGGAAGTGCCTCCTTATTACGCGGAAAATTATTATTCCTCCACCTGACAGCAGGGACCCACCGGACAGGCCATCGTATTTGGCAAAAAAACTTTCCCCCCCTGACTGCTGGGATCCATCGGACGGGCCACCACATTTCGTGAAAAAAACGTTCCCCCCGCTGTCAGCTCGGACCCACCGGAAGTACCTCCTTATTACGCACAAAAAAATGAATACTCCCCCTGCTAGCTGGGACCCAGTATAGTGGGAGGCTGACTTGTGGGCCTACTAAGTTGACGGGGACGGAGGGCTTTGTCAACTTAGTCAATATGCACGATTCTAGCTCCATTGACTGTACGATGTCCATCCAACGGCCGTAGTGCTTCTTCAACCTCTGGTCTTCTTGCTCCAGTCGCCGAAACCAGCGCCAGTCGTGCCTCATGCTCCCGCCTCCCGTGGCCGGCTGCGATGCCGTGGAGACCTCACCGTCCCCTACTATGCCCACCGCTGGCCAGGCCATCCCTCTACTCACCCACACCCCCTGTTATTCTGCGGCAACGGCAGCCTCACACCGCAGCCGGACCAGTGAACCCTCATACTCCTCTCCGCGTGGGTATCGACTGCCGCGTCTTCCCTCGCTCCGCGTCGTCCCCTTCCTAGGCCTCGCCGTCGTCCACCGCCTTGGTGCTTTCGGCGCGACATGGTCAATGTGGTCAACGACCGACTTCCATCGGAAGAGTAATGTACGTGGAGAGGCTGACAGCTGGGTCCACGGGCGCAGCAAGGAGGTGCCTCCTTATTACGCGCAAAATAATTATTCCTCCACCTGACAGCGGGGACACACCGGACAGGCCACCGTATTTCGCAAAAAAACATTTCCCCCTGACTGCTAGGACCCACCGGCTACATCTTCGCACGCAAGGAAGTGCGTCCGGGCAAAAAAATGATTCGCCCCTGACTGCTCAGACCAACCAGCTACATCTTCGCACGCAAGGATGTGCCTGACAGTCGGGACCCACCTGGTCGAAGTGTACGTAGCATTGTCATTCTGGTCGCGAACGTGTACGTACATACTGGTTGATGTAGAGGCGCACACGTGTCGTAGTAGAGGCGCACGCGTAGCATGTACACGTACGTATAGTGGCCAGTGTGCAAGAAAGAAAATACGGCCACGTACATACATACGGGCAGGGTCTCGATCGCCTACTCGCGCATACGTACGGCCAGGGCTCGTGTACATGGCTGGGTCGGAATGGAGAAACAGCATTGTCGTCGTGTTCATGGGGAGCCAACCGGCTGGGTCGGAACGGAATGCGTCGTCGTGTTCATCGGGAGGGCTTGGACGGAACAGCTGATGGAAACGAGGCCTGGCATACCGCAGAACGGAGAAAACGGCCTTGTGTTCGACCGGCCATGTTTGAAATGGGATCATATTCATCGGGAGGGGTCTGGCGTACCGCAAAATGAAGGAAACGGACCTCCTATAGTCGAAACAGGGGTCCTGTTGATCGGGAGGGGTGTGGCATACCGCAAAACGGGGGAAACGGACTTGTGTTGGAGCGCTACGATCGAAACGGGGGTCCTGTTCATCAGGAGGGGTGTGGTGTACCGCAAAACGGAGGAAACAGACTTGTGTTGGAGCGCTATGGTCGAAATGGAGGTCCTGTTCATCGGGAGGGGTGTGGCGTACGGCAAAATGGGACTCCACGGGATACTGTTCATCACCACCGTCGACCCCCTCCAGCCTCCACGGGCTACTGTTCATCCACCGTCGACCTCCTCCAGCCTCCACCTGCGACTGTTCATCCTCCACCGCACGCTACTCCACCGACTACTGTTCAACCAGCCCTCTCCACGTGATCCTATTCAACTACCCCTCCACGGGCTACTATTCATCCAGCCCTCCACCGTCTATTGTTCATGCATCCCTCCACGGGGTGGTCCTGTTCATGCATCCCTCCACGGGGTCCTGTTCATGCAGACCTCCACGGGGTCCTGTTCATGCAGCCCCAACCGGCTCGATCGAACGGGGTCCTGTTCATGCAGAGGCAACACCACGGGGTCATGTTCAGCCACCCCCACCGGGAACTGTTCATCCAAACCCCCCAGCAATGCTCACTGTTCATGCAGAGGTAGCATCGATCGGCTTCAGTTAGCAGCAGCAGCGAAGGAATCGCTCGATCGGGTTCAGTAACGCGTAGCCTCCAGTGCGATCGCTCGGGTTAGTTAGAGCCCAACACCTCGCTCGGGTTCAGTTAGAGCCCAACGCCTCGCACCCACGCGCGTGCGTGTACGAGAGAAACGTGCATCGCTTGGCCCCGACCACCCACCGTAACCGGGAACACCCTGATATTTTCCTCGCCCTCACTTCTACCACGGTTTTTTTCGTCATGGACGGCCCAAAGAATGTCATGCGGCTGCGTCTCCGGCCCGCCCAGGACTGAAAGCCCATTTTCTGTCATGATTTTTTGTCATAGAAGTAGGACCCCACCACATCTATGATGATACCGTGTTTTGTCACAATTATTGTCATAGAAGTGTCATAAGTATGACAGAAAAAAGTTTCGTTCGACCCAAAATGTCACGGATGTGTCTTTTTTTGTAGTGCAAATCGCAAGTGCTCGTAGACTTTATCAATGACTGGACAAAGCTACAGACGCCTGAGGAAAAGCCGGATAGCACATATTGGACAATTCACTTTGATGGATCCAAACAGTTCGAAGGCTCGGGAGCTGGAGTTGTTTTAATTTCCCCGCGAGGTGATAAATTTTCTTATGTTCTCTGATTAATGTTCCCATGTACTACTAATGCAGCTGAGTATGAGGCCTTACTCCACGGTCTTCGGATGGCCAAGGAGATGAATTTAAGCCGGGTAAGATGTTTCGGTGATTCAGATCTGGTAGCTCAACAGGTTTCTGGCACCTGGGATTCCAAGGACCCACTGATGGCGGCTTATCGTCAGGAGGTTGATGCTATTGCGGGTTGTTGGGGAACGTAGTATTTTAAAATTTTCCTACGATCACGCAAGATCTATCTACCAGATGCATAGCAACGAGAGGGGATAGTGAGTCTACGTACCCTCGTAGACCGAAAGCGGAAGCGTTAGAACAACGCGGTTGATGTAGTCGTACGTCTTCACGGCCCGACCGATCAAGCACCGAAACTACGGCACCTCCGAGTTCTAGCACACGTTCAGCTCGATGACGTCCCTCGAACTCCGATCCAGCCGAGTGTCGAGGGAGAGTTCCGTCAGCACGACGGCGTGGTGACGATCTTGATGTTCTACCGTCGCAGGGCTTCACCTAAGCACCGCTACAATATTTATCGAGGAGAACTATGGTGGAGGGGGGGCACCGCACACGGCTAGGAGATCAAGAGATCAATTGTTGTGTCTAGAGGTGCCCCCTGCCCCCGTATATAAAGGAGGGAGGGAGAGGCCGGCCCTAGAGGGGCGCACCAAGTGTGGGGAGTCCTACTAGGACTCCCAAGTCCTAGTAGGATTCCCCTTTCCTTTCCGGAGTAGGAGAGAAGGAAAGAGGGGGAGAGGGAGAAGGAAAAGGGGGCTGCACCCCTTGTCCAATTCGGACCAGAAGGGGGGTGCACGCCTCCTTCCTTTTGGCCTCTCTCCTCTATTCCCGTAACTCCCCGGTACTCCGAAAATACCCGAATCACTCGGAACCTTTCCGATGTCCGAATATAGTCGTCCAATATATGGATTTTTACGTCTCGACCATTTTGAGACTCCTCGTCATGTCCCCGATCTCATACGGGACTCCGAACTCCTTCGGTACATCAAAACTCATAAACTCATAATAAAACTATCATCGAAACCTTAAGCGTGCGGACCCTACGGGTTCGAGAACTATGTAGACATGACCGAGACATGTCTCCGGTCAATAACCAATAGCGGAACCTGGATGCTCATATTGGCTCCCACATATTCTACGAAGATCTTTATCGGTCAAACCGCATAACAACATACATTGTTCCCTTTGTCATCGGTATGTTACATGCCCGAGATTCGATCGTCGGTATCTCAATACCTAGTTCAATCTCGTTACCAGCAAGTCTCTTTACTCGTTCCGTAATACATCATTCCGCAACTAACTCATTAGCTGCAATGCTTGCAAGGCTTATAGTGATGTGCATTACCAAGTGGGCCCAGAGATACCTCTCCGACAATCGGAGTGACAAATCCTAATCTCGAAATACGCCAACCCAACAAGTACCTTCGGAGACACCTGTAGAGTACCTTTATAATCACCCAGTTACGTTGTGACGTTTGGTAGCACACAAAGTGTTCCTTCGGTATTCGGGAGTTGCATAATCTCATAGTCATAGGAACATGTATAAGTCATGAAGAAAGCAATAGCAGTAAAACTTAAACAATCATAGTGCTAAGCTAACGGATGGGTCTTGTCCATCAGATCATTCTCCTAATGATGTGATCCCGTTGATCAAATGACAACTCATGTCTATGGCTAGGAAACATAACCATCTTTGATCAATGAGCTAGTCTAGTAGAGGCATACTAGGGACACTCTGTTTTGTCTATGTATTCACACATGTATTAAGTTTCCGGTTAATACAATTCTAGCATGAATAATAAACATTTATCATGATATAAGGAAATAAATAATAATTTTATTATTGCCTCTAGGGCATATTTCCTTCAGTCTCCCACTTGCACTAGAGTCAATAATCTAGTTCACATCGCCATGTGATTTAACACCGATAGTTCACATCGTCATGTGATTAACACCCAAAGGGTTTACTAGAGTCAATAATCTAGTTCACATCGCTATGTGATTAACACCCAAAGAGTACTAAGGTGTGATCATGTTTTGCTTCGTGAGAGAAGTTTAGTCAACGTGTCTGTCCCATTCAGATCCGTATGTATTTCGCAAATGTCTATGTGTCTACAATGCTCTGCATGGAGCTACTCTAGTTAATTGCTCCCACTTTCAATACGCATCCAGATTGATACTTAGAGTCAGCTGGATTTAGTGTCAAAGCTTGCATTGGCGTAACCCTTTACGACGAACTCTTTATCACCTCCATAATCGAGAAACATTTCCTTAGTCATCCAGTTACTAAGGATAATTTTGACCGATGTACAGTGATCTACTCCTGGATCACTATTGTACCCTCTTGACAAACTCATGGCAAGGTACACAACATGTTTGGTACACAGCATGGCATACTTTATAGAACCTATGGCTGAGGCATAGGGAATGACTTTCATTCTCTCTATATTTTTCTGCCGTGGTCTGGCTTTGAGTCTTACTCAACTTCACACCTTACAAGTCAGGTAAGAACTCCTTCTTTGACTGATCCATTTTGAACTACTTCAAAATCATATCAAGGTATGTACTCATCGAAAGTCTTATCAAGCGTCTTGATCTATCTCTATAGATCTTGATGCCCAATATGTAAGCAGCTTCACCAAGGTCTTTCTTTGAAAAACTCCTTTCAAACACTCCTTTATGCTTTCCAGAAAATTCTACATCATTTCCGATCGACAATATGTCATTCACATATACTTATCAGAAAGGTTGTAGTGCTCCCACTCACTTCTTGTAAATACAGGCTTCACCGCAAGTCTGTATAAATCTATATGCTTTGATCAACTAATCAAAGCGTATATTCTAACTCCGAGATGCTTGCACCAGTCCATAGATGGATCGCTGGAGCTTGCACATTTTGTTAGCACCTTTAGGATTGACAAAACCTTCTTGTTGCATCATATACAAGTCTTCTTTAATAAATCCATTAAAGAATGCAGTTTTGTTATCCATTTGCCAGATTTCATAAAATGCGGCAATTGCTAACATGATTCGGACAGACTTAAGCATCACTACGGGTGAGAAAGTCTCATCGTAGTCAACTCCTTGAACTTGTTGAAAAACTTTCGCAACAAGTCGAGCTTTGTAAACAGTAACATTACTGTCAGCGTCAGTCTTCCTCTTGAAGATCCATTTATTTTCGATGGCTTGCCGACCATCGGGCAAGTCAACCAAAGTCCACACTTTTTTCTCATACATGGATCCCATCTCAGATTTCATGGTCTCAAGCCATTTTGCGGAATCTGGGCTCATCATCGCTTCCTCATAGTTCGTAGGTTCATCATGGTCCAGTAACATGACTTCCAGAACCGGGTTGCCGTACCACTCTGGTGCGGAACGTACTCTGGTTGATCTACGAAGTTCAGCAGTAACTTGATCCGAAGTTTCATGATCATCATCATTAGCTTCATCACTAATTGGTGTAGGAATCACTGGAACCAGTTTCTGTGATGTACTACTATCCAATTCGGGAGAAGGTACAATTACCTCATCAAGTTCCACTTTCCTCCCACTCACTTCTTTCGAGAGAAACTCCTTCTCTAGAAAGGATCCACTCTTAGCAACAAAGACCTTGCCTTCGGATCTGTGATAGAAGGTGTACCCAACAGTTTCTTTTGGGTATCCTATGAAGATTTACTTCTCCGATTTGGGTTCGAGCTTATCATGTTGAAACCTTTTCACATAAGCATCGCAGTCCTAAACTTAAAGAAATGACAGCTTAGGTTTCTCGTCAAACCACAGTTCATACGGTGTCATCTCCACGGATTTAGATGGTGCCCTATTTAACGTGAATGTATCTGTCTCTAATGCATAACCCCAAAAGCGATAGTGGTAGATCGGTAAGAGACATCATCGATCGCACCATATCTAATAAAGTACGGTTATGACGTTCGGACACACCATTACACTATGGTGTTCCAGGTGGCGTGAGTAGTGAAACTATTTCACATTGTTTTTACTGAAGGCCAAACTCGCTAACTCAAATATTTTACCTCTACGATCATATCGTAGAAACTCTTATTTTCTTGTTACGATGATTCTCCACTTCACTCTGAAATTCTTTGAACTTTTCAAATGTTTTAGACTTGTGCTTCATTAAGTAGATATACCCATATCTGCTCAAATCATCAGTGAAGGTCAGAAAATAATGATACCCGCCGCGAGCTTCAACACTCATTGGTCCACATACATCTGTATGTATGATCTCCAATAAATCTGTTGCTCGCTCCATTGTTCCGGAGAACGGAGTTTTAGTCATCTTGCCCATGAGGCATGGTTCGCAAGCACCAAGTGATTCATAATCAAGTGATTCCAAAAGTCCATCACTATGGAGTTTCTTCATGCGCTTTACACCATTATGACCTAAACAGCAGTGCCACAAATAAGTTGCACTATCATTATTAACCTTGCATCTTTTGGCTTCAATATTATGAATATGTGTATCACCACGATCGAGATCCAACAAACTATTTTCATTGGGTGTATGACCATCGAAGGTTTTATTCATGTAAACAGAATAACAATTATTCTATGACTTTAAATGAATAACCGTATTGCAACAAATATGATCAAATCATATTCATGCTCAACGCAAATGCCAAATAACATTTATTTAGGTTTTACACTAATCCCGAAAGTATAGGAAGTGTGCGATGATGATCATATCAATCTTGGAACCACTTCCAACACACATCGTCACTTCACCTTTAACTAGTCTCTGTTCATTCTGCAATTCTCGTTTCGAGTTACTAATTTTAGCAACTAAACCGGTATCAAATACCCAGGGGTTGCTATGAACACTAGTAAAGTACACATCAATAATCTGTATATGAAAATATACCTTTCTTCACTTTGCCATCCTTCTTATCCGCCAAGTATCTAGGGCAGTTCCACTTCCAGTGACCATTTCCTTTGCAGTAGAAGCACTTAGTTTCAGGCTTGAGTTTTAGCTTTGGGTTTCTTCACGGGAGTGACAACTTGATTGTCATTCTTCTTGAAGTTCCCCTTCTATCCCTTTGCCCTTTACTTGAAACAAGTGGTCTTGTTAACCATCAACACTTGATGCTTTTTCATGATTTCTACCTTCGCCGACTTCAGCATTGCGAAGAGCTCGGGAATTCCTTTCGTCATCCCTTGCATATTATAGTTCATCACGAAGTTCTACTAACTTGGTGATAGTGACTAGAGAACTTTGTTAATTACTATCTTATCTGGAAGATTAACTCCCACTTGATTCAAGTAATTGTAGTACCCAGACAATCTGAGCACATGCTCACTGGTTGAGCTATTCTCCTCCATCTTGTAGGCAAAGTACTGTCAGAAGTCTTATACCTCTCGACACGGGCATGAGTATGAAATACTAATTTCAACTCTTGGAACATCTTATATGCTCTGTGGCGTTCAAAATGTTTTTGAAGTCCCGGTTCTAAGCCATAAAGCATGGTGCACTTAAACTATCAAGTAGTCATCATACCGAGCTTTTGTCAAAACGTTCATAACGTCTACATCTGCTCCTGCAATAGGTATGTCACCTAGCGGTGCATCAAGGACATAATTCTCTATGCAGCAATGAGGATAATCCTCAGATCACGGAACAATTCCGCATCATTGCTACTAACATCTTTCAACTTAGTTTTCTCTAGGAACATATAAAAAATAAACGGGGAGCAACATCGCGAGCTATTGATCTACAACATAGATATGCTAATACTACGAGGACTAAGTTCATGATAAATTAAAGTTCAATTTAATCATATTACTTAAGAACTCCCACTTAGATAGACATCCCTCTAGTCATCTAAATGATCACGTGATCCAAATCAACTAAACCATGTCCGATCATCACGTGAGATGGAGTAGTTTCAATGGTGAACATCTTATGTTGATCATATCTACTATATGATTCACGCTCGACCTTTCGGTCTCCAGTGTTCCGAGGCCATATCTCCATATGCTAGGCTCGTCAAGTTTAACCCGAGTATTCTGCGTGTGCAAAACTGGCTTACACCCGTTGTATTTGAACGTAGAGCTTATCACACCCGATCATCACGTGGTGTCTCGGCACGACGAACTTTCGCAACGGTGCATACTCAGGGAGAACACTTATACCTTGAAATTTAGTAAGGGATCATCTTATAATGCTACCGTCGAACTAAGCAAAATAAGAAGCATAATAAGATAAACATCACATGCAATCAAAATATGTGACATGATATGGCCATCATCATCTTGTGCTTTTGATCTCCATCTCCAAAGCACCGTCATGATCACCTTCGTCACCGGCGCGACACCTTGATCTCCATCGTAGCATCGTTGTCGTCTCGCCAACTATTGCTTCTATGACTATCGCCACCGCTTAGTGATAAAGTAAAGCAATTACATGGCGATTGCATTTCATACAATAAAGCGACAACCATATGGCTCCTGCCAGTTGCTGATAACTTTACAAAACATGATCATTTCATACAAAACCGTATAACTCATCATGTCTTGACCATATCACATCACAACATGCCCTGCAAAAACAAGTTAGACGTCCTCTACTTTGTTGTTGCAAGTTTTACGTGGCTGCTACGGGCTTAGCAAGAACCGTTCTTACCTACGCATACAAAACCACAACGATATTTCGTCAAGTATGTGCTGTTTTAACCTTCACAAGGACCGGGCGTAGCCACACTTGATTCAACTAAAGTTGGAGAAACTGACACCCGCCAGCCACCTGTGTGCGAAGCACGTCGGTAGAACCAGTCTCGCGTAAGCGTACGCGTAATGTCGGTCCGGGCCGCTTCATCCAACAATACCGTCGAATCAAAGTATGACATGCTGGTAAGCAGTATGACTAGTATCGTCCACAACTCACTTGTGTTCTACTCGTGCATATCATCTACGCATAGACCTGGCTCTGATACCACTGTTGGGGAACGTAGTATTTTAAAATTTTCCTACGATCACGCAAGATCTATCTACCAGATGCATAGCAACGAGAGGGGAGAGTGAGTCTACGTACCCTCGTAGACCGAAAGCGGAAGCGTTAGAACAACGCGGTTGATGTAGTCGTACGTCTTCACGGCCCGACCGATCAAGCACCGAAACTACGGCACCTCCGAGTTCTAGCACACGTTCAGCTCGATGACGTCCCTCGAACTCCGATCCAGCCGAGTGTCGAGGGAGAGTTCCGTCAGCACGACGGCGTGGTGACGATCTTGATGTTCTACCGTCGCAGGGCTTCACCTAAGCACCGCTACAATATTTATCGAGGAGAACTATGGTGGAGGGGGGGGCACCGCACACGGCTAGGAGATCAAGAGATCAATTGTTGTGTCTAGAGGTGCCCCCCTGCCCCCGTATATAAAGGAGGGAGGGAGAGGCCGGCCCTAGAGGGGCGCACCAAGTGTGGGGAGTCCTACTAGGACTCCCAAGTCCTAGTAGGATTCCCCTTTCCTTTCCGGAGTAGGAGAGAAGGAAAGAGGGGGAGAGGGAGAAGGAAAAGGGGGCTGCACCCCTTGTCCAATTCGGACCAGAAGGGGGGGTGCACGCCTCCTTCCTTTTGGCCTCTCTCCTCTATTCCCGTAACTCCCTGGTACTCCGAAAATACCCGAATCACTCGGAACCTTTCCGATGTCCGAATATAGTCGTCCAATATATCGATTTTTACGTCTCGACCATTTTGAGACTCCTCGTCATGTCCCCGATCTCATCCGGGACTCCGAACTCCTTCGGTACATCAAAACTCATAAACTCATAATAAAACTATCATCGAAACCTTAAGCGTGCGGACCCTACGGGTTCGAGAACTATGTAGACATGACCGAGACACGTCTCCGGTCAATAACCAATAGCGGAACCTGGATGCTCATATTGGCTCCCACATATTCTACGTAGATCTTTATCGGTCAAACCGCATAACAACATACATTGTTCCCTTTGTCATCGGTATGTTACATGCCCGAGATTCGATCGTCGGTATCTCAATACCTAGTTCAATCTCGTTACCAACAAGTCTCTTTACTCGTTCTGTAATACATCATCCCGCAACTAACTCATTAGCTGCAATGCTTGCAAGGCTTATAGTGATGTGCATTACCGAGTGGGCCCAGAGATACCTCTCCGACAATCGGAGTGACAAATCCTAATCTCGAAATACGCCAACCCAACAAGTACCTTTGGAGACACCTGTAGAGTACCTTTATAATCACCCAGTTACGTTGTGACGTTTGGTAGCACACAAAGTGTTCCTCCGGTATTCGGGAGTTGCATAAACTCATAATAAAACTGTCATCGAAACCTTAAGCGTGCGGACCCTACGGGTTCGAGAACTATGTAGACATGACCGAGACACGTCTCCGGTCAATAACCAATAGCGGAACCTGGATGCTCATATTGGCTCCCACATATTCTACGAAGATCTTTATCGGTCAAACCGCATAACAACATACGTTGTTCCCTTTGTCATCGGTATGTTACTAGCCCGAGATTCGATCGTCGGTATCTCAATACCTAGTTCAATCTCGTTACCGGCAAGTCTCTTTACTCGTTCCGTAATACATCATCCCGTAACTAACTCATTAGCTGCAATGCTTGCAAGGCTTATAGTGATGTGCATTACCGAGTGGGCCCAGAGATACCTCTCCGACAATCGGAGTGACAAATCCTAATCTCGAAATACGCCAACCCAACAAGTACCTTCGGAGACACCTGTAGAGTACCTTTATAATCACCCAGTTACGTTGTGACGTTTGGTAGCACACAAAGTGTTCCTCCGGTATTCGGGAGTTGCATAATCTCATAATAAAACTATCATCGAAACCTTAAGCGTGCGGACCCTACGGGTTCGAGAACTATGTAGACATGACCGAGACACGTCTCCGGTCAATAACCAATAGCGGAACCTGGATGCTCATATTGGCTCCCACATATTCTACGAAGATCTTTATCGGTCAAACCGCATAACAACATACATTGTTCCCTTTGTCATCGGTATGTTACATGCCCGAGATTCGATCGTCGGTATCTCAATACCTAGTTCAATCTCGTTACCAACAAGTCTCTTTACTCGTTCCGTAATACATCATTCCGCAACTAACTCATTAGCTGCAATGCTTGCAAGGCTTATAGTGATGTGCATTACCGAGTGGGCCCAGAGATACCTCTCCGACAATCGGAGTGACAAATCCTAATCTCGAAATACGCCAACCCAACAAGTACCTTCGGAGACACCTGTAGAGTACCTTTATAATCACCCAGTTACGTTGTGACGTTTGGTAGCACACAAAGTGTTCCTCCGGTATTAGGGAGTTGCATAATCTCATAGTCATAGGAACATGTATAAGTCATGAAGAAAGCAATAGCAGTAAAACTTAAACGATCATAGTGCTAAGCTAACGGATGGATCTTGTCCATCAGATCATTCTCCTAATGATGTGATCCCGTTGATCAAATGACAACTCATGTCTATGGCTAGGAAACATAACCATCTTTGATCAATGAGCTAGTCTAGTAGAGGCATACTAGGGACACTCTGTTTTGTCTATGTATTCACACATGTATTAAGTTTCCGGTTAATACAATTCTAGCATGAATAATAAACATTTATCATGATATAAGGAAATAAATAATAATTTTATTATTGCCTCTAGGGCATATTTCCTTCACGGGTCACTTCAAGGGTTACCAAGTTGAGCATATTGATTGAAGGAAGAACGAGGCGGCTGATGCCTTAAGCCGGTTAGGATCTCAACGTAAGCCGGTGCCGCCCAAGACCTTTTTGGATGTTTTGCTTAACTCGTCTGTCAAGTTGCCTACAGAGGAGGACCTTGCTATTCCTGACCCAGAGGCACAGTTGGTGGCGGCTCTTCATGTTATACCTGACTGGACGGTCCCGTATTTGGCTTACATGACCCTGGGTGAGTTACCTGAGGATGAAATCTTAGCCAGACAAATAATCCGGTGGTCTAAGTCGATGACGATTGTCAACGGAGAGTTGCACCATCGCAGTGTTACATGGGCGTTTCAACGTTGCGTCTTGCCCGAGGAAGGTTGTGAGATCCTGCGGGAGATCCATGAGGGAGATTGTGGTCACCACGCCGGCTCTAGATCTCTTGTGGCAAAAGCTTTTTGTCACGGGTTCTATTGGTTGACGGCCCATGCTGATGCTGAAGACTTGGTCAGCAGATGTGACGATTGTCAGAAATTTTCACGGCGTGCTCATGTTCTGGCTCAAGAGTTGAGGATGATCCCAATAACCTGGCCGTTTGCGACTTGGGGCCTTGATATGGTCGGGCCTTTCAAGAGGTCTAAGGATAAGAGAACCCATCTTTTGGCGGCAGTAGACAAGTTTACCAAGTGGATCAAGGCAGAGCCAGTCAGCAAGTGTGATGCAGAAATAACAGTTCAATTCATCAAGAAGGTGATTTTCCGTTTTGGTTTTCCCCATAATATCATAACAGACAATGGCACTAATCTATCTAAAGGTGCTATGAGGGAGTTTTGTTAGCGTGAGAATATCCGACTTGATGTTTCTTCTATGGCTCACCCCCAGTCCAATGGTCAAGCAGAGCGAGCTAATCAAGAGATTTTGTGAGGGATCAAGCCCCGGCTTATGGTTCCTTTAAAAAGAACGTCGGGTTGTTGGGTGGAAGAGTTACCTTCTGTGTTATGGAGCATCAATACAACACCCAACAGATCTACAGGATATACACCCTTCTTCATGGTCTATGGAGCTGAGGCGGTTCTTCCAAGCGATATCCGTCATGACTCGCCTCGGGTGGCGACTTACGTCGAAGCTGATAATGAGAAGGCACGTCAAGATGCATTGGACCTGTTGGATGAAGAGCGTGATCTCGCGGCAGCTCGTTCAACGATCTATCAACAGGATTTACGATGGTATCACAGCCGACGGGTCAAGACCAGAACCTTTCAAGAAGGCGACTTAGTTCTTAGGCTCATCCAAGATCAGACGCATATGCATAAACTTTCACTGCCTTGGGAGGGACCTTTTGTCGTCAGCAAGAATCTGCACAACGGGTCATACTATCTGATTGACGTTCGAGAGCACAAGGATTCACGCGCATCAGAGGAGGAGACTAATCGGCCGTGGAATATTGCTCACCTCCGGCCTTACTATACCTAAGCATCCGGCTCTCATGATGTAGTTCAATGATGTAAATATTAGAACAATATAATAAAGCCGGCTGATACGTCTCCAACGTATCTATAATTTTTGATTGTTCCATGCTATTATTTATGATGTTTTGGATGTTTAATGTGCATTGTTATACACTTTTATATTATTTTTGGGACTAACCTATTAACCCAAAGGCCCAGTCCAGATTGCTGTTTTTTGCCTATTTCAGGGTTTTACAGAAAAGGAATATCAAACGGAGACCAAACAGAATGAAACCTTCGGGAGAGATATTTTTGGAGCAAAATACGCACGGGAGACTTGAGAACCACACAGTAGGGCTGACGTGGCGTCCACGAGGGTGGGGGGTGCGCCCCCTTGCCACGTGGGCACCCCGTCTGGCCCCCGGTGCCCTCCTTCTTCCTATATATATCTACGTACCCCGAAACCATCAGAACAACAGAAAAAACCCTAGTTCCACCGCCGCAACCTTCTGTTCCCATGAGATCCCATCTTGGGGCCTGTTCCGGAACTCCGTCGGAGGGGGGATCTTCCACAGAGCGCTTCTACATCATCATCATCGCCTCACCATGAGTTGTGAGTAGTTTACCACAGACCTTCGGGTCCATAGCTAGTATCTAGATGGCTTCTTCTCTCTCTTTGGATCTCAATACCAAGTTCTCCTCGGTCTTCGCGGAGATCTATTCGATGTAATCTCTTTTTGCGGTGTTTTTGTCGAGATTCGATGAATTTTGGGTTTATGATCAAGATTATCTATGAGAAATATTTGGTTCTTTTCTGAACTCTTTATGTATGATTATAATATCCTTGCAAGTCTCTTCAAATTATTGGTTTGGTTTAGCCTACTAGATCTATAGTTCTTGCAATGGGAGAAGTGCTTGGCTTTGGGTTCAATCTTGCAGTGTCCTTTCCCAGTGACAGTAGGGGCAGCAAGGCATGTATTTTATTGTTACCATCGAGGATAAAAAGATGGGGTTTATATCACTATGTTTGAGTTTATCCCTCTACATTATGTCATCTTGCTTAAGGCGTTACTCTATTCTTATGAACTTAATACTCTAGATGCATGTTGGATAGTGGTCGATGTGTGGAGTAATAGTAGTAGATGCAGAGTCGTTTCGGTCTACTTGTCTCGTACGTGATGCCTATATATAATAATCATGCCTAGATAGTCTCATAATTATTCACTTTTCTATCAATTGCTCGACAATAATTTGTTTACCCGCCGTAGAATACCGCTATCATGAGAAAAGCCACTAGAGAAAACTATGGCCCCCGGGTCTATTCTCAACATATCAATCTACAATCTACTTTACTTTTCCGTTTTTACTTTTTGTTCTTATATCCAAAAATACAAAAAATATCAAACTATCATCTCTATCAGATCTCACTTTTGTAAGTGACCATAAAGGGATTGACAACACCTTATCGTGTTGGCTGCAAAGTTCTTATATGTTTGTGCAGGTGCGAGGGACTCGCGCGTGGTCTCCTACTGGATTGATACATTGGCTCTCAAAAAGTGAGGGAAATACTTACGCTACTGTGTTGCATCACCCTTTCATCTTCGAGGGAATACAGCGCAAGCTCGAGAAGTAGCAAGAATAATTTCTGGCGCCGTTGCCGAGGAGGCTTACGCAAAAGTCATATACCAAGTACCTATCGCAAATCCTTATCCTTTGCCTTACTTTTTTTGCCTCTCGTTTTCCTCTCCCTCACTTCACCCTTGCCGTTTTATTTGCGCTTCTTTTGCCGTGTGTTTACCGTTCACTTGCTTCTTGTTTGCTTGTGTGTTGGATTGCTTGCTTGTCACTATGGCTCCCCCTATCAGTGTTGACCCTCACCTCACGAGGCTGGAGGAGATTGAAAACAATGTTAGACATTTTATGACTATACAATTTGAGAACAATGATTTCTTCAGAAACGAGCTTAAAGAACAGAAAACATTTATGGAATATATGAATAAAGACCTTGATGATATGTCTAAGGAATTTTATGGTTTGAAATCTCAGTTTGCTCATCTTGACAACTTAATAGCCCAAATTTCGGATAAACAGTCCACCTTAGTTAATAAGATGGAACCGGAAGAGCATGGAAATAAAGTTGAAGATCTGAAAGTTATTGATGTGTCTCCTATTATATCCTTGTTTTCTAGTATGAATCTTGATAAAGATGGGATTGGAGATGAGTCTACTTTAATTAAAAGGTGTCCCAATGATCCGGAGTTTATAGATCTTGATGCTAAAATTATTAAAAGAGGGAGTGAAGAGATTAAAACTTTGCATAGTGATGAACCCACTACTTTGGATTTCAAGGGATTCAATTATGATAATTGCTCTTTGGTTGATTGTATTTCCTTGTTGCAATCCGTACTAAACTATATGCATGCTTATAGTCAAAATAAAGCTTTTACCAAACACATAGTTGATGCTTTGATGCAATCTTATGAAGAAAAACTTGAATTGGAAGTTTCTATCCCTAGAAAACTTTATGATGAGTGGGAACCTACTATTAAAATTAAAATAAAAGATCATGAGTGCTTTGCTTTGTGTGATTTGGGTGCAAGTGTCTCCACTATCCCAAAAACTTTGTGTGATTTGCTTGGTTTCCATGAGCTTGATGATTGTTCTTTAAATTTGCATCTTGCGGATTCCACTATTAAGAAACCTATGGGATGGATTAATGATGTTCTTATTGTTGCTAATAGGAATTATGTGACCGTAGATTTCATTGTTCTTGATATAGATTGCAATCCTTCATGTCCTATTATTCTTGGTAGACCTTTCCTTCGAACGATTGGTGCAGTTATTGATATGAAGGAAGGAAATATTAGATTCTAATTTCCGTTAAGGAAAGGCATGGAACACTTTCCTAGAAATAAAATCAAATTACCATGTGAATCTATTATGAGAGCCACTTATGGATTGCCTTCCAAAGATGGCAATACCTAGATCTATCCATTTATCGTGCCTAGCTAGGGGCGTAAAACGATAGCGCTTGATGGGAGGCAACCCAATTTTTTATTTTTTGTTTTTTCTTATGTTTAGGAATAAATATTGCATCTAGCTTATGTTTAGATGTGGTTCTGTGTTTTAATTAGTGTTTGTGCTAAGTGGAACCTTTGGGAAGACTTGTGTGAAGTTTATATGATCTTGCTGTGAAAAACAGAATCGTTAGCGCTCGCTAGAATGGTCACTAGATTTTACTGGAGCGTGCTATTTAGTTCATTCTTTTTTGCTGATGATTAATAGACAAATTCCTCACGTTTACCAATTTAATTCAATTTTTTTGAAGTTACAGAAGTATGCGAAAGTTACAGATTACTACACACTGTTCTGTTTTTTGACATATTCTGTTTTTCGTGTGTTGTTTGCTTATTTTGACGAATCTATGAGTAGTATTGGAGGATATGAATCATAGAGAAGTTGGAATATAGTAGGTTTAACACCAATATAAACAAAGAATGAGTTCATTGCAGTACCTTTGAGTAGTGGTTTGTTTTCTTATACTAACGGAGCTCACGAGATTTTTGTCTAAGTTTTGTGTTGTGAGGTTTTCAAGTTTTGAGTATTGCTTTGATGGACTATGGAACAAAGAGTGGCAAGAGACAAAGCTTGGGGATTCCCAAGGAACCCCAAGGTAAAATTTAAGGACAACCAAAATCCTTAGCTTGGGGATGCCCCGGGAAGGCATGCCCTCTTACGTCTTCATCTATCGGTAACTATACTCGGAGCTATATTTTTATTCACCACATGATATGTGTTTTACTTGGAGCGTCATGTGTTATTTGAGTCTTTGCTTGTTAGTTTGCCACAATCATCCTTGCTGGACACACCTATTTGAGAGAGTTAAATATGGCCTAGGAATTGTTAGAACACTCTATGTGCTTCACTTATATCTTTTGAGTTGAATAGTTTTTGCTCTAGTGCTTCACTTATATCTTTTAGAGCACGATGGTGATTATATTTTGTAGAAATTGTTGAACTCTCATGCCTCACTTATATCCTTTTGAGAGTCTATGAAAACAGCATGGTAATGTGCTTTGGCTATAAAACTAGCCTTCACATGATAGGCATCCAAGATGAATGTAGTAAAAACTTTTATACTAAGTGCATTGAATATGATGAGAAGTTGGATGGTTGATAATTGTTTTGAGATATGAGGATAGTGATATTAGAGTCATGCTAGTAGAGTAATTATGAAATTGATAAATACTTGTGTTAAGGTTAGTGATTCCCGTAGCATGCACGTATGGTGAACCGCTATGTGACGAAGTTAGAGCATGAGGTATTTGTAGAGTGTCATCATTTGTGTGGAGATCGGGGGCGCGCGATGGTTAACTCCTACCAACTTCCCCCCTAGGAGCATGTGTTGATTGCTTTTTTTGATGACTCATAATTTTTTGCAATAGGTATATGAGTTCTTATGACTAATGTTGAGTCCATGGATTATACGCACTCTCACCCTTCCACCATTGCTAGCCTCTCTTGTACCGCGCAATTTTCGCCGGTACCATACACCCACAGTATATCCTTCCTCAAAATAGCCACCATATATCTTCCTCAAAACAGCCACCATACCTACCTATCATGGCATTTCCATAGCCATTTAGAGATATATTGCCATGCAACTTTCCACCGTTTCGTTCATATGACACGCTTCATATTATCATATTGCCATGCATGATCATGTAGTTGACATCGTATTTGTGGAAAAGCCACCATTGCTACCTCTTGAGCTTGCGTTGTATTCCCTCGAAGAGGAAAGGGAGATGCAGCACACTAGCGTAAGTATTTCCCTCAGTTTTTGAGAACCAAGGTATCAATCCAGTAGGAGACCACGCGCGAGTCCCTCGCACCTGCACAAACAAATAAGAACTTCGCAGCTAACATGATAAGGGGTTGTCAATCCCTTTACGGTCACTTACGAGAGTGAGATCTGATAGAGATGATAGTTTATATTTTTGGTATTTTTGGTTTAATAAAACAGAAAATAAAAGCGGTAAAAGTAAAGTAGGTGTGGATTGATATGTTGAGAATAGACCCGGGGGCCATAGTTTTCTCTAGTGGCTTCTCTCATGATAGTGATATTCTACGACGGGAAAACAAATTACTGTCGAGCAACTGATAGAAAAGTGAATAATTATGAGACTATCTAGCCATGATCATTGTATATAGGCATCACGTTCGAGACAAGTAGACCGAAACGATTCTGCATCTACTACTATTACTCCACACATCGACCGCCATACGAACAGAGTAACGCTTTAAGCAAGATGACATGATGTAGAGGGATAAACACAAGCAATATGATGTAAACCCCATCTTTTTATCCTCGATGGCAACAATACAATACGTGCCTTGCTGCCCCTACTGTCACTGGGAAAGGACACTGCAAGATTGAACCCAAAGCCAAGCACTTCTCCCATTGCAAGAACTATAGATCTAGTAGGCCAAACCAAACCAATAATTTGAAGAGACTTGCAAGGATATTATGAGCACACATAAAAAGTTCAGAGAAGAACCAAATATCTTTCATAGATAACCTTGATCATAAACTCACAATTCATCGGATCTCGACAAACACACCGCAAAAAGAGATTACATCGAATAGATCTCCTCGAAGACCGAGGAGAACTTTGTATTGAGATCCAGAGAGAGAAGAAGCCATCTAGATACTAGCTATGGACCCGAAGGTCTGAGGTAAACTACTCACAACTCATGGTGAGGGCGATGATGATGGTGATGAAGGCCTCCGTGATGGATCCCCCTCCAGGGAGCTCCAGAACAGGCTCCAAGATGGGATCTCCACGGGAACAGAAGCTACGGCGGTGGAATTAGGGTTTTCTCTCTGCGTATGGAGTTTCTGGGGTACGTGGACATATGTAGGAAGAAGGAGGGCACCGGGGGCCACACGAGGGGGCCTCGAGGCAGGGGGGAGCGCCCTGGGAAGGGGGGCCCCCCACCCTCGAGGACCACCTCTCTGTTCCCTGACTTGGTCCTCAAGCTCCGCGTGCGTGATTTTCTCCAAAAATATCTCTCGCGAAGGTTTCATTCCGTTTGGACTCGGTTTGATATTCCTTTTCTGCAAAACCCTGAAATAGGCAAAAAACAACAATCTGGAGTGGGCCTTTGGGTTAGTATGTTAATCCCAAAAATGATATAAAAGTGAATGATAAAGCCCATTAAACATCCAAGACTTCATAAATAATAGCATGGAACAAACGAAAATTATAGATACATTGGAGACGTATCAAGCATCCCCAAGCTTAATTCCTGCTCGTCCTCGAGTAGGTAAATGATAAAGAAAGAATTTTTGATGTGGAATGCTAATCAATATAGTTTTTCAATGTAATTCTCTTAATTGTGGCATGAATGTTCAGATCTGAAAGATTCAAGATAAAAGTCTATATTTACATAAGAAATAACAATACTTCAAGCAATACTAACAAAGCAATCATGTCTTCTCAAAATATCATGGCTAAAGAAAGTTATCCCTACAAAATCATATAGTTTGGCTATGCTCCCGCTTCATCACAAAAAATATTCATATCATGCACAACCCCGATTTCAGCCAAGCATTTGTTTTCATACTCTATCTTTTCAAACCTTTCAACTTTCATGCAATACATGAGCGTGAGCCATGGATATAGCACTATGGGTGGAATAGAGGTGGTTGTGGAGAAGACAAAAAGGAGGGAGATAGTCTCACATCGACTAGGCATATCAACGGGCTATGGAGATTCCCATCAATAGATATCAATCTGAGTGAGTAGGGATTGCCATGCAACGGATGCACTAGAGCTAAATATGGATGAAAGCTCAACAAAAGATACTAGTGGGTTTGCATCCAACATGCTTGCTCACGAAGACCTAGGGCATTTGAGGATGCCCATCGTTGGAATATACAAGCCAAGTTCTATAATGAAAATTCCCACTATTATTATGAAAGTGACTAAGCATGAGACTCTCTACAATGAAGAACATGGTGCTACTTTGAAGCACAAGTGTGGAAAAAGATAGTAGCAATTGTCCCTTCTCTCTTTTCTCTCATTTTTTGGAGGGGCTTTCTCTCTCCTTTTTTTCATTATTAGCCCCTCTCTAATATATTTTTTGGTCCATCTCCTTTTTTTATTAGCCTTTCCTCACATGGGACAATGCTCTAATAATGATGATCATCACACTTTTTGTTACAACTCGAAATTACAACTCGATACTACAACAAGTATGACTCTACATGAATGCCTCCGGCGGTGTACCGGCATGAGTAATGAATCAAGGGCGACATATATGAAAAATTATGCATCGTGGCTTTGCCACAACTACGATGTCAACTACATGATCATGCATGGCACTATGACAATATGATGCGTGTCATATAAACGGAACGATGGAAAGTTGCATCGCAGTATATCTCGGAATGGCTATGGAAATGCCATGATAGGTAGGTATGATGGCTGTTTTGAGGAACAATATGGTGGTTGTTTTGAGTCAGGATATATAGTGGTTTTATGGTACCGGCGAAAGTTGCACGGTACAAGAGAGGCTAGCAATGGTGGAAGGGTGAGAGTGCGTATAATCCATGGACTCAAGCTTAGTCATAAGAACTCATATACTTATTGAAAAAATCTACGAGTCATCAAAATAAAGCAATCAACACATGCTCCTAGGGGGGAGGTTGGTAGGAGTTAACCATCGCGCGCCCTCGACCTCCACACAAAGGTTGGCACTCTACAAATACCTCATGCTCTAACTTCGTCACATAGCGGTTCACCATACGTGCATGATACGGGAATCACTAACCTTAACACAAGTATTTCTCAATTTCATAATAAATCCACTAGCATGACTCTAATATCACGATCCTCATGTCTCAAAACAATTATCAAGCATCCAACATCTCAAACTATTCAATGCACTTGGTGTGAATTTTTTTACTACATTGACATTGGATGTTTATCATGTGAAGACTAGTTTCTTTAGCCTAAACACATTACCATGCTGTTTTAATAGACTCTCAAATAGATATAAGTGAAGCATGAGAGTTCAACAATTTCTACAAAATATTACCACCACCATACTCTAAAAGATATAAGTGAAGCGCTAGAGCAAAAACTATTCAACTCAAAAGATATAAGTGAAGCACATAGAGTGTTCTAACAATTCCTAGGTCATATTTAAATCTCTCAAATAGGTGTGTCCAGCAAGGATTATTGTGGCAAACTAACAAGCAAATACTCAAATTTTACAAGACTCTCCAAGCAAAACACATATCATATTGTGAATAAAAATATAGCTCCAAGTATAGTTACCGATGGATGAAGACGAAAGAGGGGATGCCTTCCCGGGGCATCCCCAAGCTTAGGCTTTTGATTATCTTGAATTTACTTGGGGTGCCATGGTCATCCCTAAGCTTAGGCCTTTGCTACTCCTTGTTTCATGGTCCATCAAAGCAATACTCAAAACTTGAAAATTTCACAACACAAAACTTGGACAAAAATTCTCGTGAGCTCCGTTAGTATGAGAAAGCAAACCACTACTCAAAGGTACCGCAATAAATTCATTCTTTGTTTATATTGGTGTTAAATCTACTGTACTCCAACTTCTCTACGGTTCATATCCTCCAATATTACTCATAGATGCATCGGAATAAGCAAACAACACACGAAAAACAGAATCTGTCAAAGACATAACAGTCTGTAGTAATCTGCAGGGTTTGCCTACTTCTGGAACTCCAAAAAATTCAAACTAAATTGGTAAATTTTCGCAATTTGTCTACCAATCAGCATCAAAAATAATCAACTAAAAATCACGCTCCAGTAAAAACCCACGACTACTTTAGATAGCGCTAACGATTCTGTTTTTCACAGCAAGATCATATAAACTTCACACAAGTCTTCCCAGAGGTTCTACTTGGCACAAACAGTAAACAAAACATGAAACCACATCTAATCAGAGGCTAGATGCAATATTTATTCCCTAACAGCAAAAAAAACAAAAAAACAAAATAGGGTTGCCTCCCAACAAGCGCTATCGTTTTACGCCCCTAGCTAGGAACGATACAAGATAGATCTAGGTATTGCCATCTTTGGAAGGCAATTCTTAAATTAAGGACTTGTGATTATTGGGCACTTCTTTATCCCTATGAATAATCAAACTCTTGGGCAAGAAATCAAGAAATTATAAAGTGTCAAAAGGGTCTCTTGCAAAAGTAAGAAAATTAGGGTGAACACTTATGGATTTGAGATCCGCAAGTCTAGAGGTTTCACCCTTGTCTTTAGGGACATACATGAACTTAGATAATTTAGTGGAGGTATTTGGAGAAGTTTTTATAGCGGAAAGAGCGGAACCCACATTAGTGATAACATCTTCAAGCTTATTGATTCTAGTAGAATCCTGATCTAGCTTTTCTTTAACTATGGGCTCTTTTTCCTTAAGATTTTTTAGAACAACTCCTACCTTGGATCCATATTGGGTGATTTCATTATGAATTTTTCTATCCAAGTTCTCTACCAGTTCTACCGTAGCAACTTTGTTTTCAATGATTTCTAACCTTTGCATGACATGCTCCAAAGTTAAAATGGTCCCATTAACCATAAGAGGAGGTGAGCCAAATAATTCAGTCATAGCTTTATAAGAATCAATGGTGTGGCTACCCAAGAAATTACCTCCGGTAATGGTATCTAAGATAAATCTATTCCACGGAGTTATGCCAACATAAAAATTGCGAAGAAGCACGGAAGTGGAAAGCTTCCTATTAGATCTATTTTGAGCATTGCAAATTCTATACCAGGCATCTTTTAAGTTTTCTTCCTTCCTTTGTTTAAAGTTGAGGACCTCACTCTCGGGAGTGGTAACAATGATAGGTGTGCTAGACATGATGGCAAGCAAGCAAGCAACACACGAGCAAACAAGACGCATGCGAACAATAAACACACGGTAGAAGAATAGTAAATAAAACGGCAAGGGTGAAGTGGGGGAGAGGAAAACGAGAGGCAAATAAATGTAATGCGAAGGATAAGGGTTTGTGTTAGGTACTCGGTATATGACTTTTGCGTAAGCCTCCCCGGCACCGGTGCCAAAAATTCTTCTTGCTACCTCTTGAGCTTGCGTTGTATTCCCTCGAAGAGGAAAGGGAGATGCAGCACAGTAGCGTAAGTATTTCCCTCAGTTTTTGAGAACCAAGTTATCAATCCAGTAGGAGACCACGCGCGAGTCCCTCTCACCTGCACAAACAAATAAGAACTTCGCAGCCAACGTGATAAGGGGTTGTCAATCCCTTTACGGTCACTTACGAGAGTGAGATCTGATAGAGATGATATTTTATATTTTTGGTATTTTTGGTTTAATAAAACAGCAAATAAAAGCGGTAAAAGTAAAGTAGATGTAGATATGTTGAGAATAGACCCGGTGGCATAGTTTTCTCTAGTGGCTTCTCTCATGATAGCGATATTCTACGGCGGGTAAACAAATTACAGTTGAGCAATTGATAGAAAAGCGAATAATTATTAGACTATCTAGGCATGATCATTGTATATAGGCATCATGTCCGAGACAAGTACACCGAAACAATTCTGCATCTACTACTATTACTCCACACATCGACCGCTATCCAGCATGCATCTAGTGTATTGAGTTCATACGAACAGAGTAACGCTTTAAGCAAGATGACATGATGTAGAGGGACAAACTCAAGCAATATGATGTAAACCCCATCTTTTTATCCTCTATGACAACAATACAATATGTGCGTTGCTGCCCCTACTGTCATTGGGAAATGACACAGCAAGATTGAACCCAAAGCCAAGCACTTCTCCCAATGCAAGAACTATAGATCTAGTAGGCCAAACCAAACCAATAATTCGAAGAGACTTGCAAGGATATTATGAGCACACATAAAAAGTTCAGAGAAGAACCAAATATCTTTCATAGATAACCTTGATCATAAACTCACAATTCATTGGATCTCGACAAACACACTGCAAAAAGAGATTACATCGAATAGATCTCCTCGAAGACCGAGGAGAACTTTGTATTGAGATCCAGCGAGAGAGAAGAAGCCATCTAGATACTAGCTATGGACCCGAAGGTCTGAGGTAAACTACTCACAACTCATGGTGAGGGCGATGATGATGATGATGATGAAGGCCTCCGTGATGGATCTCCCTCCGGTGGAGCTCCGGAACAGGCTCCGAGATGGGATCTCCACGGGAACAGAAGCTACGGCGGTGGAATTAGGGTTTTCTCTCTGCGTATGGAGTTTCTGGGGTACGTGGACATATATAGGAAGAAGGAGGGCACCGGGGGCCACACGAGGGGGCCTCGAGGCAGGGGGCGCGCCCCCCACCCTCGAGGGCCACCTCTCTGTCCCCTGACTTGGTCCTCAAGCTCCGTGTGCGTGATTTTCTCCAAAAATATCTCTCGCGAAGGTTTCATTCCGTTTGGACTCCGTTTGATATTCCTTTTCTGCAAAACCCTGAAATAGGCAAAAACAACAATCTGGATTGGGCCTTTGGGTTAGTAGGTTAGTCCCAAAAATGATATAAAAGTGAATGATAAATCCCATTAAACATCCAAGACTTCATAAATAATAGCATGGAACAAACAAAAATTATAGATACGTTGGAGACGTATCAACCATGCATAATTTTTCATACATGTCACTCTTGATTCATTGCATATCCCGGTACACCGCCGAAGGCATTCATATAGAGTCATACCTTGTTCTAGTATCGAGTTGTAAATCAATATAAGTGTGATGATCATCATTATTAGAGCATTGTCCCATGTGAGGAAAGGCTAAATAAAGAAAGCCCCTCCAAAAAAAAGGAAAGGCCAAAGAAAAAAAATAGAGAGGCCCCAAAAAAGGACAATTGCTACTATCTTTTTCCACACTTGTGCTTCAAAGTAGCACCATGTTCTTCATGATAGAGAGTCTCATGTTTAGTCACTTTCATATACTAGTGGGAATTTTCATTATAGAACTTGGCTTGTATATTCCAACGATGGGCTTCCTCAAATGCCCTAGGTCTTCGTGAGCAAGCAAGTTGGATGCACACCCACTTAGTTTCTTTTGTTGAGCTTTCATACATTTTAGCTCTAGTGCATCCGTTGCATGGCAATCCCTACTCACTCACATTGATATCTATTCATGAGCATCTCCATAGCCCGTTGTTACGCCTAGTCAATGTGAGACTATCTCCCTCCTTTTTGTCTTCTCCACAACCACCACTCTATTCCACCCATAGTGCTATGTCCATGGCTCACGCTCATGTATTGCATGAAAGTTGAAAGGTTTGAAAGAATAGAGTATGGAAACAAGTGCTTGGCTGAAACCGGGGTTGTGCATGATATGAATATTTTGTGTGATGAAGAGGGAGCGTAGCCAGACTATATGATTTTGTAGGGATAACTTTCTTTAGCCATAGTATTTTGAGAAGACATGATTGCTTTGTTAGTATGCTTGAAGTATTATTATTTCTTATGTCAATATAGACTTTTATCTTGAATCTTTCAGATATGAACATTCATGCCACAATTAAGATAACTACATTGAAAACTATGTTGGTTAGCATTCCACATAAAAAATTCTGTTTTTATCATTTACCTACTCGAGGACGAGCAGGAATTAAGCTTGGGGATGCTTGATACGTCTCCAACGTATCTATACTTTTTTATTGTTTCATGCTATTATTTTTGATGTTTTGGATGTTTAATGGGCTTTGTTATACACTTTTATATTATTTTTGGGACTAACCTATTAACCCAAAGGCACAGTCCAGATTGTTGTTTTTTGCCTAATTCAGGGTTTTACAGAAAAGGAATATCAAATGGAGTCCAAACGGAATGAAACCTTCAGGAGAGATATTTTTGTAGAAAAATACGCACGGGAGACTTGAGAACTAGGGAGTACGGCTGACGTGGCGTCCACGAGGGTGGGGGCGTGCCCCTCCCTATAGGGCGCGCCCCCTGCCTCGTGGGCACCCCGTCTGGCCCCCGGTGCCCTCCTTCTTCCTATATATATATCTACGTACCCCAAAACCATCAGAACAACAGAAAAAACCCTAGTTCCACCGCCGCAACCTTCTGTTCCCATGAGATCCCATCTTGGGGCCTGTTCCGGAGCTCCGCCGGAGGGGGAATCTTCCATGGAGCACTTCTACATCATCATCATTGCCTCACCATGAGTTGTGAGTAGTTTACCACAGACCTTCGGTTCCATAGCTAGTATCTAGATGGCTTCTTCTCTCTCTTTGGATCTCAATACCAAGTTCTCCTCGGTCTTCGAGGAGATCTATTCGATGTAATCTCTTTTTGTGGTGTGTTTTTGAGATCCGATGAATTGTGGATTTATGATCAAGATTATCTATGATAAATATTTGGTTCTTTTCTGAACTCTTTATGTATGATTATAATATCCTTGCAAGTCTCTTCGAATGATTGGTTTGGTTTGGCCTACTAGATCTATAGTTCTTGCAATGGGAGAAGTGCTTGGCTTTGGGTTCAATCTTGCGGTGTCCTTTTCCAGTGACAGTAGGGGCAGCAAGGCACGTATTGTATTGTTGCCATCGAGGATAAAAAGATGGGGTTTATATCACTATGTTTGAGTTTATCCCTCTATCATGTCATCTTGCTTAAGGCATTACTCTGTTCTTATGAACTTAATACTCTAGATGCATGTTGGATAGTGATCCATGTGTGGAGTAATAGTAGTAGATGCAGAATCATTTCGGTCTACTTGTCTCGGACGTGATGCCTATATATAATGATCATGCCTAGATAGTCTCATAATTATTCGCTTTTCTATCAATTGCTCAACAGTAATTTGTTTACCCGTCGTAGATTACCGCTATCGTGAGAGAAGCCACTAGAGAAAACTATGGCCCCCGGGTCTATTCTCAACATATCAATCTACAATCTACTTTACTTTTTCGTTTTTACTTTCTGTTCTTATATCCAAAAATACCAAAAATATCAAACTATCATCTCTATCAGATCTCACTTTTGTAAGTGACCGTAAAGGGATTGACAACCCCTTATCGCGTTGGCTGCGAAGTTCTTATTTGTTTGTGCAGGTGCGAGGGACTCGCGCGTTGTCTCCTACTGGATTGATACCTTGGTTCTCAAAAACTGAGGGAAATACTTATGCTACAGTGCTGCATCACCCTTTCCTCTTCGAGGGAATACAACGCAAGCTCGAGAAGTAGCACCGGCATCCCTGATAATTCGGGGCCTCTGTCGTTTTCTTCAAAGCTGAGTCCTTGTCATCATCATACATATTTACTCAGGAGGCTTAATACCCAAATTACAAGGACCACAGAGAGTTGGATGCATGGCACAGCTCAAGCATAAGCCCTTGATGAGAATAATTTGCAAGTATGTCACTTGTGGGCTTCATGTTCAAACATAGGCGTATTCGACCAAAGAGAACACATCATTACTACCCATTTGACCGGGTTATATTCAAACATAGGCGTATTCGACCAAAGAGGATATAACATGTGGGTCATCCTACCTGTACCCAACTGCTTCAACTCCATCAGGTCATCTTGATTGACTCGACGAACTCTTGGCAATCAGTCTTATATGGCGTATTAGACCAAGACCTGAGCTTGTTAAGGTTCAAACGCCGGCTGCCACTGCGAGAGCACGGCTTACAGATAGTCAGGATAGATCCAGGCTCAAAATCCCGCCTTCCTTGAAACTTGGATAATTCAACCTATGATGCAAGATGCAACTCTGACCCCGCGTACTCTAGGCAAGTCTATCTTTAAAACAAGGACCTTTACTTGTCTAGGTTCAAATGTCGATTGGGTACTATGAGAGCTAGCTCATAGCACGCACGTACCTTCCAGTGGCCACCAAGGCTAGTTTCATTGAAGAAGAACCTTTGGCTTGGTGGCCTGCAAAAGCCTCGAGTGTTTTTTCGAAAAATTTTCTCTGGTTCTTTTGTTTTTTGTGAGTCTTCCATTTTGATTTGCGTTTTTGCAAGTTCGGCCAAGCTGCCTTTCCTTATGGCTCATATTTGAAGCCTCTCCGGGTCTCTGCAACCCAACCTAATGAACAACTCTACGCTGCCAGAAAGTAACAATCTTATTTCTGGAACTATACCTCTACATGGTTATGACTATATGATGACTGATCAAGCTGGCAGTCCGAATCATATCTTCAGCCGCCAGGGCATATGTTCTCTGTTTATGTGCAGGACAAGGGTTATACTGATCTACACAAGTCAATATTGTCGCAACTATAGAAAATCATACTTCGATGCCTGGCGGGTTAATAGTATCATACAAACGCAGAGCCGTGCGCGATGGCACACCAGATTCAAGTTCAACTACCCTATTACAAGATTCAATAAGCCAATCAACATAAGTTTTTTCATAAACAGGATCAAGCATGTGAACTGCCCGGTGGCTCATTCTCCTTGGCCTTGCTGCTTTGAAGACTCCGGGTTATCCTTCTTCGATTCTTTATCGTCCTCTGTCTGAAAGTTCTGTGCCAACCAATCCAAGCCAGCCAAAGCTTCAAATTCAGCCTCTTCATCAATAAGTTCTGAGGGATCCATTTCACGGGCAAAGGTATGCTTACTGATTGGAGGGATCAACTCCATCACTTTGTAAGACGGAGTGGGCATCTTCTGATGCTCAATACTATAAGCCGGCTGATATTTGGACAAGTTTGTTTCATTAACGATTAAGCTGGCCAGAGGGCGGATGTTCTTGACACAGGCAGCAAAGTCCTTATGGTCAAAAGTTGTGTCGTCTTCTTTTAAGCTTGGATAGTCAGTGGACAAGTCGGACAGATCCAGCTCTGGAAGCCACGCCTTAGCCCGGCTCAAGGCTATTACAGCACCGGCTCTCGCAGACAACCGCTTTATTTCATCTATTCTGGCAGGTAGAACGGAGAGTCTTCTTAAAATATCCAAAAAACTTTGGTGCCTGGTTGGACGGAGAGACAGCAGCCAAGATGCGCCACACTCCAGTATATAGCTGCTCCACAAGGGTGTAGATAGCTTTGAGCTTTACAAGCGGCTCTCTGCCAAGGTTACTGCTCCTACTACCTACATGAGCCATAAACCGGTCAGTAACGGGTTATGTTACCTAAATATATTTATTCAAATTGCAACATGGCGGCTTACCAAAGATGGCTGAAGTCATTTCCAAGACACGATGCTTTAACTCGGTGAGTTCAGTTGTCACATTTTCAAGAGTTGATACGGCTTTTTCGGCTCTCTGCACCAAGGCGATTATTTCTTCAGCCCAAGCAGACTTCACCGTTTCAAATTCAGCCTTCAGCTCATTCGTTTCAGTAAGGCTAAATTGAAACTTTGATTACGCCTTTTGGGTCTCAGACACTTGAAACTTAAGCCGGCTCCTTGCAACCTCTAATTGCGCTTGCAATTCGGCAATAGTTTCCTGTACAGACAAAGAATATGAAGTAAATTATCTTCCGGTTCACAAGAATTGAAGTCCCGAGCCTTTTGCAAGCAACAACACTTGGCACTTGGGGGCTAATGGACGCTGCAGTTTTTGCTTTCCATGCTGGCTCATATTACTAAAGTCTCAAGCCCTTTGCAAGCAAGAGCACTTGACCCTTGGGGGCTAATGGATGGAGAAGTGTTTTCTAAATTAACGGTTCATACAAATAAATTCCCAAGCACTTTGCAAGCAAGAGTACTTGGCACTTGGGGGCTAATGCGTATTGCTTCTTTGCTAGCATTCATTCATTACACCCGGCTTATGAGGGGTATACTGGCAAGTTCTATACAATGAAGAAAAGGACCGGCTCATTCATGCTGATTAAGCCGGCCCTTGGGGGCTACACATGCAATGTTCATCAAAGACAGATTTCCTATCAAGAGATGTGCCGATTCATAAAAGTGTCAATTATCTCTAAGTCTACAGCATATTCACTTCTATCATATCCAATAGACTTGGGGGCTGGAAGGACGTATATAACTTGATCAAAGAATCTTACCTCAAATTTCTTGTGCATCTGCTTTAGCATATCAATCTCAAGGTCCCGGCTGCTATGGACCTGACTGAGATATCCAGAAAGGACTTCACCACTGCTCAACTGTGCATATTGAGCCGTGTCAAATCTCACTCTCCGTTTTTCAACTAGCTCTTGTTTGGCAATGTGTTTGGCCAGCACAGTTGGATTGCCCGGCTCTCTAAAAGCAATGCCAGTGATTGTAACATCTCCACTTTGGTTCTCTGTCGGCTTAGACGGGGCTGGTGGTTCAGCAGTTGCAGAGTTGGCCTTAGAAGAATCCATAGAGGCGTCAGGAATTTCAAGAGGAGCATTATGAGTGGCTTCCTCTGTTGGCTTCTGAACATCTGTTGTTAAAACCTGCTGCTCCAGCTCAATGACCTTTGGGTCAGCCACCGGCTTACTCGCCCTGGCTCTTTTAATAGGCTTAGCTTCACCTCTGCATGGGTTAAAGTGAGTCAGTGAAAAATTACAAAGATTCAAGGAAAAGATGAGCAGGGAAGAAATTATTACCCATGGGCAGTCTTGAAAGCCGGAAGTTGACTTTGAGATGAGTCACCAGATGAAGAGCGGGAGACTTCCTGATAGTTTGAATCGGACGAATTTAGTGGTTGACGCATAAGACCCGCTAGTGGGTAAGGAGAGTTTAAGAGTGGAAAGACCTCATTCTGGCACTTTCGACGAGTTGGGGTATTTGGTAAACCGGAGGACAATTCTTCTTCCCCAGTGTTCCGAGTCCGACGCCGGCTCTCGTGTTACTGTTGCTTCAAAAGAAAGTGAGGATCTAAATCAGCTGAAGGGTGTGAAAATCTTACTTTTCGGATTACCCGTCGAACTTTTTGTCTTGGCAAGGATTCTGAGCCGGAGGAAATAGTAATTACCTCTTCATCAGCGGCCTGGCTGGCCTCCGTGTCATCCTGACAATAACCAGTGTCAATAATATAATTAAAATAAGAACCAAGAGAGTCAAGGACTACCTCCGACTCATAACCGTAGTCCATTTCCAACAACTCAGAAGCACTAGTTTTCTTCTTGGTCCTTTTTACGGCTTTCTTAACAATTCTGGCCCTCTTAGCAGCCTCATGGTCATTAGCTTTTTTCTAGAAAGCCGACTTAGCCTGCGAGAGGCGGCAAGTTTTCAAGATTGACAGGGGAATCAAAATTATAAGATGACGGCAGTTAGAGTTAAAGACTTACCTCTGGTGCTGGGTTAAGTTTGTAGAAAGGGCGCAGGCCCACTTTGCTGCAGTCTGCCAGGCTCTCGTTCAAGACGGTCTTGGTCATATATGTGATTACATCCTCCTCCAAGTCCTCAGAACTGTGACATAATGAATCATTGGTCTCTCCAGTATAATCGCACATTAAGCCGGTCCGACGGCTCAAGGGAATGATCCGCCAGGCGAGCCAGCACTGGGCCAAGTCAATTCCAGTTAACCCGTTTCCCAGTAGGGATTTCACCTTTGCAAGAGTGGGATCAATTTTCTTGCACTCTGCGGCAGTGAGTTTCTCAGCAAGAGGATGTTTGGTATCTAAACGTTGGGTATGATAACCCGGTAATGGATGCTCATCAGCCGGGGAAGTGTCTTTGCGATAAAACCAGGTTTAATTCCAGTCTTTGGGATGACTCGGCAGACAGGCATAAGGAAAAATATAATCTCTTCTTCTTTGAATTGAGACAACCCCGAGCTCTAAACTAGGTCCATTGGTGAATTCATTCTGGTGGTTTAAATAAAAGAACTCTCTGAAGAGCAAGATGATGGGTTCCTCTTGAAGATACACTTCACAGAAGACCTGGAAGTTACAGATATTTGACACTGAATTGGGTCCGGTGTCTTGAGGATGGAGTTGGAAAAAGTGCAGAACATCCCTGAAGAATTTAGAGCCGGGTGGTGAAAACCCCCGGTTCATGTGATCAGTGAGGACAATAACTTCATCATCTTTTGGAGTAGGTTTCTCTTCGCCCGGTTTAGGGGTGCGGTAGGGCATAACTGACTTCTACGGCAGGTATCCAACCTTGACAAAATCAGCAAGTGTAGCCTCAGTAACAACGGGACCCAGTTGCACGTGGTGACTGTCTTTGGTGGCGTTATGAGCAAACAAGCGTAAAGAAGGACAAAGTTATTTCCGGTTCAAAATTTATTCATTAAGCCAGAAAAGCAGGTTATAGTATAAGTTCGGCATGGCGGCTTAAATGGGCCTAATGGCATGAGAATAATTATAAGCCAGAAATTAAGCCGCCATGACCAACGCGGATATTCAGGAAGACAGATTCTGCTAAGTATGGGGACAAACAGTTTTCATAGAATGAAGTGGTAATTTTGGATCTACAGTGGTTCAGAAAATAAAAGCTAAAAAATGACGAACAGGGAGACCTCAGATCAATATGATGCAGTTCGAGGAGATAAATCAGTCTTTTCGCATAGATGAGGCATTACAGTATTTGCTGAAAGAGGTGTTATCAATACAATTGTACGGAGGAAAATCTAGATCGAGAGGGAATCCATGGTTGCAAAAGAAGAAGGGGATGAACTCCGGCGAGCTTCACGGGAACCCTAACAGACCTAAGAGGAAGGAACAAGAAGAACGTACCTGGACGAGTGAATGGCGGTGGTGCACGGAAGAAGCCTGGTGACGACAGGTTGATGTAGCGGCCGCTGTTGAGGACGAGACAGAGGACGACGGCGCCGGCGGAGCTTGGAAGCATAAGCGTCGCAAGGAAGAAGATGAAGATGGAGAAGTAAATGAAGAGAATGAAAAAGGACCTCCTAGCCCTATTTATAAGCATAGTGGATAAGGGTCACGCGCGAGAATCGAGGAGGCAAAAAAGCAGGTAAGTAACAGCACAGACGCCTCGATTATCGGAGTCTCATTAAATGCGGAAGATTTGCTAAAGATCTGGTCAGTTCAAAAGTAAGTAACAAATGACATCATGGCGGGTTACCACCATTTCAAGAGCTGACGTCATGGTGGGTTCTAGTTTCTCGTGAGAAGATGAAGGAAGATTGAAATGAACGAGTTCAAATCAACCTGGGGCCTTATGTTGGGGATATAAATATTTGATATGACCCGCCTAGGAGGGGCCGAGTTACCCAATGGTGGTTCATGGGCAAGCCCAGAAGCATGTTAAAGATGGCGGTTTATGTGAGGGCCCAAGGTCCGAGGCGGCTTAAAGCCTGTAAGTATCAACCGCCATATATGTGACTTATATTGTAAGGCATGTAATAAGAGTCACCGAGCCGGACACGATTGTATGAGCCGGCCGGGACTCCGTAGGCCGCAGGGCGTCAACCCGTGTATATAAGGGGACAACCCGGCAGCAGCTTAGGGCAAGAAACAACAGATCAAGAGCTAGGCAAGCGCATCCACTCCCTAGCAATCGACACCCCAGCAATTCCACCTCAAACTGGATTAGGTTTTACCCTCACCACAAGGGGCCGAACCAGTATAAACTCCTCATGTCTTTTGTCTCCTTTAACCTCTTTAAGGTAACCAAGTCGCTATGGATCCGCAATCAAGTCCATCCCTTAGGACATCTGTTGTGACAACTCCACGACAGTTGGCGCCCACCGTGGGGCCTATGGCCTGTGGTTTCGAGTTCTTGAAGGGCAACTTCGAAGGGCTCAAGGGATATGTTGTGGGCCAGATGACCAAGAGTCGTCGCGGCAAGCTTTACATCGATGACGAAGGCTGGGGTCCTGAGGCCAGCTCAATTGAGTACGGATATCGGGTCCTCTTCGGCGGAATCCACATTTTCATCGGCAAGATTAGCGAACAGGACCCTGAGCCGGACACCTGCACCGACGTCTTCGAGACGGCTCAGCGTGCGCAACCTCCCCGGGCTTAGCCCGCCGTGAAGCATGCTTTTGTTGGATACATCCAGGGTGCTGGAAGCTCTGGATCTCGCGGTGAGACGGTCACGCTCTCTGATGGTGAGTCGTCCACAGATGAGACTAATTCAATGTATCAGATGCAGAGCGGACAGCTTGGGGGCTTGTCCGACGGTAGCAGTATTCCGGACCCCTATGAGCCACCGAGCATGGTGGCAATTTTCATGAATAGCACCCAGCCAACTCTTGGATCAACAGTCGTCGGGGCCATAACACCCGGCGTGGCGGCAGCTGCAGTAGGCGTGGGCGGATCAATGCGCCCGCCGACTTAAGTCTTAACAGATCTGTTGGAGGATCTGGCGACTCTGATGGGGATGGAGGTAACCCCAGAAAACCAAGACCAACACAAGGCAGCTGTGGATAAGCTGCGACAGGACATAGCACAAGCCAAGGAAGACCTGGCGACGGAGAATGCCAGGATGACTGAGGAACGGGCTGTTTTGGATGCCCGGGCTCAGCGGATTCAAGCGGATTCTTACTGGCTCTCGGTGGATCAGAACGCGGCTATTGAGGCCATGAGGAGAAAGCAACGGAGTCGTCTCCCCTTCGTTTATGAGCCAAGGAATCTTTTTAACGCAGCTGGAGCAGGGGGCAGTAGTCCGCCGGTGGTAAACCGGACGACTGAAGTACCTAGAACTGGTGGGCTGGTTCACTAGCGTATGACAGGTTCTCTGTATGCAAATCAAAACCGCCTGACACCTCATTACCAAGCGACACCGGCGGGTCACTACTCGAACCCTCTGGATAAGATGATAGGAGCGGCGACGAGATTGGCGACTTTGCCAGTAGAGGGTGAAACTCCGGTGGCGGTGGAAACCCAGAGGGCCCAGGAATTGCTTCAAACGGTGCTGCAACAGCAACATGCTTATTCTTATAGTCGAGACCGGATTCATTCAACCCCCAGTCCAAGTGCCAGCTACATCAGGCATGTTGACCCGTGTATATAAGGGGACGACCCGGCAGTGTCTTAGGGCAAGAAACAACAGATCGAGAGCTAGGCAAGCGCATCCGCTCCCTAGCAATCGACACCCCAGCAATTCCACCTCAAACTGGATTAGGTGTTACCCTCACCGCAAGGGGCTGAACTAGTATATACTCCCCGTGTCTTTTGTCCTGTTTAACCCCTTTAAGCTAACCACGCCGCTATGGCTCCGCAATCAAGTCCATCCCTTAGGACATATGTCGTGACAACTCCACGACAGTAAGTAAACCGACTCCAAAACAGTTATATTGGTATTTTTTCTCCGTTTTAGAATATTAAAAAAAAGGAAAATAAGAAGTAGTCCGAACAGGACACGAGGCGTCCACGAGGGTGGAGGGCGCGCCCCCTACCTCGTAGGCACCTCGTGTGGCTTCCGGACTCCGTTTTCTTGCACGATACTTCTTTTGGTCGGTAAAAATTCATTATATAACCTCCCAAAGGTTTTGACCACCATATCACGCCAAAATCCCATGTTTTTGTTTCGAGCTATTTTCTGCTAGAGCTGGCAAGGCCACGCATCATGTCGTCCTCCTCCTCCACCAATGAGGGCAACGATGCTTGGCTAATGAAGATAGAGCTGAAGAGAGAAGAACCTAGGGAGATCAACAAGGAGGATAGGATCAAGAAGGCTATGGAGGATCAGGCTCCGGCAGCAGAAGAAGAAGACATCCTTCAACCCCTTCCAAATCTTTTTACCCCAACTGAGATTGAAGCTTTCAAGATGATTGAATTAGCTCACATACAAAACAAGTACCTCACACGTGAAAATATTTTGCTGAAGGAGCATATCACTGCACTCAACGGCATTATCCGAAATTGCAGGATCTCCTACGCTCGACGTACGACACTCCATCATCACCACTACCAACTCCATCATCACCACCTCCGAAGAAAGAGACATAATCACATGGGTATGGGCACTCCCGTTGGCAACTTCCAAGCTTGGGGGAGGTGCCCCGGTATCGTTTCACCATCACAATCCTATATTTACCGTTTTTCTTAGTTCGATCCTTTTGGTTATATCTTGATCTTGTAGAATAAAGTTTAGTATGATCTAGTGTGAGCTTTCCTTTATGATCTTTATCTTTGTAATCGAGTCCGTGAGCTATATATAATAAAGATTAGTTTTGAGTCAAGGACTTTATTACCTCATTATGATCATGAGAGGATAAAATAAAGTATAAAAGGAAATAAAGAGATCATATTGATCTTATGGAAAGTAATGATTTCACATATAAAGAGTATGATGAATAAAAGTTGTTGAGAGTTGACAAATATAGTTTTGGTCATTGTTGCAATTAATAGGAAGAAATAAACAAAGAGAAGTTTTCACATACAAATATACTATCTTGGACATCTTTTATGATTGCGATCACTCACTAAAATATGACATGCTAAAGAGTTGATGTTGGACAAGGAAGACAACGTAATGGGTTATGTCTTCTTATATCCGAAATAAAGTATAATGCCATGGATCACCCAACATGTTGAGCTTGTCTTTCTCCCTTATGCTTGCCAAACTCCTTGCACCAAGTAGAGATACTACTTGTGCTTCCAATTATCCTTAAACCCAGTTTTGCCATGAGAGTCCACCATATCTACCTATGGATTGTGTAGGATCCTTCAAGTAAGTTGGCATTGTTGCAACTCTCTAAATATGTATGATCTATTAGTGTGGAGAAAATAAACTTTATGCGATCTTGTGATATGGAAGCAATAAAAGCGACGGACTGCATAATAAAGGTCCATATCACAAGTGGCAATATAAAGTAACGTTCTTTTGCGCTAAGATTTTGTACGTCCAACCATAAAAGCACATGACAACCTCTGCTTCCCTCTGCGAAGGGCCTATCTATTGTTCTTACCTTATAAGAGTCATGGTGATCTTCACCTTTCCTTTTTACATTTTATCCTTTGGCAAGCACATTGTGTTGGAAAGATCCTGACATATATACCCACTTGGATGTAAGCTATCATGATCTATTACTGTTGACATTACCCTTGAGGTAAAAGGTTGGGAGGCAACACTATAAGCCACTATATTTCTCTGTGTCCGATTAAAACTCCATACCCATAAGTATTGCGTGAGTGTGAGCAATTGTGAAAGACTAAATGATAGTTGAGTATGTGGACTTGCTGAAAAGCTCTTATATTGACTCTTTCTGATGTTATGATAAATTGCAATTCCTTCAATGACCGAGATCATAGTTTGTTAGCAATGAAGTTTCTGATTCATACTTGACATTGTGAATAGATTGTTACTTTAGCATAAGAAATCATATGACAAAATATATATGTTGTTGTTATAAGAATGATCATGATGCCCTCATGTCCGTATTTTATTTTATTGACACCTCTGATACGTCTCCAACGTATCTATAATTTTTGTTTGTTCCATGCTATTATATATTCTGTTTTGGATGTTTAATGGGCTTTATTATACAATTTTATATTATTTTTTGGACTAACCTACTAACCCAAGGCCCAATGCAAATTGTTGTTTTTTGCCTATTTTAGTGTTTCGCAAAAAAGGAAAATCAAACGGAGTCCAAACGGAATGAAACCTTTGGGAGAGTTATTTCTGGAACGATATTAACACAGAAGACTTGGAGTACACGCCTGGAAGTGAGAGAGGCGGCCACGAGGGCAGGGGCGCGCCCAGGGGGTAGGCGCGCCCCCACCCTTGTGGCCCCCCTCTCGCTCCCCTGATGTGCCTCTTCAACCTATATATACTCTCATACCCTCAAAACATCGGGGAGAGGAACGAAAGCCTAATTCCACCGCCGCAACCTTCTGTACCCGTGAGATCCCATCTTGGGGCCTGTTCCGGAGCTCCGCCGGAGGGGGCATCGATCACGGAGGGCTTCTACGTCAACACCATAGCCTCTCCGATGAGTTGTGAGTAGTTTACCATAGACCTTCGGGACAATAGTTATTCGCTAGATGGCTTCTTCTCTCTATTTGGATCTCAATACAAAGTTCTCCTCGATCTTCGAGGAGATCTATTCGATGTAATCTTTTTGCGGTGTGTTTGTCGAGATCCGATGAATTTTGGGTTTATGATCAAGATTATCTATGAACAATATTGGTTTCTTTTCTGAAATCTTTTATGTGTGATTATAATATACTTGCAAGTCTCTTTGAATTATTGGTTTGGTTTGGCCTACTAGATCTATAGTTCTTGCAATGGGAGAAGTGCTTGGCTTTGGGTTCAATCTTGCGGTGTCCTTTCCCAGTGACAGCAGGGACGGCAAGGCACATATAGTATTGTTGCCCTCGAGGATAAAAAATGCGGTTTATATCATATTGCTTGAGTTTATCCCTCTACATCATGTCATCTTGCTTAAGGCGTTTCTCTGTTATTATGAACTTAATACTCTAGATGCATGCTGGATAGCGGTCGATGTGTGGAGTAATAGTAGTAGATGCAGAATCGTTTCGGTCTACTTGTCACGGACGTGATGCCTATATACAATGATCATGCCTGGATATTATCATAACTATGCGATTTTCTATCGATTGCTCGACAGTAATTTGTTCACCCACCATAGAATTCTACTATCATGAGAGAAGCCACTAGTGAAACCTATGGCCCCCTGGTCTATTCTCATCATATTAATCTTCCATCAACTATTTACTTTACTTTGCTTTATTTACTTTCAATATCTATACCAAAAATATTATCTTATCATATCTATCAGATCTCACTCTCATAAGTGTCCGAGAAGGGATTGACAACCCTTTTTATCGCGTTGGCTGCGAGGTTCTTATTTGTTTGTGTAGGTGCAAGGGACTCACGCATGGTCTCCTACTGGATTGATACCTTGGTTCTCAAAAACTGAGGGAAATACTTACGCTACTGTGCTGCATCACCCTTTCCTCTTCGAGGGAATACAACGCAAGCTCGAGAAGTAGCAAGAAGAATTTCTTGCGCCGTTGCCGTGGAGATCTACGCAAAAGTCATATACTAAGTACCTATCACAAACCCATATCCATCGCATTACATTATTTGCCGCTCGTTTTCCTCTCCCCCACTTCACCCTTGTCGTTTTATTCGCCCTTCTTTTTCTGTGTGTTTATCGTTCGCTTGCCTCTTGTTTGCTTGTGTGTTGGATTGCTTGCTTGTCACTATGGCTCAAGATAATACCAAATTGTGTGACTTTTCCAATACTAACAATAATGATTTTATTAGCACTCCGATTTCTCCTATCTTAGATGTTGAATCTTGTGAGATCAATGTTGCTCTGTTGAATCTTGTCATGAAAGATCAATTTTCTGGCCTTCCTAGTGAAGATGCCGCTACCCATCTAAATAGCTTTGTTGATTTATGTGATATGCAAAAGAAGAAGGATACGGATAATGATATTGTTAAATTGAAGCTATTTCCATTTTCACTTAGAGATCATGCTAAAACTTGGTTCTCCTCTTTGCCTAGAAATAGTATTGATTCTTGGAATAAGTGCAAAGATGCCTTTATCTCTAAGTATTTTCCTCCCGCTAAGATTATTTCTCTTAGAAACGATATTATGAATTTTAAGCAACTATATCATGAGCATGTTGCACAAGCTTGGGAGAGAATGAAATAAATGATACGCAATTCCCTACACATGGTTTGAACTTACGGATGATTATACAAAAAAATTATGCCAGCTTGAATTTTGCTTCTAGAAATCTTTTAGATTCAGCTGCGAGGGGCACTTTTATGGAAATCATTTTAGGAGAAGCTACCAAACTCCTAGATAATATTATGGTTAACTACTCTCAATGACACACATGGTTTTGAGTGGAAAGATGGATGAACTTATGAAATTATTTGCTACTAAGAGTGTTTTTTCAGATACTAATGATATGCCTTTGTTCATGTTGATTGAGAATAATAATGAATCTTTGGAAGTGAATTTTGTTGGTAGGAATAATTTTGGTAACAACGCTTATAGAGGAAACTTTAATTCTAGGCCTTTTCCTAGTAATTCCTCTATCAATTATGGTAATTACTACAATAACTCTTATGGAAATTTTAGTAAGATTCCCTCTAAATTTGAGACTAGTGTTAAAGAGTTTATGAATTCGCAAAAGAATTTCAATGGTTTGCTTGAAGAAAAATTGCTTAAGGTTGACGAATTGGCTAGAAACGTGGATATAATTTCTCTTGATGTTGATTCTTTGAAACTTAAATCTATTCCACCTAAGCATGATATCAATGAGTCTCTCAAGGCCATGAGGATTTCCATTGATGAGTGCAAAGAAAGAACCGCTAGGATGCGTGCTAAAAGAAATTGCTTTGTGAAAGCATGTTCTTCTAGTTTTCATGATAATAAAGATGAAGATCTAAAAGTAATTTATGTGTCTCCTATTAAATCCTTATTTTCTAGTATGAATCTTGATAAAGATGGGACTGAAGATGAGTCTACTTTAGTTAAAAAAACGTCCCAATGATTCAGAGTTTTTAGATCTTGATGCTAAAACTATTAAAAGTGGGATTGAAGATGTCAAAACTTTACATAGCAATGAACCCACTATCTTGGATGTCAAGGGATTTAATTATTATAATTTCTCTTTAATAAATTGTATTTCCTTGTTGCAATCCGTGCTAAATTCTCCTCGTGCTTATAGTCAAAATAAAGCTTTTACCAAACACATAGTTGATGCTTTAATGCAATCTTATGAAGAAAAAACTGAATTAGAAGTTTCTATCCCTAGAAAACTTTATGATGAGTGAGAACCTACTATTAAAATTAAGATTAAAGATCATGAATGCTTTGCTTTGTGTGATTTGGGTGCAAGTGTTTCCACAATTCCAAAAGCTTTGTGTGATATGTTAGGTTTCCATGAACTTGATGATTGTTCTTTAAATTTGCATCTTGCGGATTCTACCATTAAGAAACCTATGGGAAGGATTAATGATGTTCTTATTGTTGCAAATAGTAATTATGTGCCCGTAGATTTCATCGTTCTTGATATAGATTGCAATCCTACATGTCCTATTATTCTTGGTAGACCTTTCTTTAGAACGATTGGTGCAATTATTGATATGAAGGAAGGAAATATTACATTCGAATTTCCACTAAGGAAAGGCATGTAACACTTTCCTAGAAATAAGATCAAGTTACCTTATGAATCTATTATGAGAGCCACCTATGGATTGCCTACCGAAGATGGCAATACCTAGATCTATTCTTGTATCGTGCCTAGCTAGGTGATTAAACGATAGCACTTGTTGGGAGGCAACCCAATTTTATTTTCTTTGCTTTTGCTTCTATTTAGGAATAAATATTGCATCTAGATTTTGTTTAGATGTGGTTTTGTGTTTTAATTAGTGTTTGAGCCAAGTAGAACCTTTGGGAAGACTTGTGTGAAGTTTATGCGATCATGCTGTAAAAAACAGAAAATTTAGCGCTCACGAGATTAGCTACCATTTTTTATTGGAGGGCGATTTTTAGTTGATTCTTTTTTCATATGATTAATAGACAAATTCCTCATGTCCACCAATTTATTTCAAAAAAATTGAGATGCAGAAGTATTCGAAAGTTACCGATTGCTACAGACAGTTCTGTTTTTTGATAGATTTTGTTTTTCGTGTGTTGTTTGCTTATTTTGATGAATCTATGAGTAGTATCGGGGGGTATGAATCATAGAGAAGTTGGAATAAAGTAGGTTTAACACCAATATAAACAAATAATGAGTTCATTACAGTACCTTTGAGTGGTCGTTTGTTTTCTTATACTAACGGAACTCACTAGATTTTTGGCTAAGTTTTGTGTTGTGAAGTTTTCAAGTTTTGGGTAAGGATTTGTTGGGCTATGGAACAAAGAGTGGCAAGAGCCTAAGCTTGGGGATGCCCAAGGCACCCCAAGGTAAAATTCATGGACAACCAAAAGCCTAAACTTGGGGATGCCCCGGGAAGGCATCCCCTCTTTCGTCTTCATCTATCGGTAACTTTATTTGAGAGTTGAGACTATATTTTTATTCACCACATGATATGTGTTTTGCTTGGAGCGTCATGTATGATTTTAGTATTTGCTTTTTAGTTTACCACAATCATCCTTGCTGGACACACCTTTTGAGGGAGATACAAATGAAACGGAATTTATTAGAATACTCTATGTGCTTCACTTATATCTTTTGAGCTAGATAGTTTTGCTCTAGTGCTTCACTTATATCTTTCAGAGCACGGTGGTGGTTTTATTTTGTAGAAATTATTGATCTATCATGCTTCACTTATATTTTTTGAGAGTCTCTTAGAACAGCATGGTAATGTGCTTTGGTTACAAAACTAGTCCTAATATGATAGGCATCCAAGATGGGTATAGTAAAAACTTTCATATAAAGTGCATTGAATATTATGAGAAGTTTGATGCTTGATGGTTGTTTTGAGATATGAGGATGGTGATATTAGAGTCATGCTAGTAGAGTAGTTGTGAATTTGAGAAATACTTGTGTTGAGGTTTGCAAGTCCCGTAGCATGCACGTATGGTAACCGATGTGTGACAAATTTGAAGCATGATGTATTTCATTGAGTGTCATCCTTTGTGTGGAGGTCGGGATCGCGCGATGGTTAACTCCTACCAACCCTTCCCCTAGGAGCATGCGTGTAGTACTTTGTTTTGATGACTTTTAGATTTTTGCAATAGGTATGTGAGTTCTTTATGACTAATGTTGAGTCCATGGATTATACGCACTCTCACCCTTCCACCATTGCTAGCCTCTCTTGTACCGCGCAACTTTCACCGGTACCATACACCCACCATATACCTTCCTCAAAATAGCCACCATGCCTACCTATCATGGCATTTCCATAGCCATTCCGAGATATATTGCCTTGCAACTTTCCACCGTTCCGTTCATATGACACACTTCATCATTGTCATATTGCCATGCATGATCAAGTTGACATCGTATTCGTGGCTAGGCCACCATGCATAATTTTTCATACATGTCACTCTTGATTCATTGCACATCCCGGTACACCGCTGGAGGCATTCGTATGGAGTCATACTTTGTTCTAGTATCGAGTTGTAAATCAATAAAAGTGTGATGATCATCATTATTAGAGCATTGTCCCAGAAAAAAAGAAAAAAAAGGAAAAAAGGAGAAGGAAAGGCCAAAGAAAAAAAAGACCCAAAAAGAAGAAAAAAAGAAAAAGAAAAAAAGGGACAATGCTATTATCTTTTTTCACACTTGTGCTTCAAAGTAGCACCATGATCTTCATGATAGAGAGTCTCTTGTTTTGTCACTGTCATATACTAGCGGGAATTTTCATTATAGAACTTGGCTTGTATATTCCAACGATGGGATTCCTCAAATGCCCTAGGTCTTCGTGAGCAAGCAAGTTGGATGCACACCCACTTAGTTTCTTTCGTTGAGCTCTCTTACATTTATAGCTCTAGTGCATCCGTTGCATGGCAATCCCTACTCACTCACATTGATATCTATTGATGGGCATCTCCATAGCCCATTGATACGCCTAGTTGATGTGAGACCATCTTTCTCTTTTGTCTTCTCCACAACCACCATTCTATTCCACCTATAGTGCTATATCCATGGCTCATGCTCATGTATTGCGTGAAAGTTAAAAAAGTTTGAAAAAATTAAGTATGAAACAATTGCTTGGCTGAAACCGGGGTTGTGCATGATTTGAGTATTTTATGTGACGAAGATGGAACATAGCCAAACTATATGATTTTGTAGGGATGAACTTTCTTTGGCCATGTTATTTTGAGAAGACATGATTGCTTTGATAGTATGCTTGAAGTATTATTATTCTTATGTCAATATAGACTTTTGTCTTGCATCTTTCGGATCTGAACATTCATGCCACAATAAAGAAAATTACATTCAGAATTATGTTGGTTAGCATTCCACATCAAAAATTCTATTTTTATCATTTACCTACTCGAGGATGAGCAGGAATTAAGCTTGGGGATGCTTGATACGTCTCCAACGTATCTATAATTTTTTATTGTTCCATGCTATTATATATTCTGTTTTGGATGTTTAATGGGCTTTATTATACACTTTTATATTATTTTTGGGACTAACCTACTAACCCAAGGCCCACTGTAGATTGTTGTTTTTTTCCTATTTCAGTGTTTCGCAGAAGAATATCAAACGGAGTCCAAACGGAATGAACCCTGCGGGATAGTTAGTTTTGGAACGATATCAACACAGAAGACTTGGAGTACACGCCTGGAAGCGAGAGAGGCAGCCATGAGGGCAGGGGGCGTGCCCAGGGGGTAGGCGCGCCCCCACCCTTGTGGGCCCCCTCAGGCTCCGCTGGCGTGCCTCTTCCGCCTATATATACTCTCATACCCTGAAAACATCGGGGTGAGGAACGAAATCCTAATTCCACCGCTGCAACCATCTGTACCCGTGGGATCCCATCTTGGGGCCTATTCCGGAGCTCCGCCGGAGGCGGCATCGATCCCGGAGGGCTTCTACATCAACACCATAGCCTCTCCGATGAGTTGTGAGTATTTTACCACAGACCTTCGGGTCCATAGTTATTAGCTAGATGGCTTCTTCTCTCTCTTTGGATCTCAATACAAAGTTCTCCTTGATCTTCGAGGAGATCTGTTCGATGTAATCTTTTGCGGTGTGTTTGTCAAGATCCGATGAATTGTGGGTTTATGATCAAGATTATCTATGAACAATATTGGATTATTTTCTGAAATCTTTTATGTGTGATTATAATATCCTTGCAAGTCTCTTCGAATTGTTGGTTTGGTTTGACCTACTAGATATATAGTTCTTGCAATGGGAGAAGTGCTTGGCTTTGGGTTGAATCTTGCGGTGTCCTTTCCCAGTGACAGCAGGGGCAGCAAGGCACGTATAGTATTGTTGCCATCGAGGATAAAAAGATGGGGTTTATATCATATTGCTTCAGTTTATCCCTCTACATCATGTCATCTTTCTTAAGGTGTTACTCTGTTCTTATGAACTTAATACTCTAGATGCATGTTGGATAGCGGTTGATGTGTGAAGTAATAGTAGTAGATGCAGAATCGTTTCGGTCCACTTGTCACGGACATTATGCCTATATACAATGATCATGCCTAGATATTCTCATAACTATGCGCTTTTCTATCAATTGCTCGACAGTAATTTGTTCACCCATCGTAGAATTCTGATATCATGAGAGAAGCCACTAGTGAAACCTATAGCCCCCGGGTCTATTCTCATCATATTAATCTTCCATCAACTATTTACTTTACTTTTCTTTATTTACTTTCAATCTCTATACCAAAAATACCAAAAATATTATCTTATCATATCTATCAGATCTCACTCTCGTAAGTGACCGAGAAGGGATTGACAACCCCTTTTATCGTGTTGGCTGCAACGTTCTTATTTGTTTGTGCAGGTGCAAGGGACTCGCGCGTGGTCTCCTACTGGACTAATACCTTGGTTCTCAAAAATGAGGGAAATACTTACGCTACTGTGATGCATCACCCTTTCCTCTTCGAGGGAATACAACGCAAGCTCGAGAAGTAGCAACCTCTATCTCTAAACATGTGGACATATTTTTCGATATCGGCTTCTGCTTGAGGACAAGCGAGGTCTAAGCTTGGGGGAGTTAATACGTCCATTTTGCATCATGCTTTTATATTGATGTTTATTGCATTATGGGTTGTTATTACACATTATGTCACAATACTTATGCATGTTCTCTCTTATTTTACAAGGTTTACATGAAGAGGGAGAATGTCGGCAGCTGGAATTCTGGGCTGGAAAAGGAGAAAACATTGGAGACCTATTCTGCACAACTCAAAAAGACCTGAAACTCCACGAAAGTCAGTTTTCGAAAATATAAAAAATATCTAGAGAAAGAAGTACAGGAGGGGGGCCACCCACCGTCTGTTGGGGATCGTTGCAGAAAATCAAAAAATTCCCTACGCATCACCAAGATCTATCTATGGAGATTACTAGCAACAAGAGGGGAGTGCATCTTCATACCTTTGAAGATCGCGATGCGGAAACGTTGCAAGAACGCGGTCGATGGAGTCGTACACGAAGCGATTCAGATCGCGGCCGAATCCGATCTAAGCACCGAACAACGGTGCCTCCGCGTTCAACATATGTGCAGCCCGGTGACATCTCCCGTGCCTTGATCCAACAAGGAGAGAGGGAGAGGTTGGGGAAGACTCCGTCCAGCAGCGGCACGACGGCATGGTGGTGATGGTGGAGCGTGGCACTCCAGCAGGGCTTCGCCAAGCACTACGAGAGACGAGGAGGGAGAGGGGTAGGGCTGCGCCAAGAGAGAGGGAGACTCGTGTGTCTGGCAGCCCCAAAACCCCCACTATATATAGGGGGAGGGGAGGGGTTGCGCCCCCATCTAGGGTTCCCCCCTAGGGGTGGCGGCCAGCCCTAGATGCATCTAGGGGGCGGTCAGAGGGGGAGAGAGGGGGCGCACCCTAGGTGGGCCTTAGGCCCATCTGAGCCTAAGGTTTCCCCCTTCTCCTTTTCCATGCGCCTTGCGCCTTGGTGGGAGGCACACCAGCCCACCTAGGGGCTGGTACCTTCCCACTCTTGGCCCATGCAGGCCTTCGGGGCTGGTACACCCCCGGAACCCTTCCGGTGGTCCCGGTACGTTACGATAACGCCCAGAACACTTCCGGTCAGCAAAATGGTACTTCCCATATATAAATATTTACCTCCGGACCATTCCGGAACTCCTCGTGACATCCGCGATCTCATCCGAGACTCCGAACAACATTCGGTAACCACGTACATCTATTCCCTATAACCCTAGCTTCATCGAACCTTAAATGTGTAGACCCTACGGGTTCAGGAATCATGCAGACATGACCAAGACATCTCTCCGGCCAATAACCAACAGCGAGATCTGGATACCCATGTTGGCTCCCACATGTTCCAAGATGATCTCATCGGATGAACCATGATTTCAAGGATTCAATCAATCCCGTATACGATTCCCTTTGTCTACCTGTATAGTACTTGCCCGAGATTCGATCATTGGTATACCGATACCTTGTTCAATCTCGTTACGGCAAGTCTCTTTACTCGTTCCGTAACACATCATCCTGTGACCAACTCCTTAGTCACATAGAGCTCATTACAATGATGTCTTGCCGAGTGGGCCCAGAGATACCTCTCCGTCATATGGAGTGACAAATCCCAGTCTTGATTCGTGCCAACCCAACAGATGCTTTCGGGGATACCCGTAGTGTACCTTTATAGCCACCCAATTATGTTGTGATGTTTGGCACACCCAAAGTATTCCTACGGCATCCGGGAGTTGCACAATCTCATGGTCTAAGGAAAGGATACTTGACGTTGGAAAAGCTTTAGCATACGAACTACATGATCTTGTGCTAGGCTTAGGATTGGGTCTTGTCCATCACATCATTCTCCTAATGATGTGATCCCATTATCAATGACATCCAATGTCCATGGTCAGGAAATCGTAACCATCTATTGATCAACGAGCTAGTCAACTAGAGGCTCACTAGGGACATGTTGTGGTCTATGTATTCACACATGCATTACGATTTCCGGATAATACAATTATAGCATGAACACTAGACAATTATCATGAACAAGGAAATATAATAATAACCATCTTATTATTGCCTCTAGGGCATATCTCCAACGGTCTCCCACTTGCACTAGAGTCAATAATCAACACCCATAGAGTTCTGGTGTTGATCATGTTTTGCTCGTGGAAGAGGTTTAGTCAACGGATCTCCGACATTCAGATCTGTATGCACTTTACAAATATTTATGTCTCCATCTTGAATATAATTTCGGATGGAGTTGAAACGGCGCTTGATGTGCTTGGTCTTCTGGTGAAACCTGGGCTCCTTGGCAATGGCGATAACCCCAGTGTTGTCACAGAAGAGAGTCATCGGGCCCGACGCGCTTGGAATAACTCCTAGGTCGGTGATGAACTACTTCATCCAGACTCCTTCCTTTGTTGCTTCGGAAGCAGCTATGTACTCCGGTTCACATGTAGATCCCGCCACGACGCTTTGCTTGCAATTGCACCAGCTGACTGCCCCATCATTCAAAATATACATGTATCTGGTTTGTGACTTAGAGTCGTCTAGATCTGTGTCGAAGCTAGCATCGACGTAACCCTTTACGACGAGCTCTTCGTCACCTCCATAAATGAGAAACATATGTTTAGTCCTTTTCAGGTACTTCAGGATGTTCTTGACCGCTGTCCAGTGTTCCATACCGGGATCACTTTGGTACCTCCCAACGAAACTTATGGCAAGGTTCACATCAGGTCTGGTACACAGCATGGCATACATAATAGAACCTATGGCTGAGGCATAGGGGATGACACTCATCTTTTCTCTATCTTCTGCCGAGGTCGGGCATTGAGTTGTGCCCAATTTCATGCAATACAGGCAAGAACCCTTTCTTGGACTGATCCATATTGAACTTCTTCAATATCTTGTCAAGGTATGTGCTTTGTGAAAGACCAATGAGGCGTCTCGATCTATCTCTATAGATCTTGATGCCTAATATGTAAGCAGCTTCTCCAAGGTCCTTCGTTGAAAAACACTTATTCAAGTAGGCCTTTATGCTTTAAAAGAGTTCTACATCATTTCCCATCAGCAATATCTCATCCACATATAATATGAGAAATGCTATAGAGCTCCCACTCACTTTCTTGAAAATACAGGCTTCTCCATAAGTCTGTATGAACCCAAACGCTTTGATCGCCTCATCAAAGCGAATGTTCCAACTCTGAGATGCTTGCACCACCCATAGATGGAGCGCTGGAGCTTGCATACCTTGTTAGCATTCTTAGGATCGACAAAACCTTCTGGCTGCATCATATACAATTCTTCCTTAAGGAAGCCATTAAGGAATGCCGTTTTGACGTCCATTTTCCATATCTCATGATCATAGAATGCGGCAATTGCTAACATGATTCGGACGGACTTTAGCATCGCTACGAGAGGGAGAGTCTCATCGTAGTCAATCCCTTGAACTTGTCGATAACCTTTAGCGACAAGCCGAGCCTTATAGATGGTCACATTTCCATCCGCGTCAGTCTTCTTCTTAAAGATCCATTTATTTTCTATGGCTTGTCGATCAATGGGCAAGTCAACCAAAGTCCATACTTTGTTATCATACATGGATCCTATCTCGGATTTCATGGCTTCAAGCCATTTGTTGGAATCCGGGCCCGCCATCGCTTCTTCATAGTTTGAAGCTTCACCGTTGTCTAACAACATGATTTCCAGGACAGGGTTGCTGTACCACTCTGGTGCGGAACGTGTCCTCGTGGGCCTATGAAGTTCAGCAGTAACTTGATCCGAAGCTTCATCATCATTATCATTATCTTCCTCTCTAGTCAGTGCAGGCACCACAGAAACATCTTCCTGCGCTGCGCTACTTTCTGGTTCAAGAGGGGTGACAATCACCTCATCGAGTTCCACTTTCCTCCCACTTACTTCTTTCGAGAGAAACTCTTTCTCCGGAAAGGATCCATTCTTGGCAGCAAAGACCTTGCCTTCGGATCTGAGGTAGAAGGTATACCAAATAGTTTCCTTAGGGTATCCTGTGAAGACGCATTTTTCTGATTTGGGTTCGAGCTTTTCAGGTTGAAGTTTCTTGACATAAGCATCGCATCCCCAAACTTTTGGAAACGACAACTTAGGTTTCTTCACAAACCATATTTCATACGGTGTCGTCTCAATGGATTTAGACGGTGCCCTATTTAAAGTGAATGCGGCAGTCTCTAAAGCATGACCCCAAAATGATAGCGGTAAGTCGGTAAGAGACATCATAGATTGCACCATGTCCAACAGAGTACGATTATGACGTTCGGATACACCGTTACGCTGAGGTGTTCCAGGCGGCGTCAATTGTGAAACAATTCCACATTTCCTTAGATGCGTGCCAAATTCGTGACTTAAATATTCTCCTCCATGATCTGATCGTAAGAACTTTATTTTTCTATCAGGTTAATTCTCAACCTCATTCTGAAATTCCTTGAACTTTTCAAAGGTCTCAAACTTGTGTTTCATCAAGTAGACATACCCATATCTACTTAAGTCATCAGTGAGGGTGAGAACATAACGATAGCCACCGCGAGCTTCAACACTCATTGGACCGCACACATCGGTATGCATGATTTCCAATAAGTTGGTTGCTCGCTCCATTGTTCTGGAGAATGGAGTCTTGGTCATCTTGTCCAAGAGGCATGGTTCGCACATGTCAAATGATTCATAATCAAGAGACTCCAAAAGTCCATCTACATGGAGCTTCTTCATACGTTTGACACCAATATGACCAAGGCGGCAGTGCCACAAGTATGTGGGACTATCATTATCAACCTTACATCTTTTGGCATCCACACTATGAATATGTGTAACATCACGTTCGAGATTCATTAAGAATAAACCATTGACCAGCGGGGCATGACCATAAAACATTTCTCTCATATAAATAGAACAACCATTATTCTCAGATTTAAATGACTAGTCGTCTCACATTAAACGAGATCCAGATACAATGTTCATGCTCAAAGCTGGTACTAAATAACAATTATTGAGGTTTAACACTAATCCCGAAGGTAGATGCAGAGGTATCGTGCCGACGGCGATGACATCGACCTTGGAACCATTCCCGACGTGCATCGTCACCTCGTCCTTCGCCAGTCTCCGCTTATTCCGCAGCTCCTGCTTTGAGTTACAAATGTGAGCAACTGCACCGATATCAAATACCCAGGAGCTACTACGAGCGCTGGTAAGTTACACATCAATAACATGTATATCACATATACCTTTGACGTTGTCGGCTGATAACCCACAAGTGTAGGGGATCGCAACAGTTTTCGAGGGTAAAGTATTCAACCCAAATTTATTGATCCGACACAAGGGGAGCCAAAGAATACTCTTAAGTATTAGCAGCTGAGTTGTCAATTCAACCACACCTGGAAACTTAGTATCTGCAGCAAGGTAGTTTAGTAGCAAGGTAATAGGGAAATAACGGTAGCAGCAGTAAAAGTAACGGTAGTGTTTTTGTACTTTTTGTAACAATAGCAACGGAAAAGTAAATAAGCAACAAGCAATATGTGAAAAGCTCCTAGGCATTGGATCGGTGATGGGGAATTATGTCGGATGCGATTCATCATGTAAAAGTTATAACCTAGGGTGACACAGAACTAGCTCCAGTTCATCAATGTAATATAGGCATGTATTCCAAATATAGTCATACGTGCTTATGGAAAAGAACTTGCATGACATATTTTATCCTACCCTCCCGTGGCACCGGGTCCTAGTGGAAACTAAGGGATATTAAGGCCTCCTTCTAATAGAGTACCGGACCAAAGCATTAACACATAGTGAATACATGAACTCCTCAAACTACGGTCATCACCGGGAGTGGTCCCGATTGTTGTCACTTCGGGGTTGCCGGATCATAACACATAGTAGGTGACTATAGACTTGTAAGATAGGATCAAGAACACACATATATTCATGAAAACATAATAGGCTCAGATCTGAAATCATGGCACTCGAGCCCTAGTGACAAACATTAAGCATGGCAAAGTCATAGCAACAACAATCTTAGAACATAGTGGATACTAGGGATCAAACCCTAACAAAACTAACTCGATTACTAGGTAAATCTCATCCAACCCATCACCGTCCAGCAAGCCTACGATGGGATTACTCATGCACGGCGGTGAGCATCATGGAATTGGTGATGGTGGAAGGTTGATGATGACAATGGCGACGATCTCCACTCTCCGGAGCCCCGAACGGACTCCAGATCAGCCCTCCCGAGAGAGATTAGGGCATGGCGGTGGCTCCGTATTGCAAAATGCGATAATTCTTCTTCTCTCTTTTTTATCCCCGAAAGTGAATATATGGAGTACGGGGGTACGTCAGTGGAGCATCATGGGGCCCACAAGGCAGGGGACGCGCCCAGGGAGAGGGGGGCGCACCCCCACCCTCGTGGACAGGGTGTGGGCCCCCTGGTCTGGATCTCTCCGCGGATATTTTTTATATTTTCCAAAATAATTCTCCGTGGATTTTCAGGTCATTCTGAGAACTTTTTATTTCTGCACAAAAACAACACCATGGCAATTCTGCTGAAAACAGCGTCAGTCCGGGTTAGTTCCATTCAAATCATGCAAGTTAGAGTCCAAAACAAGGGAAAAAGTGTTTGGAAAAGTAGATACGTTGGAGACGTATCAACTCCCCCAAGCTTAAACCTTTGCTTGTCCTCAAGCAATTCAGTTGATAAACTGAAAGTGATAAAGAAAAACTTTGACAAACTCTGTTTGCTCTTGTTGTTGTAAATATGTAAAGCCAACATTTGAGTTTTCAGCAAGATCATGAACTAACCACATTCACAATAACTTCCAGGTCTCATGTCTACTCATATCAATGGCATAATAAACTAGCGAGCAATAATAATAAACCTCGGATGACAACACTTTCTCAAAACAATCATGATACGATATAACAAGATGGTATCTCGCTAGCCCTTTCTGAGACCGCAAAGCATAAATGCAGAGCACCTTTAAAGATCAAGGGCTGACTAGACATTATAATTCATGGTAAAAGAGATCCAGTCATAGTCACACTCAATGCAAATTAATAGCAATACATGCAAATGACAGAGGTGCTCTCCAACTGGTGCTCTTTAATAAGAGGATTATGACTCAGCATAAAAGTAAATAGATAGGCCCTTCGTAGAGGGAAGCAGGGATTTTTAGAGGTGCCAGAGCTCGATTTTTAAATAGAGATGAATAACATTTTGAGCGGTATACTCTCATTGTCAACATAACAACCAAGAATCTTGATATCTTCCGTGCTACACAAATTATAGGCGGTTCCCAAATAGAATGGTAAAGTTTATACTCCCCCAACCACCAACAAGCACACTCCACGACTAGCCCGAAACAACGGGTACCGTCCAAACCAGCAACAGCCCTGGGGGAGTTTTGTTTAATTATTATGATTTGAGCATGGGACTGGGCATCCCGGTTACCAGCCATTTTCTCATGAATGATGAGAGGAGTCCACTCATCGTGAGAATAACCCACCTAGCATGGAAGATATAGACAACCCTAGTTGATACATGAGCTGTTCGAGCATACAAAACATAATTTTATTTGAAGGTTTAGAGTTTGGCACATACAAATTTACTTGGAACGGCAGGTAAATACCGCATATAGGAAGGTATGGTGGACTCGTATGGAATAACTTTGGGGTTTATGGAAGTGGATGCACAAGCAGTATTCCCGCTTAGTACAGGTGAAGGCTAGAAAGAAACTGGGAAGCGACCAGCTAGAGAGCGACAACAGTCATGAACATGCATTAAAATTAATCAACAGTGAATGCAAGCATGAGTAGGATATCAATCACCATGAACATAAATATCGTGGAGGCTATGTTGATTTGTTTCAACTACCTGCGTGAACATGTGCCAAGTCAGACCACTTGAATCGTTCAAAGGAGGATACCACCCCATCATACCACATCACAACCATTTTAACATCATGTTGGCACGCAAGATAGACCATTATAAACTCTCAGCTAATTAAGCATGGCATAAGCAGCTATGATCTCTAATTGTCATTGCAAGCATGTTTCATTCATAACAAGCTGAATCAGGAACGATGAACTATCATATTTACAAAAACAAGAGAGGTCGAGTTCATACCAGCTTTTCTCATCTCAATTAGTTCATCATATATCATCATTATTGCCTTTCAATCACACGACCTAACGGTGTGGATAATAATAATAGTGCACGTGCATTGGACTAAGCTAGAATCTCCGAGCATTTAATACAAGAGATAAGACAAGGTAATATGGCTCAAGGTTAAATTAACAATAAAGCATATGAGAGCCACTAAGCATTTTTAATCATGGTCTTCTACTCTTAACCCCCAAAGAAAAGAAAAGAAATTATTTACACGGGAAAGCTCCCAACAAGCAAAAGAAGAACGAGAAATCTTTTTGGGGTTTCTTTTAATTACTGCTACTACAAGCATGGAAAGTAAATTAGCTAAAAACTACAACTAATTTTTTTTGTTTTTCTTAAGGTTTTTCTAGCACACAAGAAAAAGACTAAGAAAAGAATTGAAACTAGCATGGATGGTACAATGAAAGAGTGTGAACACCGACAACTAGAATAAGTGTGTGAGCATGAATGTGATGTCGGTGAGCAACACGTACTCCCCCAAGCTTAGGCTTTTGGCCTAAGTTGGTCTATGGCCACGGATCGAAGCTACTCTCTCCAGTGTACTGAGAAGTGTCCTCTGGGTGCCACTGGTTGGCAAGCTCATCCGGATCCCACCCATAACCAGACTGACGATAAGGATTGAGTGGTGGCTCAGGCTCAGGCTCTGAAGCTCGTGCCTGGCTCTGGAACTTGTAGAAGGCATCTGACGTAACGAGATATATGCCTGAAAACAGATCAAACACAGACTTATAATCTAGATAAACAGGGGCAAGAAATTTTTCTTCCTTCTCATGATGCCTAGTAGGTATTCTAAAATATTCAGCAAGGCGAGAAGCAAAGATGCCTCCAAAGACGGGGCCCTTTGAGCGGTTCAAACTTAATCGTTTAGCAACGATGGCACCCAAGCTAAAAGTTGTGTCTCAAAACAAATCATGGCGCAAAATGACAATATCAGGGGCACTAAGATTCCCACTATTCCTGCGACCAATTAAACATCTACTAGCAAATAAAGCAAAGTAGCTCAGAACAGGAAAATGTATACTAGTAATTCTTGCCCCTCAGACTTGTCTAGTTTCCCCTACAGCTATCATGTCAATAAACCCTTCAACGTCTTCACGACGTGGTTCATCAAGACTACCAGCACAGGGTATCTTGCATACTTCACAAAATTCAAAGAATGACATCTCCTTAACCTCATCATATAAACGAAACTCCACTGTAGGTGGTGATTTCTTAGCATGAAAATGAAAGTTATGCGTGAAAATATTAGTGAGTAAGAGATATTGTTCACGCTGGTCGTGGAGGAAGTCGGTGAGGCTTGCATTGTTCACCAAATAATAAAAGTCTTCATAAATCCAGGCGGCTTTCATGAACTCATTACAAGGCCATTCACACGACCGAACTTCCGCAATGCGAGGAAGATTATATTTGGGCTTCTTATTTTCTTCTTTCTTCTTTTCCTCTGAGCTTTTACTGGAGGAGCCTCTCAACAATCTCTTTATCATTTTCCTCCTCTGAAAATTTCTGAAATTTTTAGTAACTCAAAATAAAAGTAAACCAAACTCAACAAGATTGATAGCAACAACTCCTACAAGTGTCTAGAGACTATATCATGCAATAAATAAAGCACTAGAATGAAAACTAATTGGACCAATGGAGGAGTCACATACGAAGGAACAATCTCCCCAAACAGTTTTGTGAATGGAGCTTTGAGCAAGGAGATCGAAAATGGCAGCAAGATGAGCTAGAACTCGTGCTTGAGCTGGATAGTGATTTTTTTGGGAGGAAAAAGAAGTGTGTAGGTGCAGGAATAAGTGGAGGGGGGCACGTGGGGCCCACGAGGTAGGGGGATGCGCCCTGGACCCACGTAGCCAGGTGTTGGCTCCCCTCGTTGTGTTTTCTGTGCCATAAATTCTCAAATATTCTAGAAAAAATCAGATTTCATTTTCAGGGCATTTGGAGAACTTTTATTTTCAAGGTATTTTTTTATTGCACGGATAAGTCTGGAAACAGACATAAAATACTATTTTTGCTTTATTTAATCTAATCAATAGAAAGTAAAAGGAGGGTACAGAAGGTTGTGCTATCTAGATTCGCCCATCTCATGCTCATCAAAAGGAATCCATTAACAAGGTTGATCAGGTCTTGTTAATAAACTCTTTCCGAATAACATGAAACCGGAGAATTTTTGAATAACAATAGGGTACCTCAATGGGGATATATATATGTCCCCAACAATAAGAATATCATATGTCTTCTTGACAGTAGGAAGAGGAAATTCAAAACCTCCAATAGTAATAGTTGAAATTTTTCCAATATAATTGATACTGTGGACCTGAGGTTGTTTCCTCGGAAAGTGTATCGTATGTTCATTACCATTGACATGAAAAGTGACATTGCCTTCATTGCAATCAATAACAGCCCCTACAGTATTCAAAAAGGGTCTACTAAGGATAATAGACATACTATCGTCCTTGGGAATATATAGGATAACAAAGTCCGTTAGAATAGTAACATTTGCAACCACAACAGGCACATCCTCACAAATACCGACAGGTATAGCAGTTGATTTATCGGTCATTTGCAAAGATATTTCAGTAGGTGTCAACTTACTCAAGTCAAGTCTACGATATAAAGAGAGAGGCATAACACTAACACCGGCTCCAAGATCACATAAAACAGTTTTAACATAGTTTCTTTTAATGGAGCAAGGTATAGTGGGTACCCCTGGATCTCCTAGTTTCTTAGGTATTCCACCTTTAAAAATGTAATTGGCAAGCATGGTGGAAATTTCTACTTCAGGTATCTTTCTTTTATTGGTAATGATATCTCTCATATACTAAGCATAAGGATTTGTTTTAAGCATATCAGTCAAACGCGTATGCAAAAATATAGGTCTTATCATTTCAGCAAAGCGCTCAAAATCATCATCATCCTTTTTCTTGGATGGTTTAGGAGGAAAAGGCATGGGTTTTTGTACCCATGGTTCTCTTTCCTTACCGTGGTTCCTAGCAACAAAGTCTCTCTTATCATAATGTTGATTCTTTGATTGTGGGTTATCAAGATCAACAACAGGTTCAATCTCTACATCATTATCATTGCTAGGTTGAGCATCATCATTAACATTATTACTAGGTTCATGTTCAATACCAGATTGTATCTCAGCATCAGAAACAGAGATATCATTGGGATTCTCAGGTGTGTCAGCTACTGGTTCACAAGAAGCATGCAAAGTCCTATCATTTTTCTTTTTCTTCTTCTTAGAAGAACTAGGTGCATCTAGATTAGCTCTCTGAGAATCTTGCTCAATTCTCTTAGGGTGGCCCTCAGGATACAGAGGTTCCTGGGTCATTTTACCACCTCTAGTTGCAACTCTAACAGCATAGTCATTATTCTTACTATTTAATTCATTGAGCAAATCATTCTGAGCCTTAAGTACTTGTTCTACTTGAGTGGTAACCATAGAAGCATGTTTACTAATGAGTTTCAGTTCACCTTTAACTCTAGACATATAATCACTCAAGCGTTCAATCATATAAGCATTGTGTTGCAATTGTCTACCAACATAAGCATTGACGTTTTCTTATTTCACAATAAAATTGTCAAACTCATCTAAGCATTGGCTAGCAGACTTATAACGAGGAATATCACCTTCATCAAATCTATAAAGAGAATTTACCTTTACTACCTATGTCGGGTTATCAAGACCATGTATTTCTTCAATAGGTGGTAAATTTTTAACATCTTCAGCTTTAATAGCTTTTTCTTTCATAGATTTCTTTGCCTCTTGCATATCTTCAGGACTAAGAAATAGAACTCCTCTTTTCTTCGGAGTTGGCTTAGGTGCTGGTTCAGGAAGTGTCAAATTATTTTCATTGGCCAGCATATTATTCAGTAGTAATTCAGCTTGATCAACTGTTCTTTCCCTGAAAACACAACCAGCACAACTATCCAGGTGGTCTCTGGAAGCATCGGTTAGTCCATTATAAAAGACATCAGGTATTTCATTCCTCTGAAGAGGATGATCAGGCAAAGCATTAAGTAATTGGAGAAGCCTCCCCCAAGCTTGTGGGAGACTCTCTTCTTCAATTTGCGCAAAATTATATATTTCCCGTAAGGCAGCTTGTTTCTTGTGAGCGGGAAAATATTTAGCAGAGAAGTAATACATCATATCATGGGGACTACGCACACAACCAGGATCAAGAGAATTAAACCATGTCTTAGCATCACCCTTTAACGAGAATGGAAACAACTTAAGGATATAGTAATAACGAATCTTTTCGTCGTTGGTAAACAGGGTGGTTATATCATTCAACTTAGTAAGATGTGCCACAACAGTTTCAGATTCATAGCCATGGAAAGGATCAGATTCAACCAGAGTAATTAACTCAGGATCAATAGAGAAATCATAATCCTTATCAGTAACAAAGATAGGTGAAGTAGCAAAAGCAGGGTCATATTTCATCCTAGCATTCAAAGACTTTTCTTTCAGCTTAGCTAATAATTTCTTAAGATCATATCTATCGTTGCAAGAAAGAAAGTCTCTTGTAGTTTCTTCATCCATAACATAACCCTCAGGAATAACATGCAATTCATATCTAGGGGGAGAAGCTTCATCATCACTTTCATAAATATTATCAGTTTGAATATTTGCATTCTCCCTAACCTTAGCAATTTGTTCATCTAGAAATTCACCTAGTGGCACATTATTATCAAGCATAGAAGTAGTTTCATCATACATAGCAGAAGTAGCATTATCAAGAACATGCGACATATCAGATTCAATAGCGGGAGTAGCTATCGCAAGTTTACTCATAACAGAGGGTGAATCAAGTGCCGAGCTAGATGGTAGTTCCTTACCTCCCCTCGTAGTTGAGGGAAAGATCTTGGTTTTTGAGTCCTTCAAATTCTTCATAGTGATCAACAGATATAAATCCCAAGTGACTTAGAGAATATATTTATGCTCCCCCGCAACGGCGCCAGAAAATAGTCTTGATAACCCACAAGTGTAGGGGATCACAACAGTTTTCGAGGGTAAAGTATTCAACCCAAATTTATTGATTCGACACAAGGGGAGCCAAAGAATACTCTTAAGTATTAGCAGCTGAGTTGTCAATTCAACCACACTTGGAAACTTAGTATCTGCAGCAAGGTAGTTTAGTAGCAAGGTAATAGGGAAATAGCGGTAGCAGCAGTAAAAGTAACGGTAGTGTTTTTGTAGTTTTTGTAACAATAACAACGGAAAAGTAAACAAGCAACAAGCAATATGTAAAAAGCTCGTAGGCATTGGATCGGTGATGGGGAATTATGTCGGATGCGATTCATCATGTAAAATTTATAACCTAGGGTGACACAGAACTAGCTCCAGTTCATCAATGTAATGTAGGCATGTATTCCGAATATAGTCATACGTGCTTATGGAAAAGAACTTGCATGACATCTTTTGTCCTACCCTCCCGTGGCAGCTGGGTCCTAGCGGAAACTAAGGGATATTAAGGCCTCCTGTTAATAGAGTACCGGACCAAAGCATTAACACATAGTGAATACATGAACTCCTCAAACTATGGTCATCACGGGGAGTGGTCCCGGTTGTTGTCACTTTGGGGTTGCCGGATCATAACACATAGTAGGTGACTATAGAGTTGCAAGATAGGATCAAGAACACACATATATTCATGAAAACATAATAGGTTCAGATCTGAAATCATGGCACTCGGGCCCTAGTGACAAGCATTAAGCATGGCAAAGTCATAGCAACAGCAATCTTACAACATAGTGGATACTAGGGATCAAACCCTAACAAAACTAACTCGATTACATGGTAAATCTCATCCAACCCATCACCGTCCAGCAAGCCTATGATGGGATTACTCACGCATGGCGGTGAGCATCATGGAATTGGTGATGGAGGAAGGTTGATGATGACGATGGCGACGATCTCCACTCTCCGGAGCCCCGAGCAGACTCCAGATCAGCCCTCCCGAGAGAGATTAGGGCTTGGCAGCAGCTCCGTATCGTAAAACGCGGTAATTCTTCTTCTCTCTTTTTTCTCCCCGAAAGTGAATATATGGAGTCCGGGGGTACGTCGGTGGAGCATCAGGGGGCCCACGAGGCAGGGGGCGCGCCCAGGGGGAGGGGGCGCGCCCCCACCCTCGTGGACAGGGTGTGGGCCCCCTGGTCTGGTTCTTTCTGCTGATATATTTTATATTTTCCAAAATAATTCTCCATGGATTTTCAGGTCATTCCGATAACTTTTTATTTCTGCACAAAAACAACACCATGGCAATTTTGCTGAAAACAGCATCAGTCTGGATTAGTTCCATTCAAATCATGCAAGTTAAGAGTCCAAAACAAGGGCAAAAGTGTTTGGAAAAGTAGATACGTTGGAGATGAATCACCGGCCTTCTTATCTGCTAAGTAATTGGGGCAGTTCCGCTTCCAGTGACTCGTTCCCTTGCAATAAAAGCACTCAGTCTCAGGCTTGGGTCCATTCTTTGGCTTTTTCTCGGCAACTGGCTTACCGGGCGCGGCAACTCCTTTGCCGTCCTTCTTGAAGTTCTTCTTACCCTTGCCTTTCTTGAACTTAGTGGTTTTATTCACCATCAACACTTAATGTTCCTTTTTGATCTCCACCTCCGCTGATTTCAGCATTGAATACACCTCGGGAATGGACTTCTCCATCCCTTGCATATTGAAGTTCATCACAAAGCTCTTGTAGCTAGATGGGAGCGACTGAAGGATTCTATCAACGACCGCGTCATCTGGGAGATTAACTCCCAACTGAGACAAGTGGTTGTGCAACCCAGACATTTTGAGTATATGTTCGCTGACAGAACTATTCTCCTCCATCTTACAAATGTAGAACTTGTCGGAGACTTCATATCTCTTGACTTAGGCATGAGCTTGGAAAACCATTTTCTGCTCTTGGAACATCCCATATGCTCTGTGTTGCTCAAAACACTTTTGGAGCCCCAATTCTAAGCTGTAAAGCATGCCGCACTGAACCAGGGAGTAATCATCACTACGCGACTACCAGGCGTTCATAACGTCTTGAGTTGCTGGGAAAACGGATGCACCACCTAGCGGTGCTTCAAGGACATATGCTTTCTTGGCAGCTATGAGGATGATCCTCAAGTTATGGACCCAATCCGTATAGTTGCTACCATCGTCTTTCAGCTTGGTTTTCTCTAGGAACGCTTTCAAGTTGAGGGCAACATTAGCGTGGGCCATTTGATCTACAAGACATATTGTTAAGATTTTAGACTATGTTCATGGCAATTAAGTTCATCTAAACAAATTTAATGAACTCCCACTCAGATAGACATCTCTCTAGTCATCTAAGTGATACATGATCCGAATCGACTAGGCCGTGTCCGATCATCACGTGAGACGGACTAGTCATCAACGGTGAACATCTTCATGTTGATCGTATCTTCTATACGACTCGTGTTCGACCTTTCGGTCTTCCGTGTTCCGAGGCCATGTCTGTACATGCTAGGCTCATCAAGTCAACCCTAAGTGTATTGTATGTGTAAATCTGGCTTACACCCGTTGTATGCGAACGTTAGAACCTATCACACCCGATCATCACGTGGTGCTTCGGAACAACGAACCAACGGTGCACACTTAGGGGGAACACAGTTCTTGAAATTTTAGTGAGAGATCATCTTATTTACTACCATCGTTCTAAGCAAATAAGATGTAAAACATGATAAACATCACATGCAATCAAATAGGGACATGATATGGCCAATATCATTTTGCTCCTTTTGATCTTCATCTTCGGGGCTCCATGATCATCATCGTCACCGGCATGACACCATGATCTCCATCATCGTGTCTTGATGAAGTTGTCTCGCCAAACGTTACTTCTACTACTATGGCTAACGGTTAGCAATAAAATAAAGTAATTCCATGGTGTTTTCAATGACACGCAGGTCATAGAATAAAATAAGACAACTCCTATGGCTCCTGCCGGTTGTCATACTCATCGACATGCAAGTCGTGGTTCCTGTTACAAGAACATGATCAATCTCATACATCACATATATATACTATTCATCACATCCTTTTGGCCATATCACATCACACGACACATGCTGCAAGAACAAGTTAGACGTCCTCTAATTGTTGTTGCAAGTTTTTATGTGGCTGCTATAGGTTTCTAGCAAGAACGTTTCTTACCTATGCCAAAACCACAACGTGATATGCCAATTACTATTTACCCTTCATAAGGACCCTTTTCATCGAATCCGATCCGACTAAAGTGGGAGAGACAGACACCCGCTAGCCACCTTATGCAACTACTGCATGTCAGTCTGTGGAACCTGTCCCACGTAAGCGTACGTGTAAGGTCGGTCCGGGCCGCTTCATCCCATGATGTCGCCGAATCAAGATAAGACTAGTAGCGGCAAGTAAATTGACATGATCAACGCCCACAATAATCTTGTGTTCTACTCGTGCATAGTAACTACGCATAGACCTAGCTCTGATACCGCTGTTGGGGATCGTTGCAGAAAATCAAAAAAATTCCTACGCATCACCAAGTTCTATCTATGGAGATTACTAGCAACGAGAGGGGAATGCATCTTCATACCTTTGAAGATCGCGATGCGAAAGCGTTGCAAGAACATGGTCGGTGGAATCGTACACGAAGCGATTCAGATCGCGGCCGAATCCGATCTAAGCACCGAACAATGGTGCCTCCGCGTTCAACACGCGTGCAGCCCGGTGACGTCTCCCGCGCCTTGATCCAGCAAGGAGAGAGGGAGAGGTTGGTGAAGACTCCGTACAGCAGCAGCACGACGGCGTGGTGGTGATGGAGGAGCGTGGCACTCCAGCAGGGCTTCGCCAAGCACTACGAGAGACGAGGAGGGAGAGGGGTAGGGCTGCGCCAAGAGAGAGGGAGACTCGTGTGTCTGGCAGCCCCCAAACCCTCCAATATATATAGGGGGAGGGGAGGGGTTGCGCCCCCATCTAGGGTTCTCCCCCTAGGGGTGGCGGCCAGCCCTAGATGCATCTAGGGGGGCGGCGAGACGGGGAGAGGGGGGGGGGAGCACCCTAGGTGGTGATACGTCCAAAACATATCTATAATTTCTGCTTGCTCCATGCCTCTTTTGTGTGATATTGCTATGTTATTTATACACTTCCATACACATTTGATCATATTTGGACTAACCTATTAACTCAGTGCACCCCAGTGCCAGTTTCTATTTTCTGCTGTTTTTGTATTTCAGGTTTTCCCATCACGTAAACTACCAGAAAAATTCCGGAAAAATTATATAAAAAATCAGCGTTCCGGAAGCTTCCACACGGCCGAAGTAGGGACGGAGGGGGGCCACCAGGGCTCCAGGCGCCCTGGTGGCGCGGCCCCCCTCCTGGCCGCGTCGGGGGGGCGCCTGGGCCCCCCAGGTCTCCGCTGATGCCCCCCTTTGGCATATATTTATATCGCGTCCCGAAACCCTCAAGGACAGAACCCTTTTTCGCGATCTCATCTCTGTTCCGCCGCCGCCGCGCTTCCAAGATCGGGAGCACCAGGAGAACTCTTCCCGGCACCCTGCCGGAGGGGAGGATCACCACCGGGAGCCTCTCCACCACCATGGACGCCTCCCGGATGAGTTGTGAGTAGTCTCCCTTGGACCATGGGTCCATGACCAGTAGCTATGTGATGTTCTCCTCCCCTTCTTGTGCCTCACTAATTAGACCTCGTGAGCTGCCCTACATGATCGAGGCACATATGTAATCCTTATGCTGTTGCTATGTTGAGTTTGCTGGGATCCGATGGATTGTGAGATTATGTTTAGATTGTGTTTGAGTAATATATTTGATTCACCTCTTTTATATTTATGTTCTTAAGTAATTCTTGCATGTTCTCCGTTGCTATTTATTGCTTTGGCCAAGTAGTAGGTAGTGACTCCAAGAGGGAACGTTATGCTCGATTGTGGGTTCATGCCCCTCGATGATTAGTTTGAGTGACAGAAACATGAGTCTAGGGGATGTGTTGTTGCCACAAGGGGGAAAACAACGGTTCTTGTACTCGCGGGTGCAAGGATTGTTTACTTTACGCAAAGTTCTTTTAATGCAGTTGTCTGTTGCTTTGAGTTTACACTATGGGTAGGACTCGCAACTTAATACCAGCGAGATGTTCTGGATAGATATCTCAAGGTGGATGATTAGTAGTAGATGCAGATGGATTTCGGTCTACTTGCCTTGGCGTACCGCCCATGCTTTGAATCTCTACCTTTCTTGCAACATAGTTAGCATTGGTTTGCGCACATAATTCTGTCAATTGCCCAGCTGTAATTCGTTTACCTCACATAGCTGTTTTATCGTCTTTTGGGAGAGAGACATCACTAGTGAATATCATGGGACCCCGGTCCATAATACCATCACTGATCACATCCGCTATTTACTTTCTGCTTTTACTTACTAGTTGCAGTTTTACCTATCACCATTATCACTTGCGTTTGATCCTTTATAAACGACAAGGCCGGAGGGATTGACAACCTCTCTGTACTCGTTGGGAGCAAAGTTATTTGTATCTGTGTGCAGGTCCAAGTTGATTGCTAATATCTGGCGCCGTTAGCAGTTGACACCTTCTTGTTGAAACTAGGAGTCTCAGGGGAAATCGATCCTTGGTATCTTTGCCAAGGGAAAACTACCGCTACACTGCATCTCAAACCTTCCACTTGGGGTAACCAACGAGGGGCGAGAAGCCATCAAGCAAAGTTTTCTGGCGCCGTTGCCGGGGACTCCACTCTTCAAGATAGGGGAGTTGCACGCTATCTTTTACCTTTGCTTTTTAGTCTTGTTAGTTTACCTTTCAGTTTTGCTTTAGTATCTTTTATCGAAAATCACAAAAATAGTTATCTTGCTTGCTTGCTGCTATGGGTTCCACCAAAAACACTAAATGGGAGGAGTACACCCCTTCTTCCATCACGCCAATCACCACTGTCGGGATCTACAAAAGTAATAAACCTTGTGATTATGTTAGTCTTAATGAAGAGTTATGCCCATGGCATGGTCTTCCAGGAAAAGAGTATGAGCCTCAGTTTAAAGTTGCTCCTATGCTTCCCCAAACTTGGGAAGACGTTCAAACTCTTATAATAGAGAGCAATTCAAACAAAGAAGGTGACACTACAATTCTGCTCAATAATGATAAAATTGATTTTGATAATTGTAGTATCTCGGAAGTTGTCACCTTTCTACAAAGAATGGCTAAAGATCCCCACACTAGCACGCTTAATCTTGCCTTCTCAGAGCATATCACTAATGCTCTCATCAAAGCTAGGGAGGATAAACTTAGAGTAGAAGCCTCCATACCTAGAAAGCTAGAAGATGGTTGGGATCCTATGATTAAAATTAAGATGAATAACTTCTCTTGCTATGCTTTATGTGATGTTGTAGCCAGTACCTCGGTTATGCCCAAAAGAATATATGATATGCTTAAACTGAAACCTTTTGATTCTTGTTCTTTTGGTGTTCGTCTCGTTGATTCTTCCATGAAGAAACCTTTGGGGAGGATCGACGATGTGCTTATCGTTGTCAATGACAATTACGTTCCCGTTGATTTTACTATTATGGATATTGAATGTGAACCTTCTTGTCCAATTATTCTGGGACGTCCTTTTCTACGCACCGTTGGTGCTATCATTGACATGAAAGAGGGGAATATAAAATTCCAATTTCCTCTTAAGAAAGGGATGGAACACTTCCCTAGAAAGAAGATTAAGTTACCTTTTGAGTCCGTTATACGGGCTAGCTATTCTTTTACTCTTGATAAAACTTAATCTTTTTGCATTATGCCTAGCTTAAAGGCATAAAAGAAAGCGCTTTTGGGAGGCAGCCCACAATGAATAAAATTTTATTTTGCTTTTGTTGTGTCTTGATGTTGTTACTACAGTAGCATCATCATTGTATCTTTTCTTTTCAACTTTGTGCCAAGTGTAGCCTCTGATTGCAAGAAAGTTCAAAAGTTGTGACGTGCTGTCCAGGAAACAGATTCTGTCCTTGGATAGAAAAATTCGTATAAAATCACCAGATCATCTTATTGGTCTGAATTTTTTCGACAGCGTGCTCTATACAATTGTCTTTCGAGCGTCTGTTCTGAGTTTTTTTGATTAGAGTTGCAGAAGTGCCCCGAAAAAATCATTTACTACCTGATGTTCTGTTTTTCACAGATTCTGTCCTGTTTTGCCTTTCCTTCATTTTGCAAACCTTGAGCTTGCTTTTTCTTTGCAAAAACCTTTTGGCAATCTTGAGAAACAGTAGACCTTCAAGAATATCCTTATTTCCAGCAAGGAACAATTATTTTATTATGGGTACTAACCTCGCTAATCAGATTATGATGAGTTATGTATGAAGGGAGTTTTCAAGTGTGCGAGGGAAGATGATAAAAAGATTCAGGAGTGTCAAACGCTCAAGCTTGGGGATGCCCCCATGCACCCCCAAGAAATATTCAAGGAGACTCAAGCGTCTAAGCTTGGGGATGCCCCCGTGCATCCCCTTCTCAATCAACATTATCAGTTCGTCTTTCATTCCACTATATTTTTATCACTTCATGTGTTATGTGCTATGCTTGGAGTGTCTTGCTTTTAGTTTTCCTTTTTAGTTTTCGTTAGCTTTACTTGCTTTTCATAACAAGTCGGAACTTAGCTTTCTTTGTGTGGGAGAGAAACACGCTCCACTTCAACCTAGAACATAACATAGAATTTTCATGTCTATCTTTGCTGTGTGTTCTTGGTCTTTCAATAGCTACTGTCATGCTCAGCTCTTAGTTTTCATGCTTATCTTTTTAAAAGAGCTTTTGTTTAGTTGGTCGCTTGAACTCTCTTTATTTATCATGCTTATCTTGTTAAGAGAGTTTGCTTCTGTTGCATTGGTCGATATGTCTATGATAAAAATGCTACGTGCATAATGGCGCTTAGTAGTTCATGTTTTCTTATGGTTAGTCTCAAATAGCTGGGGGGTTCCCAATGTGTTATTGGAATACCAACATGATTTGTTTGCCTATGATGTGGTATGGTTTAGTAATATCTTCCTTCAAGAATTTATTTTGATTGACTTGGCGTATGCTCGCGCATATTTAAGACTGTAAAGAAAGTCTGTCAAGCCTTGATGATCTTTTATTTCTGAGTAGCGATATAACTTCCATGCCTAATTCAATGTTCCTTTGTCGCTGCATGATTATGACCGCCATTGCTCTCTTATTTGGTCGCTCCCAGTCTTTTGCTAACCTCCACCTGTACTACATGGACTGACTGCTTGTGCATCCAAAATCCTTTAAACCAGTTATGCCATATGAGTCCACCATACCTTCCTATACATGGTATTTACCTGCCATTCCTAACGAAGACTTTCATGTACCATCTCGAAATTATTCAAAAAAAGCATTTCTATTTTGTGCCTATGTTTTAGTTCATGAGGAAGTAGTAGTTAATTCATGATCTTTTTAAGTTGGACAAGCTTCACCCCGGGATTGCATGTCTAATGTGCAAACCCATAATACGAGAAGGAACTGGCATTGAGTGCGCCCGGCTCATTAAAATAATATAAACAAACAAACCCTCCTTCACGCTTTGTTCATGAGAAATCAGAAAACTTTGGCAGTGATTAACAAAGGAGATTAAGAGGATGTGATCGTCCTCATTCGGGAGCCGTTCCTCGAAACTTGTCCAGCTCGAGAAGTAATTGAGTTATCTGCTAGCATTCGTTGACAAAACATGCATATCCAAAAAAATAATTTTTACTTCTGTTTTTAAAACCAAGAGCTCTGGTACATGCTTTGTCTTTGTTTCCGACCACGGGGTTTCAACCTTGCCAACAAAAGCCACGGTTCGAGAGTCTCTGCCTTCTTTAAGCACCAACTACTGAGAGCATGATTGTCATTCTGAGTGTAATGTGCATTGTCCCAAAGTACCATTGTTTTTTGCATGATTGTGATATCATTTATTCTGAAATCATTGTATCTAGTCATCACTTAAACCTTGGAGGTGCCCCTGCATTTATGTTTTGCTTCACTAAAGGGGGCAAGCAAGATATCACTTTATCATATTTGCACACCATGCTCATTACAAATCTATTTGATGTTTCAGTATCATGTTGTAAAACTTTCAGTTCTTTGTGATTTTCTCAAAAGGCAACTTAATTACTACAGATTCATTGTATCAGTAAGCTTTTGTCATGTGACTATGAAAAATCCTTATATGGTTAATAGCATGTCACCACAGAAATTATACTTGTTATCATTTACCTACTCGAGGACGAGCAGGAATTAAGCTTGGGGATGTTGATACGTCCAAAACGTATCTATAATTTCTGCTTGATCCATGCCTCTTTTGTGTGATATTGCTATGTTATTTATACACTTCCATACACTTTTGATCATATTTGGACTAACCTATTAACTTAGTGCACCCCAGTGCCAGTTTATGTTTTCTGCTGTTTTTGTATTTCAGGTTTTCCCATCACGTAAACTACCAGAAAAATTCCGTAAAAATTATATAAAAAATCAGCGTTCCGGAAGCTTCCACACGGCCAAAGTAGGGCCGAAGAGGGGCCACCAGGGCTCCAGGCGCCCTGGTGGCGCGGCCCCCCTCCTGGCCGCGCCGGGGGGGCGCCTGGGCCCCCCAGGTCTCCGCTGATGCCCCCCTTTGGCATATATTTATATCGTGTCCCGAAACCCTCGAGGACGGAACCCTTTTTTGCGATCTCATCTCTGTTCCGCCGCCGCCGCGCTTCCAAGATCGGGAGCACCAGGAGAACTCTTCCCGGCACCCTGCCGGAGGGGAGGATCACCACCGGGAGCCTCTCCACCACCATGGACGCCTCCCGGATGAGTTGTGAGTAGTCTCCCTTGGACCATGGGTCCATGACCAGTAGCTATGTGATGTTCTCCTCCCCTTCTTGTGCTTCACTAATTAGACCTCGTGAGCCGCCCTACATGATCGAGGCACATATGTAATCCTTATGCTGTTGCTATGTTGAGTTTGCTGGGATCCGATGGATTGTGAGATTATGTTCAGATTGTGTTTGAGTAATATATTTGATTCACCTCTTTTATATTTATGTTCTTAAGTAATTCTTGCATGTTCTCCGTTGCTATTTATTGCTTTGGCCAAGTAGTAGGTAGTGACTCCAAGAGGGAACGTTATGCTCGATTGTGGGTTCATGCCCCTCGATGACTAGTTTGAGTGACAAAAACATGAGTCTAGGGGATGTGCTGTTGCCACAAGGGGGAAAACAACGGTGCTTGTACTCGCGGGTGCAAGGATTGTTTACTTTACGCAAAGTTCTTTTAATGCAGTTGTCTGTTGCTTTGAGTTTACACTATGGGTGGGACTCGTAACTTAATACCAGCGAGATGTTCTGGATAGATATCTCAAGGTGGATGATTAGTAGTAGATGCAGATGGATTTCGGTCTACTTGCCTTGGCGTACCGCCCATGCTTTGAACCTCTACCTTTCTTGCAACATAGTTAGCATTGGTTTGCGCACATAATTCTGTCAATTGCCCAGCTGTAATTCGTTTACCTCACATAGCTGTTTTATCGTCTTTTGGGAGAGAGACATCACTAGTGAACATCATGGGACCCCGGTCCATATTGCCATCACTGATCACATCCGCTATTTACTTTCTGATTTTACTTACTAGTTGCAGTTTTACCTATCACCATTATCACTTGCGTTTGATCCTTTGTAAACGACAAGGCCGGAGGGATTGACAACCTCTCTGTACTCGTTGGGAGCAAAGTTATTTGTATCTGTGTGCAGGTCCAAGTTGATTGCTAATATCTGGCGCCGTTAGCAGTTGACACCTTCTTGTTGAAACTAGGAGTCTCAGGGGAAATCGATCCTTGGTATCTTTGCCAAGGGAAAACTACCGCTACACTGCATCTCAAACCTTCCACTTGGGGTAACCAACGAGGGGCAAGAAGCCATCAGGTGGGCCTTAGGCCCATCTGAGCCTAGGGTTTCCCCCCTTCTCCCTTTCCATGCGCCTTGGACCTTGGTGGGAGGCACACCAGCCCACCTAGGGGCTGGTCCCTTCCCACTCTTGGCCCACGCAGGCCTCTGGGGCTGGTGTCCCCTCCCGGTAGACCCCCGGAACCCTTCTGGTGGTCCCGGTATGTTATCGATAACGCCCAGAACACTTCTGGTGACCAAAACGGGACTTCCCATATATAAATATTTACCTCCAAACCATTCCGGAACTCCTCGTGACGTCCGGGATCTCATCCGGGACTCCGAACAACATTCAGTAACCACGTACATCTATTCCCTATAACCCTAGCATCATTGAACCTTAAGTGTGTAGACCCTACGGGTTTGGGAATCATGCAGACATGACCGAGACATCTCTCCGGCCAATAACCAACAGCGGGATCTAGATACCCATGTTGGCTCCCACATGTTCCACGATGATCTCATCGGATGAACCATGATGTCAAGGATTCAATCAATCCCGTATACGATTCCCTTTGTCTACTGGTATAGTACTTGCCCGAGATTCGATCATCGGTATACCAATACCTTGTTCAATCTCGTTATGGCAAGTCTCTTTACTCGTTCCGTAACACATCATCACGTGACCAACTCCTTAGTCACATGGAGCTCATTACGATGATGTCTTACCGAGTGGGCCCAGAGATACCTCTCCGTCATACGAAGTGACAAATCCCAGTCTTGATTCGTGCCAACCAAACAGATGCTTTCGGGGATACCCGTAGTGTACCTTTATAGCCACCCAATTATGTTGTGACGTTTGGCATACCCAAAGTATTCCTACGGCATCCGGGAGTTGCACAATCTCATGGTCTAAGGAAAGGATACTTGATATTGGAAAAGCTTTAGCATACGAACTACACGATCTTGTGCTAGGCTTAGGATTGGGTCTTGTCCATCACATCGTTCTCCTAATGATGTGACCCTGTTATCAATGACATCCAATGTCCATGGTCAGGAAACCGTAACCATCTATTAATCAATGAGCTAGTCAACTAGAGGCTCACTAGGGACATGTTCTGGTCTATGTATTCACACATGCATTACGATTTCCGGATAATAAAATTATAGCATGAACACTAGACAAATATCATGAACAAGGAAATATAATAATAACCATCTTATTATTGCCTCTAGGGCATATTTCCAACACCGTCCATGAGGGTGGGGGCGCGCCCTACCCCCCTGGGCGCGCCCCCTTGCCTCGTGGGCCACCTAGCAGCCCCCCGATGCCCATCTTCTGCTATATCAAGTGTTTTGACCTGGAAAAAATCATAAGGAGGCTTTCTGGACGAAGCGCCGCCGTCTCGAGGCGGAACCTTGGCGGAACCAATCTAGGGCTCTGGCGGAGCTGTTCTGCCAGGGAAACTTCCCTCCGGGAGGGGGAAATCGTCGCCATCGTCATCACCAACAACTCTCCCATCTTGGGGAGGGTTATCTTCAACAACATCTTCACCAGCACCATCTCGTCTCAAACCCTAGTTCATCTCTTGTATCTAATCTTTGTATCAAAACCTTATATTGGTACATGTGGGTTGCTAGTAGTGTTGATTACTCCTTGTAGTTCATGCTAGTTGGTTTATCCGGTGAAAGATCATATGTTTATGCTTATTAATACCCCTATGATTATGAACATGAATATGATTTGTGAGTAGTTACGTTTGTTCCCGAGGACGTGGGAGGAGTCTTGCTATAAGTAGTCATGTGAATTTGGTATTCGTTCGATATTTTGATGAGATGTATGTTGTCTTTCCTCTAGTGGTGTTATGTGAACGTCGACTACATGATACTTCACCATTTTTTGGGACTAGAGGAAGGCATTGGGAAGTAATAAGTAGATGATGGGTTGCTAGAGTGACAGAATCTTAAACCCTAGTTTATGCGTTGCTTCGTAAGGGGCTGATTTGGATCCATATGTTTCATGCTATGGTTAGGTTTACCTTAATACTTCTTTTGTAGTTGCGGATGCTTGCAATAGAGGTTAATCATAAGTGGGATGCTTGTCCAAGTAAGGGCATCACCCAAGCACCGGTCCACCAATATACCAAATTATCAAAGTAAGGAACGCGAATCATATGAGCGTGATGAAAACTAGCTTGACGATAATTCCCATGTGTCCTCGGGAGCGCTTTTCCTTATATAAGAGTTTGTCCAAGCTTGTCCTTTGCTACAAAAAGTATTGGGCCATATTGCTGCACCTTATTCACTTTTACTACTTGTTATTTGTTACCAATTACCTTATCACAAAACTATCTATTACCGATAATTTCAGTGCTTGCAGAGAATACCTTACTGAAAATTGCCTATCATTTCCTTCCGCTCCTCATTGGGTTCGACACTCTTACTTATCAAAAGGACTACGATAGATCCCCTACACTTGTGGGTCATCAGTCGTCCCTTCCTCCAACGATGAGGGCAACGATGCTTGGCTAATGAAGATAGAGCTGAAGAGGGAAGAACCCAGGGAGATCAACAAGGATGATAGGATCAAGAAGGCCATGGAGGATCAAGCTCCGGCAGCGGAAGAAGAAGACAACCTCCAACTTCACCAACATCTTCTTACCCCAACTGAGATCGAAGCTTTCAAGGTGATTGAATTAGTTCGCATACAAAACAAGTATCTCACACGTGAAAAATATTTTGTTGAAGGAGCATATCACCGCACTCAAGGGTATTATCCGCAAAATGGAGGATCTCCTACACTCAATGTACGACACTCCATCATCCCCACCTCCGGAGAAAGAGACATAAACACATGGGTATGGGCACTCCCCTTGGCAACTGCCAAGCTTGGGGGCGGACTAAGGCATAGCCTAGTGGTGGGAAGGGGTTGATGCCTTCCCACCCACCCAGGTTCAAAGCATGATACTTGCAATTTGGGTTTGTTGCACCAATTATACTGTAAGGGGTTCCCTTACAGTCTTTGTATAAAAAAAACTGCCAAGGTTGGGGGAGGTGCTCTAGTATCGTATCACCATCACACTTCTATCTTTACTATTTTTCTTAGTTCGATCATTTTGATAATATCTTGATCTAGTAGAATAAAGTTAGTATGATCTAGTTGTGAGCTTTTCTTTATGATCCTTATCTATGTAATCGAGTCTGTGAGCTATATATAATAAAGATTATTTTTGAGTCAAGGGCTTGATTATCTCAGTATGATCATGAGAGGATAAAACAAAATATAAAAAGAATCAAAGAGATCATATAGATCTTATGGGGAGTAATGACTTCACATATAAAGAGTGTGATGAATAAAAATTGTTGAGAGTTGACAAACATAGTTTTGGTCATCATTGCAATTAATAGGAAGTAATAAAGAAAGAGAGGTTTTCACATATAAATATACTATCTTGGAAACATAGTTTTGGTCATTGTTGCAATTAATAGGAAGTAATAAAGAAAGAGAGGTTTCACATATAAATATACTATCTTGGACATCTTTTATGATTGTGAGCACTCATTAAACTATGACATGCTAAAGAGTTGATGTTGGACAAGGAAGACAACGTAATGGGTTATATTTTCTTATATCCAAAATAAAGTATATTGTCATGGATCATCCAACATGTTGAGCTTTCCTTCCCCCCTCATGCTAGCCAAACTCCTTGCACCAAGTAGAGATACTACTTGTGCTTCCAGACATCCTTAAACCTGGTTTTGCCATAAGAGTCCACCATATCTACCTATGGATTGAGTAAGATCCTTCAAGTAAGTTGTCATTGTTGCAACTCTCTAAATATGTATGATCTATTAGTGTGGAGAAAATAAGCTTTATACGATCTTGTGATATGGAAGCAATAAAAGCGACGGACTGCATAATAAAGATCTATATCACAAGTGGCAATATAAAGTGATGTTCTTTTGCGCTAAGATTTTGTACATCCAACCATAAAAGCACATGAAAACCTCTGCTTCCCTCTGCGAAGGGCCTATCTATTGTTCTTGCCTTACACCTTATACAAGAGTCATGGTGACCTTCACCTTTCCTTTTTACATTTTATCCTTTGGCAAGCACATTGTGTTGGAAAGATCCTGGCATATATACCCAATTGGATGTAAGCTATCATGAACTATTATTGTTGACATTACCCTTGAGGTAAAAGGTTGGGAGGCAACACTATAAGCCCCTATCTTTCTTTGTGTCCGATTAAAACTCCATACCCATAAGTATTGCGTGAGTGTTACCAATTGTGAAAGACTAAATGATAGTTGAGTATGTGGACTTGCTGAAAAGCTCTTACATTGACTCTTTCCGACATTATGATAAATTGCAATTGCTTCAATGACTGAGATCATAGTTTGTTAGTTTTCAATGAAGTTTTGGATTCATACTTGGCATTGTGAATAGATTGTTACTTTGGCATAAGAAATCATATGACAATATATATATATATATATGTATGTATGTTGCTGTTATAAGAATGATCATGATGCCCTCATGTCCGTATTTTATTTTATCGACACCTCTATCTCTAAACATGTTGACATACTTTTCCGATATCGGCTTCCGCTTGAGGACAAGCGAGGTCTAAGCTTGGGGGAGTTGATACGTCCATTTTGCATCATGTTTTTATATTGATGTTTATTGCATTATGGGTTGTTATTACACATTATGTCACAATACTTATGCCTTTTCTCTCTTATTTTACAAGGTTTACATGAAGAGGGAGAATGCCGGCAGCTGGAATTCTGGGCTGGAAAAGGAGCAAATATCGGAGACCTATTCTGCACAACTCAAAAAGCCCTGAAACTCCACGAAAGTTAGTTTTGAAATATATAAAAAAAATGGCCGAAGAAAGCACCAGAGGGGGGCCACCCACCGTCCACGAGGGTGGCGGGCACGCCCTACCCCCTGGGCACGCCCCCTGTCTCATGGGCCACCAGGCAGCCCCCCGATGCCCATCTTCGGGTATAAGGTGTCTTCTTCCCTGGAAAAAATAAAAAGGAAGCTTTCAGGACGAAGCGCCGCCGTCTCGAGGCGGAACCTTGGTGGAACCAATCTAGGGCTCCGGCGGAGCTGTTCTGCCGGGGAAACTTCCCTTCGGGAGGGGGAAATCATCACCATCGTCATCACCATCGATCCTCTCATCGGGAGGGGGTCAATCTCCATCAACATCTTCACCAGCACAATCTCCTCTCAAACCCTAGTTCATCTCTTGTATCCAATCTTTGTATCAAAACCTCAGATTGGTACCTGTGGGTTGCTAGTAGTGTTGATTACTCTTTGTAGTGGATGCTAGTTGGTTTATTCGGTGGAAGATCATATGTTCAGATCCTTTATGCATATTAATATCCCTCTGATAATGAACATGAATATGATTTGTGAGTAGTTACGTTTGTTACTGAGGACATGGGAGAAGTCTTGCTATAAGTAGTCATGTGAATTTGGTATTCGTTCGATATTTTGATGAGATGTGTGTTGTCTTTCCTCTGGTGGTGTTATGTGAACGTCGACTACATGACACTTCACCATTGTTTGGGCCTAGAGGAAGGCATTGGGAAGTAATAAGGAGATGATGGGTTGCTAGAGTGATAGAAGCTTAAACCCTAGTTTATGCGTTGCTTCGCAATGGGCTGATTTGGATCCATATGTTTCATGCTATGGTTAGGTTCACCTTAATACTTCTTTTGTAGTTGCGGATGCTTGAAATAGAGTTTAATCATAAGTGAGATGCTTGTCCAAGTAAGGGCAGCACCCAAGCACCTGTCCACCCACATACCAAATTATCAAAGTAACGAAAGTGAATCATATGAGCGTGATGAAAACTAGCTTGATGATAATTCCCATGTGTCCTCGCGCTTTCCATTATATAAGAGTTTGTCCAGGCTTGTCCTTTGCTACAAAAAGGATTGGGACATATTGCTGCACCTTATTTACTCTTACCACTTGTTACTTGTTACTTGTTACAAATTACCTTATCACAAAACTATCTGTTACCGATAATTTCAATGCTTGCAGAGAATACCTTACTGAAAAATGCCTATCATTTCCTTCTGCTCCTCGTTGGGTTCGACACTCTTACTTATCAAAAGGACTACGATAGATCCCCTACACTTGTGGGTCATCAGCTATCGCCCCGCACGCTGCCCTAGTTGTCGTCGGCCTTGCCCTTGCCTTCGACGCCGCCGTCGTCGGTGAGGTCGATGAAGACCGGAGCAGGGCCAGCCCACCCGAATGCCTTCCTGTAGGCTGCCAGGGCAGCCTCTTCCGTTGTCCGCTCGGGCGGCAGCATTGCTGCCAGCCGCGTGCGCTCCTCCTCCTCGAGCCAGAGCGCCTCCGCGTCGCGTTGGAGCATGGCCTCGTTTCGCATCTGCTCCTCGCGGTCGGCCTGCTCCTGGCGGAGCCAGTGCTCCTTCCAGTGCTCGAGATGGGCCGCCTCCTCCGTCGGCGTCGCGATGAAGTGGACGGGAGGCGCGCTCATCCACTCGCGGTACTGGCCCGTCCACGAGTAGGCCTCCTCTGGCCAAGTTGGTGGAGGCCGGGAGCGCTTCCGCGTTGGCTCTGGCTCTGGCTTGGGCTGGACGGGCGGCGACGGTGGCGGTGGCGGCATGAACAGCGGGGTGTGGACGGAGTCTCCCGCCGCCGACAGGGAAAGGGCCTGCTCCAGCCGTCCCAGTGCGCGTCCTCCTCGAGGCAGCTAACCTCCAGCGCGTGCTGCAGGGCCTCCTCGAGGGCGGCTTGGTAATCCGCCTCCGCCTCCATGTCCTCCGGCTCTACCTGCGGGGGCGGCGGTGGGAACGGCGGCGAGACGATGTTGACACCCATGCGATGTTGCTCCTCGTGTTCGAGGGCGAACTACGCCTCCCAGTTGGGAGAGTCGGCGGCGTACTCTGGCAGCCGACGCTGCTCCGGCGTGAGCAACACGCGGGGCCTGCGCACCTCGTCGCCGTGCGCCCGCTGGCTACGCGGAACCACCGGTACCGGGATCCGCTGCGGATCTAGATGCCAATGGTGCGGCAGCGTGACGTCGGGGTACGACATCGGCTGTCTGTACTCCCAGTGCCAACGCGCTTGGTGCACCGGGATGTGCAGGCGCCGACGACCAGGGCGGAAACGCGGCGCCGCCGGAGAAGGAAGGGGAAGGGGGGCACGGGAGGACGAGGCGCCGGGGGTACCCTTGCCCTTGCCCTTACCATTGCTGCTGCCGAAGAGGCCCATGGGCGCGCTAGGGTTTGCGGTCGCCGACGAGGAGGCAAAGGGAGCGTTGGGGGGCCAGATGTGGACGGGAGAAGTGGATGAGGCCGGTCCCCGCCGCACACGTGCTTAAAAAAGGACACTTCCACTGGCTGACGCGTGGGCCCACTGTCGGTGGTCGTCATAAATAAGACGACCCGTGGCGGTTGGGTGGCCTACAGTGGGGACGCGGCGGACGGTGAGGAGAAGCGCGGCGCGTCCGCTTCGCGTCCGCGCCGACGCATTTCAAGCGCAATTTTGGACCGAAAATGGGTAGACGCGGACGCCAGGCGGACGCGATTTTAGTTTGTGTCGGCGCGTTGGGCCTTCACTTTTGTCCGCACTGACCCAAACGAACGCGGGCGGACGAAATGGGTCGCTCCATTGAAGTTGCTATGATGGCACCGATCTATTCACACTCCCTACTCCTACATCGTCCATCCATATGCTATGATGCATGCACCTGTCATGCCCCATTTATATAGAGCAGTGCAATCCAAACGACATTATTTAGACGATTGAATCCAGCGGTGCAATCTTGTTCACGGCCGAGCAAAGGCCGGTGGATTTTTTAATCGTGCACAGATCGTCCAAAGCTCATGGTGTGTGGAGCAGTTTCGATTTATATAAGCTCAAAACAAGTCAACCATGTTTCGATCTTCCTCCGTCCTTTTTTTTTAAATGATCTTTCCCCGTCTTAGAAAGAAAGAACCCGTCCAAGACAAGACACGCGCAAGCACAAGACAGAGAGGGAAAATCAAATCAAACAGGGGTAAGTCCAAAGGAAAAGTAAACAAAAGAGACGACCTTTTCCCGTTCTGCGGCGCGCGCGCGCGCCGCGAAGTGTCAAAGCTGTCGGTCTCCGTCCAGCTTGGCCTGCGCGCGTCGGAACCAACCAACCAACCAACGGTCGCATGTGGATGGATGGGCATCGTCGCACGTCGCATGCGGGGTGGCGGCTGCAGTCTCCGCACGCCGCAGCCATCCAATTCCGATCCGACATCGGAGATTATACTCGTTGTATGACCGGACCCACACGTGATCGAGGTATTTCTAATCTAATAATTGATCAAATGGCCCTTCAATCAGTCGGTCCACTGCTTCTCATCTCAAATCAAAGTAAACAAAAATAATTAGTCGTCTGTACTGTTTCGCTGTACGGGGCCGCAGGCTACATATGCCCGTCGCCGTCGCGTACATTGCCTGCCTCCAGGTCCAGGAGCACCAGCACACACATGTCCCTCTCCGGGCCAGGCAGGCTTTATCTTCTTCCTTGATTGTCCCGGCCCTCGTCGCTCACCAGCTCTACTACTGCGAGTCAGAGGCGGCCGAGGCGAGCCAAGCGCTAGAGCACCAGGAAGACAGGGAGCAATGGGGCGGAGGAGGCAGATCCTCCATGGCGCCGCGCTCCCGCTGCTGCTGCTCGCGGCGGTCGCCCATGCTCAGCAGACCGATCCAGGCGACGGTAAGCATGCTTGATTCCCTCTTTCTCCCGAATCCCAAAGCTCACGCCGCTCGTTCCCGAATTCTTAACCATCCCGCTCGAATAGACCAGACCAACCACTTCTCTTGGCCTTGGCTCCTCTCTTCCAAGAGAAATCCTTCCTTTGTTTTTTCTGCCCGATTGATCAGTAAAAACACCATGATTCATTCGCCTCTGTTTTTGGGCTTTTGGCCAACCGCTGCTGGAGAAAGTAAGCAGGGGAGGCGGCATGATTCTCCTGGTTAATTTCCCCTGGATTCCTTCGCTGGGTTCGCTCGCTCGCATCATCTGCATGCCAGATGATCTCGTTAGCTCTTCCAAGAAACCAGCCAGCCCTCAAGTCAATGGAGGCACGTCGACGACCCTGTCTGATATTTCGGCGTTTGACTTCTCCCGCGTCGGCACGGAAAAGTCAAAAACCACGTCCAGTTTCATCTCGCCCCTCGACAGTCGGATCCGCGTGAGCCTGGCCCATCGGACGGCTGAGCAGCGGTCTACCGACTAACTGGTGTGGTCACTCACCTGCTTCTGCCTCGCAGCGGCGGCGCTGAACGCTGTGTTCGCCAAACTGGGCCAGAAGGCGCTGTCGTCATGGAACATCAGCGGCGACCCCTGCACCGGCGCCGCCACGGACAACACCAACATCGACAACAACCCGCCCTTCAACCCGGCCATCAAGTGCGAGTGCACCGGCGGCAACGCCTCCGTCTGCCGCGTCACCAGGCTGTAAGTGCCCCGCCGCTCCCTCTCTTGCTTGTGCCCCCGCGCACACAGGGTGTTCGACGGAACGCCACGGCTGACGGGACGCCCGTGATGCAGGAAAATATACGCGCTGGATGCGGTCGGCCCCATACCAGAGGAGCTGCGGAACCTCACGGCCTTGACCAATTTGTATGGACTCTCAACTTTCACACGTCAAATCAAATGGTTTGATGGGCATAGGCATATTAGCAGCTTATTTGAAAAGCATGGAATGGCCCGCTTCGGTTTTTCTGTATAATACATTCCAGTGGCACACCAAATTCAATTATTTTTGTATCTGCTCCAATGTTGTTTCAGGGATCTATCGCAAAATTACTTAACAGGGCCTTTACCATCGTTTATCGGGGAGCTGACTCGTATGCAGTACATGTGAGATTCAGAACGTTAATCCTGATTTAATGAGATCAATAAAGGTAGTAGTATTACTTTGCAATGTTTTCATTTGATCTTACATTTTCTCTTCTGAACATATAAGGTCTTTTGGCATCAATGCGTTATCTGGACCTTTACCAAAAGAGCTCGGGAACCTTACGGATCTTGTCTCACTGTAAGAAATACTTTTTTTCTTCATTTTTATGACTGTATTTATCATGCAACTTTATTGTGTTTTAGTCATAAAACTATAAATATAAGTTGTTTTGTGCACACAAAAAAACCGTGAGATGAAGAGCCGTTAAATTGAGAATATGCCAACAACCTCAAGTTTCCGAGATTCAATAGAGAATTCCAAAATTGTTGGTGAAAGTACAGATCACATCTTAATTTGTTGTAGTATTCTTGTATTGAGGACTTGGAGTTAAACTCGGTTTGAAGGGGGGCTATGCTGATAGCATTCGTGCTTAATATGAATTGCAAGTTGTCAATTTTGCATGTCTAACTTGTCATTTCTTTTGTATTTGCAGGAGCGTTAGCTCAAACAATTTCAGTGGCTCGCTTCCTCCAGAATTGGGGAACCTGGCCAAACTTGAGCAATTGTGTGTATTTAATTCTGAAGATCCCATTTTCCTTCAAGCGTTTTTTCGCTTAGACTAGTTAGCTCCATGTCTAACGTGTATTGTTTTTGTATCTCTCAATTATAGGTATGTAGACAGTGCTGGCTTTAGTGGTCCACTACCATCATCACTTTCCAAGCTTACAAAAATGAAAACATTGTATGGCTATAATTGACGGATTGTCGCTATTAATGCTTTAAATGATTCAGTCTCATGAAAATATTGTCTTCTCTTTGCTTAGGTGGGCATCAGATAATGATTTTACTGGGCAAATACCAGATTATATTGGGAGCTGGAATCTAACAGATTTGTAAGATCGCCATTGATCTCCGTCATAATAATTCTTTGTTTAGACTAAGTATTAAAAGCCATCCAAATATTTTTCTTACACGGTTTCAAGAACATTTTTATCTGGGAAGTTTAAAGGGATATTTGTACAATTTTCTGTAGTTATCTACAAGTCAAGTGTTAGTTTGTTCAAAACATAAATATGTGATGGTACATTATGATCTGTGCCAGGGATAGCATTTTTTTTCTAGAGTATTTTTTACCCTGCTGAATCTCCATCTGAGGCCTCTTAAGAAACAGCTCATCTAAAGTCAGATGTTAGATTAGTATGTATAAACATTACATATTCCTTCCCCCACTAAATGTTTAATTGTGATGGTTGCTAATTTCAGATCAGGTGATGGTATCAGTAAGCATTGATTCACTTTACAAGACCGGTCTTTTCTTCAGAAATCACTTGTACCTAAATAAATTTACTTTCTTTGGATTTACCATAGAATAGAGACCTCCCTTCTTTCACTACTAGGCTACTGCATCCATGAAGAAATGATGCTTTATATATTTATTTATTTATTTATTATTATGGGAAAGATAGCAATTTCATTTCAGAGTAACAATCAAGCATTACAGTCCTGTTGCACCAACACAGCTAGATCAAGGGGAAGTGGATTTTTCCAAAGAACATCCCTTCCAACGATCCTAGAGAATTTTGCTATTACATGAACAACCTTATTGCTATCTCGGACAATCTTGCACACCTGCATATGAAGAAATGATGCTTTATATGACTAACTGGAACTATGGAACTGTAGGAGGTTTCAGGGAAATTCGTTTCAAGGTCCGCTCCCAGCAACTCTGTCCAATCTTGTCCAACTGACAAACTTGTAAGTGCCTATTTCTGTGATAATAGCCAAGTATCATTCTTAAAAATGTCAAAGTAGCGGCAGGACAAATAAAAATTCAATTTCTATGGTGCAGACGAATCGGTGATATACTAAACGGAAGTTCTTCTTCGCTGGCATTCATCAGTAACATGACATCTTTGAACTCCCTGTATGCTTAATTTGTGATGCACTAAATGCCTCAAACTACAGTCCAATTTTGATGTAATTCACCAAGTTGTTCTGTACTAAAACATGTAATATGTTTCGCTGCAGGGTTTTGAGGAACTGTAGGATATCCGATACACTTTTATCAGTAAACTTTTCGAAGTTCACTAGTTTAACCTTATTGTAAGCATTTTATTTGACTGAAAAATACAGCCAAGTGTCATTTGTGTGATACACTGATGCAGAGCTATAAATTATACATTTGTTATTGACATCCTCCCCTTGTCCTTTTTTTTTGGTTATAGGGATTTGAGTTTTAACAATATAACAGGCCAAGTACCACAAACCTTGTTGAATCTGAATTCACTCAGCTTCTTGTATGGACTATCTTAACTTGCAATGCATATTTCTTTGAAAGGAAAACTTTCATCATTCATCTTGCTAATGTTTGTAAATTCTTTTGTGACAGATTTCTTGGAAACAATAGCCTTTCGGGAAGCCTTCCAAGCTCAGTAGGACCTATGCTTAAAAATTTGTATGTCAATGTGGTTCAAGCATATATATTCACAATAAAAGCAGGGAGGTGTTTATTTTATTTCTAATGTTGCTTTCACTTTTAATTTTCTGCAGAGATTTTTCTTACAACCAGCTCACAGGAAGTGTTCCTTCTTGGGCTAGAAATTCACAACTGTAAGTTCTATGTTCTGAAACTTCTACTAACTTGCCGGACCAAATCCAGCCCAACAGGGCCTGTTTAGCCTAGCCTAGGCTCATGAGCTGACTTTTAGGCTTGTAGTGTACGGAAATAAGCTAGCATCATATATATTTGATGAATCTGAAAAACCGAGAGGATATTTTGGTACTTCAGTCTTACAAGTATTATAAGATTATTTGAAATGCCTACGCTCCTTCATTTGTGAAGTGAGACTTATTAACCTTACAGCCTAGCATGCAATCAAGCCAGAAAAAATTGAACATATTGTTTATCCCTTATTATTTAAGCTATATCTAACAACCAAGCCAATTATTTATTCCTTGTTATTTAATCTATATCTAACAATCAATAGGAATATGATATGAAGTATGAACAGTCCTTTCTAATTTTTGCCTATTGTTCATTTTACCTAGGAATTTAGTGGCAAATAATTTCGGGGCCGATATATCAAGTAACAGGTTCGTTCATATTATGATACCCGCCTCAAGTAAATTATCATGTTCTCTCAGCTTGAATTTTGGATTCAAAATGTTAATTTTTTGCATTTGCAGTGCCTTACCTACGGGGTTGGACTGCCTTCAGCGAAATACACCTTGTTTTCTTGGATCTCCTAAATGTGAGATTTCTGCCTTTTGCAATTTTAAGTCTATGCATACTTGAGGAACTATATACCTGCAACCGCAGTTTTACTAAACTCATACCAGTATTAAATAATTTAACCTGCTTGCAGCTTCTTCATTTGCTGTGGACTGTGGTAGTGATCGACCTATATCAGGCTCAGATAATTCTCTGTATCAACCTGATGCTGCCACTCTTGGAGCTGCATCATATTATGTTACAGGAGAACCCACATGGGGTGCTAGCAACGTCGGAAGATTCATGGATGCGTCAAATGGAAGTTCTATAATCTACAGCTCACACCAGTTTCTGAATACACTTGATACGGAACTGTTCCGGAATGCAAGGATGTCGCCATCATCCTTGAGATACTATGGTATTGGCCTTGAAAATGGAAACTACACAGTTACACTTCAATTTGCAGAGTTTGCCTTCCCAGATGCTCAGTCCTGGAAGAGCAGAGGGAGAAGGGTTTTTGATATATATGTCCAGGTAGGTTCTCGCTGATAAATGATAAACAATACTCTTAGCTTATAACCCAGTCATATTTTTCTTCTTGCTATTGGTATAGGGTGAGCGTAAGGAGCAGAACTTTGACATAAGAAAGGCGGCAGGCGGGAAATCTTACACTGCTGTTAGGAAGCAGTATACAGTTCCTGTCACCAAGAACTTTCTTGAGATTCATCTCTTCTGGGCCGGCAAGGGCACTTGCTGCATTCCTGATCAAGGCTACTACGGGCCTGCAGTATCAGCTTTGAGTGCAACACCAAGTACTCCCCTTAACTTGAAATAATTGTTTTCATACCATCTACCATATATTCTCCAGGTTAATTTGGATAAATCAATTTTAAATTATGCTGAATGCAATCCTGTGCAGTTTGAAATAAAAGCAAACACAAATATACCCGAGCATCAGTATGAAACTGAGGGTTGATCTGTATGTATTTCATTTAGCCCTTGTTGTACTCGTAGCTGTTATAGAGATTCTCATCATTCTATTTTCAGTACCATGGAAAGTGAAAACACATCTAGTTAGGCTTTGTTCAAACTCAAGCGTTTGGACAATGTTCTTCGAATTAAATTGGAAGTTGGATAGAAATATCAAATCTGTCTATTGTCTCTACTGTATTAATATTGGTTAAATATGCTAAACAAAGTACTCAGGAATCAAATGTTCACAAGTGAACTAGCAAATCAAATATGCTAAACAAACTACTCAGGAATACTAGGTATGGGGTTAGATTTCTGTAAGAAAGTTTGAAATACCTAATACATGTGTAACCTGACATTAAGATGTAATATTCGAACCAGTTTACGCATAGACCAACTTTCCATTTAACCTCACTTGAAATATACTGATTTTGTAGACATCACGTTTTTCTAACAAGTGAACTTTCTGTCAGATTTCACCCCTACAGTGCGTAGTGCTGCAGCAAAGAAGAATGGTAGTAAAACAGGTGTGATTGCGGGAGTTATAGTTGGTGTAGCAGTTTTAGGATTGGTAGTACTTGCCGGAATCTTTCTTTGGAGGCGGAGACAGAAAAGGAGAAAACTATCGTTGGAGCAAGAAGGTATGGGATACACTAGGACCAAATTGTATTCTAACTGAGCAAAGGAGTAGTTTAAGTAAGTTTGTTATATCTTTCTGTGATGTTTTGCAGAGCTGTACAGTATTGTGGGAAGACCTAATGTCCTCAGTTATGGTGAACTGAGGTCAGCTACTGATAATTTCAGTCCTAATAACCTTCTTGGTCAAGGAGGATATGGGTCGGTCTATAAGGTTGGTTTATCCCGTACATACTGTTTAGAATCTTCTTTTAAACAGTAAGTGTTTGCGATAAGAACCTAAAACGAGAGGGGGCAAGGGGGGATTTATTTCAGTGTACCTGGAGGAAATGATGTTTGATAATGCGGTACCTGAAACTTCCATTGAGAAAAATGATGCTTTTTTGCAGGGAAAGTTAACTGATGGTAGGTTCGTGGCAGTGAAGCAGTTGTCTGAAGCATCTCATCAGGGGAAAAAGGAATTCGCGACTGAAATAGAAACTATATCTCGAGTGCAACACCGTAATCTCGTCAAGTTGTATGGTTGCTGCCTTGAGGGCAATAAGCCATTGCTGGTTTATGAGTACCTGGAGAATGGAAGCTTGGACCATGCTCTGTTTGGTACAAATTCTTTTGATTGATGGAGCTACAATTTTTCTGATTTAGGCGTAGCATAGACACCTAAACCCTTAAATCTACATTTGCAGGCAAAGGGAAGTCAAGCCTAGACTGGCCAACACGTTTTGAGATATGCTTAGGCGTTGCAAGAGGTCTGTCATATCTTCATGAAGAATCTAGCATCCGTGTTGTGCACAGGGACATCAAGGCCAGCAATATCTTACTTGACGCCAATCTCAATCCTAAGATCTCGGATTTCGGGCTGGCTAAACTTTATGATGACCAGAAGACACATGTCAGCACGAAGGTCGCTGGTACATTGTAAGTGCACCTCCACCCTGCCAACCTCTGTGTCTACGAATTTTTTCATATGTATGCTGATGGCGTTTGTCGTCTTCTTGAAGTGGTTATCTCGCACCTGAGTATGCCATGAGAGGCCATATGACAGAGAAGATCGACGTGTTTGCTTTCGGCGTCGTCGTATTGGAGACTTTAGCTGGGAGACCAAACTACAGCACGGAGGACGAGAGCAAGGTCTATATTTTCGAATGGGTAAGCTCGCCGAGGAACTCTACGCGCTACCGGTCTCCTGCAACAAGTAAAAAAAAAAAGGAAAGGGTAAACTGATTTCCTGAATAAAACATCGCCTGAATGTTTTCAGGTGTGGGAGCTGTATGAGAACAACCACCCACTGGACGTGGTGGACCCGAGGCTGGAAGAGTTTGACAGCGAACAGGCGCTCCGGGCCATCAAGGTGGCGCTGCTCTGCACCCAGGGCTCGCCCCACCAGCGCCCCTCCATGTCGAGGGTGGTGGCGATGCTGACGGGCGACGTCGAGGCGCCCGACGTGGTGACCAAGCCGAGCTACATCACCGAGTGGCAGATCCAGGGGGGCAACACCACCTACATGAGCACCGACGTCAGCGGGCAGCCGAGCTCGGCGCCGAGGCCCAACTCGCCGTCGTCCCGCACCTCGTCGCCGTTCCTGAGCTCCGTCATCGACGAAGGCCGTTGATACGGTTCGATTCGACTTCTTGTGGTGCAGATTTTCTGAGAATGCATGCATCTTGCGGATGGTGTCGATGCAGGCAGGCAGTTTTTTTGCATTGGTATTGAACTGTACAGTGGTACTCCAGTATGTAGGATGACTGGATGAGTAGCAGGTAAAGTTGTATGTGTAGTAGTACTACGTGTGTAGGCGAAGCTCTGAATTCTTTTGTCTCCTTGGACGCGCGTACGATTTGCAACAATTTTGGCTTGGACCTTGACGTGCAGCCATCTGCAGTCCATCGCGTCAAAGCTTAGGTTAGCCTGCTGGAAGGGCAAGCTCATGGCGGCGGTTGGCACATGAGTTCTCGTCCCATGCGTGCTAAGCGTGATCCCAACGTTTGTACGCATGGTTCTTCGCGAGCCAAAAATGCTGTTCAAGGACTTGACAAGTGCAGAAGAGGATTCTTATGGATGCAAGTTCCCGGAGACGGCCGTCCGCGCTCCCACAATGCACGGTGGCCTGGGCATCCATGACTTGAAGCGCTTCAGCCGTGCCCCTACGCCTGCGATGGCTGTGGCTGGCATGACGCCACCCTGAGCGACCATGGGTGGGGACGGAGCTACCCTGCGACCAGGACTGGGTGGAGCTAAGGGTGTGTTTGGTTTGGGAACGAAGTGGAACGGTATGTCATGGTTCCATTCCACTAGAATGGGTCGGTTCCGTCCTTATGTTTGGTATGAGCAGTTTCGAGGAATGGAATGGTTACATCTTGGTGTTTGGTTTGAGAGATGAAATATAATGGAATTGTTAATCTCATTTTATTATGAATTAGATTTTTTGATAGAAACCTAAACTGAATGTCGAACATTGGATTACATCGATCGTAATGAACAAATGTACTTGACGTTGCAGTACACAAGAACACCCACGGAAGACTTAATCTGAATACAGAAGAACAGATGCACTTGATGCTGCAGTATATTGATTTGGAGTTCAGTACATGCAAAAACCACCACGGCGAATGTCACTGCAAACCACATGCTCCTTTGCGGCGGCCAAAACTCCCCGACGATGGCGCGATAATTAGATGCGCCCAGCCTCCAAGCCCGGCCGAAGAATACGACTGAGAGGGGCTGCCCAGCCTCCATGCTCGGCTGAAGAAGATGATTGAGAGTGCGCTACCGCGTGCGCCCACCTGGGGCGTGGTCGGCGCGACAGCAAGCAGCGCCAACGCGAGGATGCGGCGGTGGCAGGTCATGGCCGCACGCGGTCGGGCTGTCGGCGGCAGCACACGCAAGGATGCGGAGAGATCTGCGGCGCATGGGAGGGTGAGAAGCGGGGGTGGCCGAGGCTGCTACGAGCGCGATGGATGCGGTGGTGGCCATCCATGGCCGCGCGCGGTGAGGCTGCTGGCGGCGGCGTGCGCAAGGGTGGGGAGGGAGATGCGGCGCCGTGAAGGAAAAGAGAAGCAGACGAGCGAGGGTCGACCGAGCGGTTCCCTGTCGTCCGCTCAATTCGGAGGTATCACTTGGTTCCGCATAAACAAGGAATATGCCATTCTCTGGGATCGGTGGGTTCTCGTTCCTTCGACAAACTAAACACTAGAATGAGCTCTGAGGACAGGACCGACCCATTACATTCCACTTGGTGACACCAACCAAACACACCCTAAATGTATAGAGAGCCCTTACGAGGATCAACCGTGAGAAGTGGGGGGTGTTTGTTTCTCTAGTACTAGGACTTTTTCTAGTCACTAGGACTTTTTGAAAAAGACTCTCAAGGAGGTACTTCTAAGGACACCCTGTTTGGTTTGCTAAGGACTTTTTCTAGTCCCAACACAAAAAAGTCCTTGGAACCAAACACCCCCTTTGCACTTCCCAGTGACCGGGCCAAAATAGCCGTTCTAGCCTTTTCTCCTTTCTCTTTTCTTTTTTCTTTGGATCCCACTTCCTCCGTTCGTGAATATAGGAGGTTTTGGTACTTTGTATCTAACAATCCAACCTTGTTGTTTTTTGGCCTTTTGACCAATCAAAAGGCCAGCAATTGCTGGATCTTTCATCATCAAAGATATAAATAAATAATCAAACGTGTACGATTCCATCGTTCCTGAAGAAAAATGAGGGGCTGATCGCCCTGTACTGACATCCTCCATACGTGCATGCACCTGTCCCTATTATCGATTAAGCACGCCACGCCAAAAGCAGTCAACCAAGCTCCATCTTTCTTTCTCCGTCTTGGAAAGAAAAAAACCAGACACGCACAACACACGACACGGGCGGCAAATCAAACAAGGATAATACTAAGCCCAAAGGAAAAAAAATTAAAGAAGAAAGAGAAGACCTTTTCCCGCGCGCGGCGAAGTGTCAAAGCCGTCCGCCTCCGTCCCTCCAGCTTGGCAGCTTCCTCGCGTACGTCGCAACCGTCGCATGTGGATCAACATCCCGATCGCTGGTCGCATGTGGCATGTGGTGGGTGGGTGGGGTGGCGGCTGGCGTAGGGGCGCGGAGCAGCAGCCATCCAATTTCCAACCCGACATCTGAGCGATTATACCCCTTTCGCCAACCGGAGCCACATGTGTTCATCGAATCGAGGCACTGTACCGCTTGAAGTAAGTGGTTAAGCTATCTCAAAAGCAATCAACAAATAAAAAAAATCGAGGCTTCTCTAATTGACCAAGTGGGCCTTGAACCAAAGCTTGATAAAAAATTAGTCGTCCCACTTGGCACTTGGGAATGAAGGACGATCAAGGAAGTTGCCGTTTCCCGTTTAGTACCAACCTTGTAGTACCGCCCGGCTGTTCGCCTGTACCCATCACCGTCGTCGTCTGTACATACTACGTACTTACATACAGTACATGCGCAATTGCGCATGCGTCCATGTACAGGAGCACCAACGCACGCACGCACACATGTCCCTTTCCGGGTGAGGGTTTTATCTTCTTTGTCCCGGGCGGCTCCCATCCTTCACAAGACACAAACAAAGGGGCGGGCCGTCGACGTCGTCGAGTTAGGCTAAGCTAAGCTGGAGACCTAGAGCTAGAGCGAGCGAGGGAGGGAGATGAGGCGGGGGAGCCAGCTCCTCGACGGCGGGGCGCTCGCGCTGCTGCTCCTGCTTCTCACGGCGGCCGCCCGTGCTCAGCGGACCCCGAGGACCCATCCGGGCGACGGTAAGCACGCCTGATTCCGTCCTTCTCCTCAACGCCAAGGCTCGAATCGAGCAGCCAGTTTTCTTGCTTCATTTTCTTCATCCTGCCTTTTTTGCTGTCGTCGGAACCGTCGATTATCGCCGGTGTCTTGCTCCGTTCGACGATCAACTGCCGCCGATGAACAAATCCGGCCGCGGAACGCTGCCTAATCCGCCAATTTTCCCACCACCTTTGCGAGCCTGAACGGGCGCAAGATCTTGCCGTCACGAGAAACTGCTTGTTCGTTCGGGCGTCCCGGTCAAAAAAGTCAATCGCCGCACCTCGATGACTGTGTTTCATTTCGGCGTTTGACTTTGGCTCATCCACAAAGAAAAGTCAGAAACCATGTCCGGTTTCGTCCAGCTGGTTTCGGCTTACCAGCCGCTTCTATGCTGTTGGATCCCCATCTGACGGTTGAGCGGCGACGTGGATTGCCCTTTTTTTTTTCCTCCTTTTGATTTGATGATGACTGAGGATGACCCGGTTTCGCTCTCGCATGCAGCGGCGGCGCTGAACGCGGTGTTCGCCAAGCTGGGCCAGAAGGCGTCGTCCTCATGGAACATCAGCGGCAACCTCTGCACCGGCGCCGCCACGGACGACACCGACATCGACAACGACCCAAACTTCAACCCGGCCATCAAGTGCCTCTGCTCCACCGGCAACGCCTCCCTCTGCCGCATCACCAGGCTGTAAGTGCCCGCCGCACCCAGCCTGCTCGACAAAATGCCTACCGCGCCAGCAGCTGACGGGATGCTCGTCATTGTCAATGCAGGAAAATATACGCCTTGGACGCGGTCGGCCCGATACCAGAAGAGCTGTGGAACCTCACCAGCCTGACCAATTTGTATGTCATCTCAACTTTCAAACGTGAAATGGTCTCTAGGACAGAGTTGGCTGTTTGCCGGTTAACTCTGCCACCCAACGTTTCCCCAAGTTTACACATTCTAGATTTTTTTCCTTTACACTGCCCTCATATTTGTTTTAAAAGTACTCATAGATGATCGCTACATAATTTCAGTTAATGGTTACCAATATCTTCTACTCCCTCCGTTCCCAAATATTTGTCTTTTCTAGACATTTCAAATGGTTACAACATACAGATGTATGTCGACATATTCTAGAGTGTAGATTAACTCATTTTGCTTCGTATTTAGTCACTTGTTGAAATATCTAGAAAGACAAATATTTAGGAACGGAGGGAGTATGTTTTTTAGCATCCCTGATTCCATTAAGGGAACCGCCCACAGTATTGATTTATATACTTATAGCGCCAATGATTTCTTATGCTCTGCTCTGCTAACGTGAAAAAGTCATTCTGTATAATATGCCAATTTCACACTTAATTAAATTATTTCTTGTATCTGTTTGATGTTGTTTCAGGAATTTAGCACAAAATTACTTAACAGGGCCTATACCATCGTCCATTGGGGCGCTGGCTCAGATGCAGTACTTGTGAGATTCACAACTCAAAACATGATTGCATCAAATAACTAGATTTGTTTCTTGTCATTTAGTCTAACACTTCCTCTCTTAAATATATTATAGGAGTTTGGGCATCAATGCGTTATCTGGACCTCTACCAAAGGAGCTCGGGAACCTTACGAATCTTGTATCACTGTAAGAAAATATACCTTTAGTAATTTATTTATTTATCAATGCGTTAAACTCGGGTCGAAGGGTAACTATGATGATAAATTTCATGCTTCTTAGCATATAGATTATAGTAGTTGTCAAGTTCGCATGTTTAACCTAAAATTCTTGGTGTACTTTTAGGGGCATTGGCTCAAACAAATTTAATGGCTCACTACCTTCGGAGTTGGGAAACCTGGCCAAACTTGAACAAATGTACGTATTTACTGCCCTTTTCCTTTTGCCAAGCAATTTTTTTTTTGCTTGGGCTAGTGTCATCTCAATGTCTAATTTGTGCTGTTTTTGTATTCATCACTTACAGGTACATCGACAGTGCTGGCCTTAGTGGCCCACTACCAGCATCACTTTCCAGGCTTACGAAAATGAAAATATTGTATGCCTATAATTGATGTGTTGTTGACATTATACTCGTTTCACACCATCCCATCTTATTGTACTTTTCTGCTCTTTGTTTAGGTGGGCATCAGATAATGATTTTACTGGCCAAATACCAGATTATATTGGGAGCTGGAGTTTAACAGAGCTGTAAGATTGCTATTGATCTCAGTTATAGCAATTCTCTAAAAATATAAAATCACTGCAAGTAATTTGAATACGTTATTTACACAATTCCAAACAATATTTGTTTCTTCGGGGAAGTTTTCAGAGAATATTTGTGCAGTTTGCTACCGTTACCTACAAGGCGACAAGCCAAGCTTTAGTTTGTGAAAAACATAAATTTGTGTGGAAGTGGGAGAGCATTTAAATAGTTTTCCCAAAGAATAGAGATGTCCTTTCTTTCACTACTAGGTTACTACATCCGTCAACAAATGGTGCTTGAAGTGACTAACTAGAACTATGACATTGTAGGAGGTTTCAAGGCAATTCTTTCGAAGGTCCGATTCCAGCTACTCTTTCCAATCTTGCCCAATTGACAAGCTTGTAAGTGCCTATTGCTGGTGATAAGAGCTAAATGTCATTCTTAAATGTCAAGGTTGCAGCAGGGACAGTTAATAATCTACTTCTATGGTGCAGACGAATCGGTGATATATTAAATGGGAGTTCTTCTTCACTGGCATTCGTCAATAACATGACATCTTTGAGCACCTTGTATGCATAACTTGTTATTCACTTAATGGCTCAGATTAAAGCTGCAATTTGATGTAAGTCGTCAGGTTCGTCAATCCTAAAACACTCCACATATTTTTTTTGCAGGGTTTTGAGGAACTGCAGGATATCTGATAAGCTTTCATCGATTGACTTTTCAAAGTTGACGAGTTTAAACTTACTGTAAGCATTTTATTTCCACAGTAAACTACAGCCAAATTCCTTTGGTGCAAGATACTTAAATGCATCGCTATGGATTATACATTGGCTGATGACATCCTTCCTTCTCGTTTTTTTTTGTTACAGGGATTTGAGTTTCAACAATATCACAGGCCAAGTACCACAAACCTTGTTGAATCTGAACTTACTAAACTTCTTGTATGGACTATCTTGACTTGCAAAGCATATTTCTATGAAATGAAAGTTTTCATCATTCTTGTAGCTAATGTTTATAAATTTTGTTGTGACTAGATTTCTTGGGAATAATAGCCTTTCAGGAAATCTCCCAAGCTCAATAGGATCTTCGCTTAAAAATTTGTATGTAATGTGGTTAATTTTATTTACACAATAAACGAAGAGAAGTGTTTATTTAATCTCTAATGGTGCTTCCATATTTTTACTTTGTAGAGATTTTTCTTACAACCAGCTCTCAGGAACTGTTCCTTCTTGGGCTAAAGATTCACAATTGTAAGTTCCAAATTCTGAAACTTTCCTTTTTTGCTCAACTAAATATAGCCCAATTAAGGGCACGTTTCGTCTAGGTTAGGCACCTGAGCTTACTTGCTAGGCTTATAGTGTACAGATGAAATACGCTAGAATCATATTTGATAAATCTGAAAGGCTGTTTTGGTGCATTTATCTTACAAGTATTTTTAAAATTGTTTAAGATGCCTATGGCTCCTACTGTGTGTGAAAGGAGACATTAGTCTTACAGTCTAGCTCGAATTTCTGCATAAATTAACTTTTCTTATTTAGACTATCGTAAAGAAGCCCTAATATGCTATGAAGTATGAAAAAAAAAGTGCGAACAATGCCTTCTGATTTTTTGCCTATTTTTCCCTCTACTTAGGAATCTGGTGACAAATAATTTCGTGGCCGATAGTTCCAGCAACAGGTTCGCCCTTATTTCAATATGTTCTCGTTCCTCAACACCTTAAGTATAATTAGTAGGTTCTCTTGGCTTTTATTTTGGGTTCAAAATGTCACTCTGTTACATTTGCAGTGTCTTACCTACGGGGTGGGGGTGCCTTCAGCGTAATACACCATGTTTTCTTGGTTCGCCACAGTGTGAGACTACTACTGCCTTTTGAAAATTTAAGCATATGCCTACTTGAAGAACTATAGACCTCCTACTGCAGCTTTACTAAACTAATACCAGTATTAAATAGTTTAATCTTCCTGCAGCTTCTTCATTTGCTGTGGACTCTGGTAGTAGGCGACCCGTATCAGGCTCAGATAATTCTTTCTACGAATCTGATGATGCAAGTCTTGGACCTGCGTCATTTTATGTGACAGGAGCACAAACATGGGGTGTTAGCAATGTTGGAAGGTTCATGGATGCACAGAATGGCAGTTATATAATCTACAGTTCACGCCAGTTTCTGAATACACTTGATACAGAACTGTTCCGGAATGCAAGGATGTCACCGTCATCCTTAAGATACTTTGGTATTGGACTTGAAAATGGAAACTATACAGTTACGCTACAATTTGCAGAGTTTGACTTCCCAGACGGTCAGTCTTGGAAGAGCACAGGAAGACGGGTTTTCGATATATATGTTCAGGTAGGTTCCTGTCCCCCTTATAAGTGATAACCAATACTATTAGCTTATAACCTGCTCAATATAATTTTAATCTTGATTTTGTTGGTATAGGGTGTGCGTAAAGAACAGAACTTCGACATAAGGAAGACGGCAGGCGGGAAATCTTACACTGCTGTTAGGAAGCAGTACATTGTTCCTGTCACGAAGAACTTTCTTGAGATTCATCTCTTCTGGGCCGGCAAGGGCACTTGCTGCATTCCTACTCAAGGCTACTACGGGCCTGCGATCTCAGCTTTGAGTGCAACACCAAGTACTTTCCTTGACTTGAAATAATGGTTTTAATACTGACTACCATATATTCTCCAGATTAACTTGGCAGAAATACATACTAGGTTATGCTGAATGTAATTCTGTGCAGCTTGAAATAATAGCAAAGGGAAATACTAGAGCGTCAATATGAAAATGAGGGTTGATCTGTACATATTTCATTAGTCCTTGATGTACTCATAACTGTTATAGAAGTTCTAATTATTAATTTATTATACGTTCAGTACCGTGGAATGTGGAAACACATCTAGTCAGACTTTGCTACTACTGTATTACCATGGGATTTGGATATTGTTCGTCGAAATAAATGAGAGGCTTCATAGAAATATTAATTTGTCTATTGCCACTACTGTATTACTATTACATTTGTTAGACATTCACAAGAGAACTAGTAAATCCAATATACTAAACAAATTACACAGGGATGCTAGGTTTGGAGTTAAATTTCAGTAACAAAATTTTAGAGAAGTGAAATACCTCATACATGTATCACTTGACATTTAAGATGTAATACACCAACCAGTTTGCGCATAGTCGGACCTTTCATTTAACTTCACTTAAAATATACTGACTGTTGACATCACATGTTTCTTACAAGTGATTTTTTTATCAGATTTCACCCCTACAGTGCGTAATGCTGCGGCAAAGAAGAGTGGTAGTAAAACAGGCGTGATTGTCGGAGTTATAGTTGGTCTAGCAGTTTTAGGATTGGTAGCATTTGCCGCGATCTATTTTTGGAGGCAGAAAAAGAGAAAACTATCATTGGAGCAAGAAGGTATGGGATATACTAGGACCACATTGTATTCTAACTGAGCAAAGGAGTAGTCGAAGTAAGCTTATTGTATCTTTTGTGATGTCTTGCAGAGCTGTACAGTATTGTGGGAAGACCTAATGTCCTCAGTTATGGTGAGCTGAGGTCAGCTACTGATAATTTCAGTCCTGACAACCTTCTTGGTCAAGGAGGATATGGGTCGGTTTATAAGGTTGGTTCATCCCACACATGCAGTCTTGAACTTTCTGTGAAGCTTTCATTCTGGAAGTAACTTAGATAAGCTAGTAGTACACGTAAACATCAGAAGACAGACCTGTTTATACAGATTATTTTTTGTATCTCTATTTCTTCACATACTTGTCGATAATTTTCAAAAATGAAGAGGCGGTGTTTATTTCAGCGTATCTGGAGCAAATTATGTTTGGCAGTACGACACCTGAAACTTTCATTGGTGAAAAATGTCGCCTTTTTGCAGGGAAAGTTAACTGATGGTAGGTTCGTGGCAGTGAAGCAGCTCTCTGAAAAATCTCATCAGGGAAAAAGGGAATTTGCAACAGAAATAGAAACTATATCTCGAGTGCAACACCGTAATCTGGTGAAGCTGTATGGTTGCTGCCTTGAGGGCAATAAGCCACTGCTGGTTTATGAGTACCTGGAGAATGGAAGCCTAGACCATGCTCTGTTTGGTACAACTTCTTTTGATTGATGGAGCTACATACCTGCAGATTTGCGCTTAGTATAAACAACTAAAAACTTAAACCTACATTTGCAGGCAAAGGGAAGTCAAGCCTAGACTGGCCAACGCGTTTTGAGATATGCTTAGGCGTTGCAAGAGGTCTTTCCTACCTTCATGAAGAATCTAGCATCCGTGTTGTGCACAGGGACATCAAGGCCAGCAATATCTTACTTGATGCCAATCTCAATCCTAAGATCTCGGATTTCGGGCTCGCCAAACTTTATGATGACCAGAAGACACATGTGAGCACCAAGGTTGCTGGTACATTGTAAGTGCATCTCCACCTTGTCAACCTTTATGTCCACATAGTATTTTCATGTGTATGCTGATGGCGTGTCTTTCTCCTTCTTGAAGTGGTTATCTCGCACCTGAGTATGCCATGAGAGGCCATATGACAGAGAAGATCGACGTGTTTGCATTCGGTGTCGTGGTATTGGAGACTTTAGCTGGGAGACCAAACTACAGTACAAAGGACGAGAACAAGGTTTATATTTTCGAATGGGTAAGCTCACTGATGCCCTCCGTGCGCTAGTGGTCTCCTGCAACAAGTTAGAAAACAGGAAAAACTGATTTCCTTGAATAAAACATCACCTGAATGTTTTCAGGTGTGGGAACTATACGAGGACAACCACCCGCTGGACGTGGTGGACCCGAGGCTGGAGGAGTTCGACAGCGAGGAGGTGCTCCGGGCCATCAAGGTGGCGCTGCTCTGCACCCAGGGCTCGCCCCACCAGCGCCCGTCCATGTCGAGGGTGGTGGCTATGCTGACGGGCGACGTCGAGGCGCCCGACGTGGTGACCAAGCCCAGCTACATCACGGAGTGGCAGATCAAGGGCGGCAACACCACCTACATGAGCACCGACGTCAGCGGGCAGTCGAGCTCTGCGCCCAGGCCCAACTCGTCAACGTCCCAGACCTCCTCGCCGTTCCTGAGCTCCGTCATCGACGAAGGCCGCTGATACAATTCGACCCGTCGATATCGATCGGCCTCTCGTGCTACAGATTTGTTGAGAGTGCATGCATCTTAAGGATGGTGTCGACACAGACAGTTTTTTTTTTGTTTGCATTGCAATTGAACTGTACAGTGATAGTATTTAGGATCAGTAGCGGGTAAAGTTGTACGTGTACTTGTGTAGGTGAAGCTCTGAATTCTTTGGTCTCCTTCCTTAGTCGCGCGTACGATTTGCAATAATTTTTGGCTTGGACTTTGAAGATTGAAGTTCGAGGAAGGTACGTGGCCTCTTGTTGCCCACGTGCCTGCTCGAGAAGAATGTCTGTCCAGTCGTCGCGATATTGGACTTTTGCGATTTCCTTTATGACGGCGCATTTTATTTCTGGTTTTTAGACTGATCGATGGCTACCTGGTAGTTGGTGGTATACACTTCAGAGATTCGCTTGGTCTCTTGACTGACTCTCTTTTCCGGGAAATCGTCGGTATCTGTAAGCTGAACAACGCGCACATCAGTGACGCGTGGCTGCTGACGTTGCTCCGTCAACAATTTCCTACAACTTTGTCCGGTGGAAGAAAGTTATATACTTGTTGTTTCAGATGTCATCTCGAATCTTGACCGCTATTTCTTGGTGGAGCGATGTGCTCAAAGTCATATCAGCGCATTAAGGTGGTTGCTTCGGCCTTCTGCATTCGCTGGTTCATTGCATTTGGGTCTTGGGTTGGGTAACATGTCTGGATCGGCTTGATAAAGTTGAAGGTCATTCTGTTATCAGCCCTGCTGTACACACGGCGGTCTGTGGACGATTTGGGAACGACGACGCAGATCAGCTCGTTCATGTAGAACACTGAAGTAAAGTAGACGACTGTATTGGGCTGTCGTTCCCTTGTCGTGTAGAGAGTTTCGTCTGCATAGTAGTTTCGATTTGTTATTTGAAAACCATGTGATCATTTAAAATTAGCAACTAGGTAGTAGCATTTTTAAATTGGGCAAGTTGAGTGCTACCC
>LR738710.1:775100696-775124206 GCA_902687465.1 Secale cereale
CCCCCCCCCCCCCCATCAAGGTGGCAGCTTTTCTGTATTATGATAAGATATTCGTGGCTACTGCCGATGCTTTCTCTGTCTTCAACATAATTAACATGGTAAGATCCATGCCTGATGTTCAGGCCCAGGTTAGCGGACCGACCACGCTAACAGAATAAGCTCCTTATTAATTACCCTCCACACAGATGTAAATACACACCTAACGAGATGGTGTTAGCCGCCTTCCAATCCTACGAAATGCCCCAACTGCATGCCACCATATTCACTTAACTTACAACGTCCATGCGAAATTTCAACTAATTTGCTTCGCCACCTGCTCCGTGTGCATGTCGATCCATGTATATTCCTTGCGCTACAACCATCAAGGGGCAGAAAAAGAATGTAAATTCAGGACAATGCCAAGCCATTCATGTGAGCTCAATCTGTTCTTGTCACAGCATCTCGAGCCGCGTTCCCAATAGCCCCCCCAAGGGGTTTTTTCAGCGCCGGCGGCCGATAATCGGCCAGCCACGCCCCCAGGATCTCATTTAGCGCCGGTTTGAACCGAAATAACAGCTGGCGATCCCGAACCGAACCTAAACACCATGGGGTCGCCTGAGGGCGCCGGCACAAGCAAATGTTTAAGCTTGGGGGATTGATACGTCTCCAACGTATCTACTTTTCCAAACATTTTTGCCCTTGTTTTGGACTTTAACTTGCATGATTTGAATGGAACTAACCCGGACTGATGTTGTTTTCAGCAAAATTGCCATGGTGTTGTTTTTGTGCAGAAATAAAAAGTTCTCGGAATGACCTGAAAATTCACGGAGAATAATTTTGGAAAATATAAAAAATACCTGCGGAAAGATCCAGACCAGGGGTCCCACACCCTGTCCACGAGGGTGGGGGGCGCGCCCCCTGCCTCGTGGGCCCCCTGATGCTCCATCGACGTATCTCCGGATCTCATATATTCACTTTCGGGGAGAGAAAAATCAGAGAGAAAGAATTATCACGTTTTATGATACGGAGCCGCCGCCAAGCCCTAATCTCTCTCGGGAGGGCTGATCTGGAGTCCGTTCGGGACTCCGTAGAGTGGAGATCGTCGCCATCGTCATCATCTACCTTCCTCCATCACCAATTTCATGATGCTCACCGCCGTGCGTGAGTAATTCCATCGTAGGCTTGCTGGACGGTAATGGGTTGGATGATATTTATTATGTTACCGAGTTAGTTTTGTTAGGGTTAGATCCCTTATCCACTATGTTCTAAGATTGATGTTTCTATGACTTGCTATGCTTAATGCTTGTCACTAGGGCCCGAGTGCCATGATTTTAGATCTGAACCTATTATGTTTTCATGAATATATGTGTGTTATTGATCCTATCTTGCAAGTCTATAGTCACCTACTATGTGTTATGAACGGCCAACCCCGAAGTGACAATAATCGGGACCACTCCCGGTGATGACTGTAGTTTGAGGAGTTCATGTATTCACTATGTGTTAATGCTTTGGTCCGGTACACTATTAAAATGAGGCATTAATATCCCTTAGTTTCCACTAGGACCCCGCTGCCACGGGAGGGTAGGACAAAAGATGTCATGCAAGTTCTTTTCCATAAGCACATATGACTATATTCGGAATACATGCCTACATTACATTGATGAACTAGAGCTAGTTCTGTGTCACCCTAGGTTATAACTTTTACATGATGAATTGCATCCGACATAATTTCCTATCACCGATCCAATGCCTACGAGCTTTTCCAATATTGCTAGTTGCTTATTTACTTTTCCGCTGCTACTATCACAAAAACTACAAAAACACTATCGTTACTTTTATTGTTGTTACCGCTATCTCCATATTACTTTGCTACTAAACTACCTTGCTGCAGATACTAAGTTTCCAGGTATGGTTGAATTGACAACTCAGTTGCTAATACTTAAGAGTATTCTTTGGCTCCCCTTGTGTCGAATCAATAAATTTGGGTTGAATACTTTACCCTCAAAAACGGTTGCGATCCCCTACACTCGTGGGTTATCAAGACTATTTTCTGGCGCCGTTGCCGGGGAGTATAGCTCTATTCTTTAAGTCACTTGGGATGTACATTTGTTGATCACTATGAAGAACTTGAAGGACTCAAAAACTAAGATCTTACCCTCAACTACGAGGGGAGGTAAGGAACTACCATCTAGCTCTGCACTTGATTCACCATCTGTTATGGGTAAATTTGCGGCACCTGCTCATGCTATTGAATCTGATATGTCGTATGTTCTTCATGATGCCACTTCTACTATGTATGATGAAACTACTTCTATACTTGATAATACTGTGCCACTAGGTGAATTTCTAGATGAACAAATTGCTAGGGTTAGAGAGAATGCAAATATTGAAATTGATAATATTTATGAAAGCGATGATGAAGCTTCTCCCCCTATATATGAATTGCCTGTTGTTCCTGAGGGTTATGTTATAGATGAAGAAACTGCTAGAGACTTTCTTGCTTGCAACGATAGATATGATCTTAAGAAAGTATTAGCTAAGCTGAAAGAAAAGTCTTTGAATGCTAGAATGAAGCATGACCCTGCTTTCGCTACTTCACCTATCTTTGTTACTGATAAGGATTATGATTTCTCTGTTGATCCTGAGTTAATTACTTTGGTTGAATCTGATCCTTTCCATGGCTATGAATCTAAAACTGTTGTGGCACATCTTACTAAGTTGAATGATATAGCCACCCTATTTACCAATGATGAAAAGATTTGTTACTACTATATCCTTAAGTTGTTTCCGTTCTTGTTAAAGGGTGATGCTAAGACTTGGTTTAATCCTCTTGATCCTGGCTGTGTGCGTAGTCCCCAGGATATGATGTATTACTTCTCTGCTAAATATTTTCCTGCTCATAAGAAACAAGCTGCCTTACGGGAAATTTATAACTTTGTGCAAATTGAAGAAGAGAGTCTCCCACAAGCTTGGGGGAGGCTTCTCCAATTACTTAATGCTTTGCCTGATCATCCTCTTGAGAGGAATGATATACTTGATGTCTTTTATAATGGACTAACCGATGCTTCCAGAGACCACCTGGATAGTTGTGCTGTTGTGTTTTCAGGGAAAGAATAGTTGATCAAGCTAAATTACTATTGAATAATATGCTGGCCAATGAAAATAATTGGACACTTCCTGAACCAGCCCCTAAGCCAACTCCGAAGAAAAGAGGTGTTCTATTTCTCAGTCCTGAAGATATGCAAGAGGCAAAGAAATCTATGAAAGAAAAGGGTATTAAAGCTAAAGATGTTAAGAATTTACCACCTATTGAAGAAATACATGGTCTTGATAACCCGACACGGGTAGTAAAGGTAAATTCTCTTTATAGATTTGATGAAGGTGATATCCCTCGTTACAAGTCTGCTAGCCAATGCTTAGATGAGTTTGACAGTTTCATTGTGAAACAAGAAAGCTTCAATGCTTATGTTGGTAGACAATTACAACGTAATGCTTATATGATTGAACGCCTGAGTGATTATCTGTCTATAGTTAAAGGTGAACTGAAACTCATTAGTATACATGCTTCTATGGTTACCACTCAAGTAGAACAAGTACTTAAAGCTCAGAATAATTTGCTCAATGAACTAAATGGTAAGAATAATGATAATGCCATTAGAGTTGTGACTAGAGGTGGCAGAATGACTCAGGAACCTCTGTATCCTGAATGTCACCCTAAGAGAATTGAGCAAGATTCTCAGAGAACTAATTTAGATGCACCTAGTTCTTCTGAGAAGAAGAAAAAGAAAAATGATAAGACTTTGCATGCTTCTAGTGAACCTGTAGCTGACACACCTGAGAATCCCAATGATATATCTGTTTCTGATGCTGAGACACAATCTGGTAATGATCATGAACCTAGTGATAATATCAATGATGATGTTCATGATGATGCTCAACCTAGCAATGATAATGATGTAGAGATTGAACCTGTTGTTGATCTTGATAACCCACAATCAAAGAATCAATGTTATGATAAGAGAGACTTTGTTGCTAGGAAGCACGGTAGAGAGAGAGAACCATGGGTTCGGAAACCTATGCCTTTTCCTCCTAAACCATCCAAGAAAAAGGATGATGAGGATTTTGAGCGCTTTGCTGAAATGATTAGACCTATCTTTTTGCGTATGTGTTTGACTGATGTGCTTAAAACAAATCCTTATGCTAAATATATGAAGGATATTATTACCAATAAAAGAAAGATACCCGAAGTAGAAATTTCCACCATGCTTGCCAATTACACTTTTAAAGGTGGAATACCTAAGAAACTAGGAGATCCAGGAGCACCTACTATACCTTGCTCCATTAAAAGAAACTATGTTAAAACTGCTTTATGTGATCTTGGAGCCGGTGTTAGTGTTATGCATCTCTCTTTATATCGTAGACTTGACTTGAGTAAGTTGACACCAACTGAAATATCTTTGCAAATGGCCGATAAATCAACTGCTATACCTGTCGGTATTTGTGAGGATGTGCCTGTTGTGGTTGCAAATGTTACTATTCTAATGGAATTTGTTATACTTGATATTCCCGAGGACGATAGTATGTCTATTATCCTAGGTAGACCCTTTTTGAATACTGCAGAGGCTGTTATTAATTGCAACAAAGGCAATGTCACTTTTCATGTCAATGGTAATGAGCATACGGTACACTTTCCGAGGAAACAACCTCAGGTTCACAGTATCAATTATATCAGAAAATTTTCAACTATTACTATTGGAGGTTTTGAATTTCCTCTTCCTACTGTCAAGAAGACCTATGATATTCTTATTGTTGGGGACATACATATCCCCATTGAGGTAACCTAGTGTTATTCGAAAATTCTCCGGTTTCATGTTATTCGAAAAGTGTTTATTAACAAGACTTGATCAACCTTGTTAATGGATTCCCTTTTGATAAGCATGAGATAGGTGAATCTAGATAGCACAACCTTCTGTATGCCCCTTTTACTTTCCGTTAATTAGGATAAATAAAGTAAAAATAGTATTTTCTGTCTGTTTCCAGACTTATCCGTGCAATAAAAAAATACCCTGAAAATAAAAGTTTTCCGAATGCCCTGAAAATTTAATATGTTTTTTTCTAGAATATTTGAGAATATATGGCATGGAACACACAGCGAGGGGAGCCAGCACCTGGCCACGAGGGTCCAGGGCACGCCCACCCTCACAGGGCGCGCCCCCTGCCTCGTGGGCCCCATGTGGCCCCCCTCCACTTATTCCTGCACCCATACTCTTATTCTTCCTCCCAAAAAAAATCACCAACCAGCTCAAGCACGAGTTCTAGCTCATATTGCTGCCATTTTCGATCTCCTTGCTCAAAGCACCATTCACCAAACTGTTTGGGGAGATTGTTCCTTCGTATGTGACTCCTCCATTGTTCCAATTAGTTTTTGTTCTAGTGCTTTATTTATTGCAAATTTGCTGATGCAGTGACCTTGTTCTTGAGCTTGCATGTCAAATCTCCTTGGTCCCAAGTAGTTCTAATGCATGATATAGTCTCTAGGCACTAGTAGGAGTTGTTGCTATAAATCTTGTTGAGTTTAGTTAACTTTTCTTTTGAGTTACTAAAAATTTCAGAAATTTTCAGAGGAGGAAAATGATAAAGAGATTGTTGAGGGGTTCCTCCAGTAAGAGTTCAGAGGAGAAGAAGAAGGAAGAAAATAATAAGCCCAAATATAATCTTCCTCGCATGACGGAAGTTCGGCCGTGTGAATGGCCTTGTAATGAGTTCATGAGAGCCTCCGGGATTTACGAAGACTTTTATTTGTTGGAAAATAATGCAGGCCTCACCGACTTCCTCCACGACCAGCATGAACAGTATCCCTTACTCACTAATATCTTCACGCAAAATTTCTATTTTCATGCTAAGAAAACACCACCTACAGTGGAGTTTCATTTATATGATGAGGTTAAGGAAATATCATTCTTTGAGTTTTGTGAAATATGCAAGATACCATTTGAAGGTAGACTTGATGAACCACGTCGTGAAGACATTGAAGGGTTCATTGACATGATAGCTGTAGGGGAAACTAGACAAGTCTCAGGGGCAAGAATTACTAGTATACACTTTCCTGTTCTGCGATACTTTGCTTTATTTGCTAGTAGATGTTTAATTGGTCGCGGGAACAGTGGGAATCTTAGTGCCCCTGATATTGTCATTTTACGCCATGCTTTGTTTCAAGACACAACTTTTAGCTTAGGTGCCGTCGTTGCTAAACGACTGAGTTTGAACCGCTCAAAAGGGCCCGTCTTTGGAGGCATCTTTGCTTCTCGCCTTGCTGCACATTTTTAGAATACCTATTAGGCATCATGAGAAGGAAGAATAATTGCTTGCCCCTATTTATTAGACAATAAGAGTATGGTAGCACACAATTTTATTGTCAAAGACAAAGATATGTTGCTTAATTATAAATTAAGGTTTGATAAGAAATATTGTGAGGTTGTTACCTTGCCTGCACCATCTCTGTTTGATCTGTCTACATGCATATATCTCGTTACATCAGATGCCTTCTACAAGTACCACATCCAGGCACAAGCTTCAGAGCCTGAGCCGGAGCCACCACTCGATCCTTACCGTCAGTCTGTTTATGGGTGGGATCCAGATGAGCTTGCCAACCAGTGACACCCAGAGGACACATCTCAGTACACTAGAGGGAGTAGCTTCGATCTGTGGCCATAGACCAACTTAGGCCAAAAGCCTAAGCTTGGGGGAGTACGTGTTTCTCACCGACTTTACATTCATGTTCACACACTTATTCTAGTTGTCGATGCTCACACTCTTTCATTGTACCATCCATGCTTAGTTTCAATTCTTTTTCTTAGTCTTTTTCTCGTGTTCTAGAAAAAACCTTAAGAAAAACAAAAAATATTAGTTGTAGCTTCTCGCTAGTTTACTTTCCTTGTAGTAGTAATTAAAAGAAAACCAAAAAAAGATGTACCGTTCTTCTTTTGCTTGTTGGGAGCTTTCCCGTGTAAATAGTTTCTTTTCTTTGGGGTTTAAGAGTAGAAGACCATGATTAAAATGCTTAGAGGCTCTTATATGCTTTATTGTTGATTTAACCTTGAGCCATATTACCTCGTCTTGTCTTTTGTATTAAATGCTTGCACGTTCCAGCTTAGTCCAATGCACGTGCACTATTATTATTATCCACACCGTTCGGTCGTGCGAGTGAAAGGCAATAAGGATGATATATGATGAACTAATTGAGATGAGAAAAGCTGGTATGAACTCGACATGTCTTGTTTTTGTAAATATGATAGTTCATCGTTCCTGATTTAGCTTGTTATGAATGAAACATGCTTGCACTGACAACTAGAGATCATAGCTGCTTATGCCATGCTTAATTAGCTGAGAGTTTATAATGGTCTATCTTGCGTGCCAACATGATATTAAAATGGTTGTGATGTGGTATGATAGGGTGGTATCCTCCTTTGAATGATTCAAGTGGTCTGACTTGGCACATGTTCACGCATATAGTTGAAACAAATCAACATAGACTCCACGATATTTATGTTCATGGTGATTTATATCCTACTCATGCTTGCATTCATTGTTGATTAATTTTAATGCATGTTCATGACCGTTGTTGCTCTCTAGCTGGTCGCTTTCCAGTCTCTTTCTAGCCTTCACCTGTACTAAGCGGGAATACTGCTTGTGCATCCACTTCCATAAACCCCCACAGTTGTTCCATATGAGTCCACCATACCTTCCTATATGCGGTATTTAACTGTCGTTCCAAGTAAATTTGTATGTGCCAAACTCTAAACCTTCAAATGAAATTTAGTTTTGTATGCTCGAATGGGTCATGTATCAACTAGGGCTGTCTATATCTTCCGTGCTAGGTGGGTTATTCTCACGATGAGTGGACTCCGCTCATCATTCCTGAGAAAGTGCCTAGTAACCGGGTGTTGGGGAACGTAGTATTTCAAAAAAATTCCTACGATCACGCAAGATCTATCTACCAGATGCATAGCAACAAGAGGGGAGAGTGTGTCTACGTACCCTCGTAGACCGAAAGCGGAAGCGTCTAGTGATGCGGTTGATGTAGTCGAACTTCTTTGCGATCCAACCGATCAAGCACCGAACGTACGGCACCTCCGCGTTCAGCACACGTTCAGCTTGATGACGTCCCACGAGATCTTGATCCAGTTGAGCTTCACGGGAGAGTTTCGTTAGCACGATGGCGTGGTGACGGATATGATGAAGCTGCCGGCGCAGGGCTTCACCTAAGCACTGCAACGGTATGACCGAGGTGTGTTTCTGTGGAGGGGGGCACCGCACATGGCTAGAACAATGTTTCTTCTGTGTCTTTGGGTGCCCCTGCCCCCGTATATAAAGGAGCAAGGGGGGAGGTGTGGCTGGCCTTCTAAGGCGCACCAGGAGTAGGATTCCTACTCCTAGTAGGAATAGGAATCCCCTTTCCTATTCCTACTAGGAGTAGGAAAGGAAGGGGGAGAGGAGAAGGAAAGGAGAGGTGACGCCTCCCCCCCCTTTTCCTAGTCCAACTAGGAACCCTAGGGGGGTGCGGCCAGCCCTATGGGCTGCCCCTCCCTTTCCCTCATAGGCCCACTATGGCCCATACTCCCTCGGGGGGAGGGGGTTCCGGCAACTCCCTCCGACACTCTGATTAAATCCAAAACTTTTTTGGAACACTTCCGGTGTTCGAATATAGTCGTCCAATATATCAATCTTTACGTCTCGGACATTCCGAGACTCCTCACCATGTCTGTGATCTCATCCGGGACTCCTAACTACCTTAGGTACATCAAAACTCATAAACTCGTAATACCGATCGTCATCAAACGTTAAGCGTGCGGACCCTAAGGGTTCGAGAACTATGTAGACATGACCGAGACTCATCTCCGGTCAATAACCAATAGTGGAACCTGGATGCTCATATTGGCTCCTACATATTCTGCGAAGATCTTTATCGGTCAAACCGCATAACAACATACGTTGTTCCCTTTGTCATCGGTATGTTACTTGCCTGAGATTCGATCGTCGGTATCTCAATACCTAGTTCAATCTCGTTACCGGCAAGCCTCTTTACTCGTTCCGTAATACATCATCTCGTGACTAACTCATTAGTCATTTGTTGCAAGGCTTATTATGATGTGCATTACCGAGAGGGCCCAGAGATACCTCTCCGACACTCGGAGTAACAAATCCTATTCTTGATATATGCTAACACCACGAACACCTTCGGAGACACCTGTAGAGCATCTTTATAATCACCCAGTTACGTTGTGATGTTTGATAGCACACAAGGTGTTCCTCCGTTATACGGGAGTTGCATAATCTCATAGTCATAGGAACATGTATAAGTCATGAAGAAAGCAATAGCAGTAAAACTAAACGATCATAGTGCTAAGCTAACGGATGGGTCTTGTCCATCACATCATTCTCCTAATGATGTGATCCCGTTGATCAAATGACAACTCATGTCTATGGCTAGGAAACATATCCATCTTTGATCAATGAGCTAGTCTAGTAGAGGCATACTAGGGACACTCTGTTTTGTCTATGTATTCACACATGTACTAAGTTTCCAGTTAATACAATTCTAGCATGAATAATAAACATTTATCATGATATAAGGAAATAAATAATAACTTTATTATTGCCTCTAGGGCATATTTCCTTCAGTCTCCCGCTTGCACTAGAGTCAATAATCTAGATCACATCACCATGTGATTAACACCAATAGTTCACATCAACATGTGACTAACACCCATAGTTCTCATCGCCATGCAACCAATACTCAAAGGGTTTACTAGATTCAACAATCTAGTTCACATCGTCATGTGATTAACACCCAAACAGTACTAAGGTGTGATCATGTTTTGCTTCGTGAAGGAAGTTTAGTCAGCGGGTCTGTTACATTCAGATCCGTATGTATTTTTGCAAATTTCTATGTCTACAATGCTCTGCACGGAGCTACTTTAACTAATTGCTCCCACTTTCAATATGTATCCAGATCGAGACTCGGAGTCATCCAGATCGGTGTTAAAGCTTGCATCGACGTAACTCTTTACGACGAACTCTTTATCACCTCCATAACCGAGAAATATTTCCTTAGTCCTCTAAGGATAATTTTGACCGATGTCCAGTGATCTACTCCTGGATCACTATTGTACCTCCTTGTCAATCTCATGGGAAGGTACAAAACAGGTTTGGTACACAGCATGACATACTTTATAGAGCCTATGACCGATGCATAGGGAATGACTTTCATTCTTTCTCTATCTTCTGCTGTGGTCGGGTTTTGAGTCTTACTCAACTTCATACCTTGAAACACGGGCAAGAACTCTTTCTTTGACTGTTCCATTTTGAACTACTTCAAAATCTTGTCAAGGAATGTACTCATTGAAAAAACTTATCAAGCGTCTTGATCTATCTCTATAGATCTTGATGCTCAATATGTAAGCAACTTTACCGAGGTTTTTCTTTGAAAAACTCCTTTCAAACACTCCTTTATGTTTTCCAGAAAATTCTACATCATTACTGATCGACAATATGTCATTCACATATACTTATCAGAAAGGCTATAGTGCTCCCACTCACTTTCTTGTAAATACAGGCTTCACTGCAAGTCTGTATAAAACTATATGCTTTGATCAATTTATCAAATCGTATATTCCAACTCCGAGATGCTTGCACCAGTCCATAGATGGATCGCTGGAGCTTGCTTATTTAGCACCTTTAGGATTGACAAAACCTTCTGGCTGCATCATATACAACTCTTTAATAAATCCATTAAAGAATATAGTTTTGTTATTCATTTGCCAGATTTCATAAAATGCAGCAATTGCTAACATGATTCGGACAGACTTATGCATCGCTATGAGTGAGAAAATCTCATCGTAGTCAACACCTTGAACTTGTCGAAAACCTTTCGCAACAAGTCGAGCTTTGTAGATAGTAACATTACCATCGGCGTTAGTCTTCCTCTTAAAAATCCATTTATTTTTAATGGCTTGCCGATCATCGGGCAAGTCAACTAAAGTCCACACTTTGTTCTCATACATGGATTCCATCTCAGATTTCATGGCCTCAAGCCATTTTGCGGAATCTGGGCTCATCATCGCTTCCTCATAGTTCGTAGGTTCATCATGGTCTAGTAACATGACTTTAGAACCGGGTTACCGTACCACTCTGGCGCGGAACGTACTCTGGTTGATCTACAAAGTTCAGCAGTAACTTGATCCAAAGTTTCATGATCATCATCATTAGCCTCCTCACTAATTGGTGTAGGAATCACTAGAACTAGTTTCTGTGATGTACTACTTTCCAATTTGGGAGAAGGTACAATTACCTCATCAAGTTCCACTTTCCTCCCACTCACTTCTTTCGAGAGAAACTCCTTCTCTAGAAAGGATCCATTCTTAGCAACAAATATCTTGCCTTCGGATCTGTGATAGAAGGTGTACCCAACAGTCTCTTTGGGTATCATATGAAGACACATTTCTCCGACTTGGGTTCGAGCTTATCAGGTTGAAGATTTTTCACATAAGTATCGCAGCCCCAAACTTTAAGAAACAACAACTTTGGTTTCTTGCCAAACCACAGTTCATAAGGCATCATCTCAACGGATTTAGATGGTGCCCTTATTTAACGTGAATGCAGCTCTCTAATGCATAACCCAAAACGATAGTGGTAAATCGGTAAGAGACATCATAGATCGTACCATATCTAATAAAGTACGGCTACGACGTTCGGACACACCATTACGCTGTGGTGGTCCGGGTGGCGCGAGTTGTGAAACTATTTCACATTGTTCTAAATGAAGGCCAAACTCGTAACTTCAAATACTCGCCTCCGCTATCAGACCGTGGAAACTTTTATTTCCTATTACGATGATTCTCTACTTCACTCTGAAATTCTTTGAACTTCTCAAATGTTTCAGACTTGTGCTTCATCAAGTAGATATACCCATATCTGCTCAAATCATCAATGAAGGTCAGAAAATAACGATACCCGCCGCGAGCTTCAACACTCATCGGTCCACATACATCAGTATGTATGATTTCCGACAAATCTGTTGCTCGCTCCATTGTTCCGGAGAACGGAGTTTCAGTCATCTTGCCCATGAGGCATGGTTCGCAAGCACCAAGTGATTCATAATCAAGTGATTCCAAAAAGTCCATCACTATGGAGTTTCTTCATGCGCTTTACACCAATATGACATAAACGGCAGTGCCACAAATAAGTTGCACTATCATTATTAACCTTGCATCTTTTGGCTTCAATATTATAAATATGTGTATCATTATGATCGAGATCCAACTAACTATTTTCATTGGGCGTATGACCATCAAAGGCTTTATTCATGTAAACAGAATAACAATTATTCTATGACTTTAAATGAATAATAGTATTGCAACAAACATGATCAAATCATATTCATGCTTAACGCAAATGCCAAATAACATTTATTTAGGTTCTACACTAATCCCGAAAGTATAGGGAGTGTGCGATGATGATCATATCAATCTTGGAACCACTTCCAACACACATCGTCACCTTTAACTAGCCTCTGTTCATTCCGCAACTCCCGTTTCGAGTTACTAATTTTAGCAACTGAACAGGTATCAAATACCCAGGGGTTGCTATGAACACTAGTAAAGTACACATCAATAATCCGTATATCAAAGATACCTTTGTTCACTTTGCCATCCTTCTTATCCACCAAGTATCTAGGGCAGTTCTACTTCTAGTGACCATTTCCTTTGCAGTAGAAGCACTTAGTTTCAGGCTTGAGTTTAGCTTTGGGTTTCTTCACGGGAGTGACAACTTGCTTGTCATTCTTCTTGAAGTTCCCCTTCTATCCCTTTGCCCTTTACTTGAAACAAGTGGTCTTGATAACCATCAACACTTGATGCTTTTTTTGATTTCTACCTTCGTCGATTTCAGCATCGCGAAGAGCTCGGGAATTATTTTCGTCATCCCTTGCATATTATAGTTCATCACGAAGTTCTACTAACTTGGTGATAGTATCTAGAGAACTTTGTCAATTACTATCTTATCTGGAAGATTAACTCCCACTTGATTCAAGCAATTTTAGTACCCAGACAATCTGAGCACATGCTTACTGGTTGAGCTATTCTCCTCCATCTTGTAGGCAAAGTACTGTCAGAGGTCTTATACCTCTTGACACGGGCATGAGTATGAAATACTAATTTCAACTCTTGGAACATCTCATATGCTCAGTGGCGTTCAAAACGTTTTTGAAGTCCCGGTTATAAGCCGTAAAGCATGGTGCACTAAACTATCAAGTAGTCATCATGCCGAGCTTTTGTCAAAACGTTCATAACGTTTGCATCTGCTCCTGCAATAGGTCTGTCACCTAGCGGTGCATCAAGGACATAATACTTCTGTGCAACAATGAGGATAATCCTCAGATCATTGACCTAGTCCGCATCATTGCTACTAACATCTTTCAACTTAGTTTTCTCTAGGAACATATTAAAAACATAGGGGAGCTATAACGCGAGCTATTGATCTACAACATAATTTGCAAATACTATCAGGCCTAAGTTCATGATAAATTAAGTTCTATTAATCATATTACTAAAGAGCTCCCACTTAGATAGACATCCCTCTAGTCATCTAAATGATCACGTGATCCAAATCAACTAAACCATGTCCGATCATCACGTGAGATGGAGTAGTTTTCAATGGTGAACATCTCATGTTGATCATATCTAATATATGATTCATGCTCGACCTTTCGGTCTCCAGTATTCTGAGGCCATGTCTGTACATGCTAGGCTTGTCAAGTTTAACCCGAGTATTCTGCGTATGCAAAACTGGCTTACACCCGTTGTATGTGAACGTAGAGCTTTCACACCCGATCATCACGTGGTGTCTCGGCACGACAAACTTTCGCAACGGTGCATACTCAGGGAGAACACTTATACCTTGAAATTTTGTAAGGGATCATCTTATAATGCTACCGCCGTACTAAGCAAAATAAGAAGCATAGTAAGATAAACATCACATGCAATCAAAATATGTGACATGATATGGCCATCATCATCTTGTGCTTTTGATCTCCATCTCTAAGGCACCGTCATGATCACCATCGTCAACGGCACGACACCTTGATCTCCATCGTAGCATCGTTGTCGTCTCGCCAACTATTGCTTCCGCGACTATCGCTACCGCTTAGTGATAAAGTAAAGCAATTACATGGCGATTGTATTTCATACAATAAAGCGACAACCATATGGCTCCTGCCAGTTGCCGATAACTTTACAAAACGTGATCATCTCATACAATAACGCATCACTCATCATGTCTTGACCATATCACATCACAACATGCCCTGCAAAAACAAGTTAGACGTCCTCTACTTTGTTGTTGCAAGTTTTACGTGGCTGCTACGGGCTTAGCAAGAACCGTTCTTACCTACGCATACAAAAACCACAATGATTTTTCGTCAAGTATGTGTGCTGTTTTAACCTTCACACGGACCGGGCGTAGCCACACTTGATTCAGTTAAAGTAAGAGAGACAGACACCCGCCAGTCACCTTTAAGCAACTAGTGCTCATAATGGTGAAACTAGTCTCGTGTAAGCGTACGCGTAATATCGGTCCGGGCCGCTTCATCTCACAATACCGCCGAACCAAAGTATGACATGCTGGTAAGCAGTATGACTATTATCGCCCACAACTCATTGTGTTCTACTCGTGCATACCATCTACGCATAGACCTGGCTCTGATACCACTGTTGGGGAACGTAGTATTTCAAAAAAATTCCAACGATCACGCAAGATCTATCTACCAGATGCATAGCAACGAGAGGGGAGAGTGTGTCTACGTACCCTCATAGACCGAAAGCGGAAGCGTCTAGTCATGTGGTTGATGTAGTCGAACTTCTTCGCGATCCAACCGATCAAGCACCGAACGTACGACACCTCCGCGTTCAGCACACGTTCAGCTTGATGACGTCCCACGAGCTCTTGATCCAGTTGAGCTTCACAGGAGAGTTTCTTCAGCACGACGGCGTGGTGACGGATATGATGAAGCTACCGGCGCAGGCTTCGCCTAAGCACTGCAATGGTATGACCGAGGTGTGTTTCTGTGGAGGGGGCACCGCACACGGCTAGAATAATGTTTCTTCTGTGTCATTGGGTGCCCCTGGCCCCGTATATAAAGGAGCAAGGGGGGGAGGTGCGGCTGGCCTTCTAAGGCGCGCCAGGAGTAGGATTCCTTCTCCTAGTAGGAATAGGAATCCCCTTTCCTATTCCTACTAGGAGTACGAAAGGAAGGGGGAGAGGAGAAGGAAAGGAGAGGTGGCGCCTCCCCCCTTTTCCTAGTCCAACTAGGAACCCTAGGGGGTGCGGCCAGCCCTATGGGCTACCCCTCTCTTTCCGTAATAGGCCCACTATGGCCCATACTCCCTCGGGGGGGGGGGGGGGTTCCGGTAACCCCCTTTGACACTCCGATTAAATTCGAAACTTTTCCGGAACACTTCCGATGTCTGAATATAGTCGTCCAATATATCAATCTATACGTCTCCGACATTCCGAGACTCCTCGTCATGTCCGTGATCTCATCCGAGACTCCGAACTACCTTCGGTACATCAAAACCCATAAACTCATAATACTGATCGTCATCAAACGTTAAGCGTGCGGACCCTACGGGTTCGAGAACTATGTAGACATGACCGAGACTCATCTCCGGTCAATAACCATAGCGGAACCTGGATGCTCATATTGGCTCCTACATATTCTACGAAGATCTTTATCGGTCAAACCATATAACAACATACGTTGTTCCCTTTGTCATCAGTATGTTACTTGCCCGAGATTCGATCGTCGATATCTCAATACCTAGTTCAATCTCGTAACTGGCAAGTCTCTTTACTCGTTCCGTAATACATCATCTCGTGACTAACTCATTAGTCATTTGCTTGCAAGGCTTATTATGATGTGCATTACCGAGAGGGCCCAGAGATACCTCTCCGACACTCGGAGTGACAAATCCTATTCTTGATCTATGCCAACACCACGAACACTTTCGGAGACACCTGTAGAGCATCTTTATAATCACCTAGTTACGTTGTGACGTTTGATAGCACACAAGGTGTTCCTCCGGTCTACGGGAGTTGCATCATCTCATAGTCATAGGAACATGAATAAGTCATGAATAAAGCAATAGCAGTAAAACTAAACGATCATAGTGCTAAGCTAACGGATGGGTCTTGTCCATCACATCATTCTCCTAACGATGTGATACCGTTGATCAAATGACAAGTCATGTCTATGGCTAGGAAACATAATCATCTTTGATCAATGAGCTAGTCTAGTAGAGGCATACTGGGGACACTCTATTTTGTCTATGTATTCACACATGTACTAAGTTTCCAGTTAATACAATTCTAGCATGAATATTAAACATTTATCATGATATAAGGAAATAAATAATAACTTTATTATTGCCTCTAGGGCATATTTCCTTCAGTCTCCCACTTGCACCAGAGTCAATAATCTAGATCACATCACCATGTGATTAACACCAATAGTTCACATCACCACGTGACTAACACCCATAGTTCTCATCGCCATGCAACCAATACTCAAAGTGTTTACTAGAGTCAACAATCTAGTTCACATCGCCATGTGATTAACACCCAAAGAGTACTAAGGTGTGATCATGTTTTGCTTCGTGAAAGAAGTTTAGTCAACGGGTCTGTTACATTCAGATCCGTATGTATTTTTGCAAATTTCTATGTCTACAATGCTCTGCACGGGGCTACTTTAGCTAATTGCTCCCACTTTCAATATGTATCCAGATCGAGACTCAGAGTCATCCAGATCGGTATTAAAGCTTGCATCGACGTAACTCTTTACGACGAACTCTTTATCACCTCCATAACCGAGAAATATTTCCTTAGTCCTCTAAGGATAATTTTGACCGCTGTCCAGTGATCTACTCCTGGATCACTATTGTACCTTCTTGTCAATCTCATGGCAAGGTACAAAACAGGTTTGGTACACAGCATGGCATACTTTATTGAGCCTATGACTGAGGCATAGGGAATGAATTTTATTATTGCCTCTAGGGCATATTTCCTTCACCGGGATGCCCAGTCCCATGCTCAAATCATAATAATTAAACAAAACTCCCCCAGGGTTGTTGCTGGTTTGGTCAGTACCCGTTGTTTCGGGCTAGCCGTGGAGTGTGCTTGTTGGTGGTTGGGGGAGTATAAACTTTACCATTCCGTCTGGGAACCGCCTATAATGTGCGTAGTAGGGGAGATATTGAGATTTTTGGTTGTTATGTTGACAATGAAAGTATACCGCTCAAAATGGTATTCATCTCTATTTAAAAATCGAGCTCTGACACCTCTACAAATCCCCGCTTCCCTGTGCAAAGGGCCTATCTATTTACTTTTATGTTGAGTCATCATCCTCTTATTAAAAAGCACCAGTAGGAGAGCACCTCTGTCATTTTCATGTATTACTATTAGTTTGCATTGAGTATGATCATGACTGGATCTCTTTTACCATGAGTTACAATGTCTAGTTAGTCCTTGATACTTACAGGTGCTCTGCATTTATGTTTTGCGGTCTCAGAAAGGGCTAGCGAGATACCATCTTATTATATCATATCATGATTGTTTTGAGAAAGTGTTGTCATCCGAGGTTTATTATTATTGCTCGCTAGTTGATTATGCCATTGATGTGAGTAGACATGAGACCTGAAAGTTATTGTGAATGTGGTTAGTTCATGATCATTGCTAAAAACCTGAATGTTGTCTTACATATTTCAACAACAAGAGCAAACAGAGTTGTCAAAGTTTTTCTTTATCACTTTTAGTTTATCAACTGAATTGCCTGAGGACAAGCAAATGTTTAAGCTTGGGGGAGTTGATACGTCTCCAACGTATCTACTTTTCCAAACACTTTTGCCCTTATTTTGGACTCTAACTTGCATGATTTGAATGGAACTAACCCGGACTGACGCTGTTTTCAGCAAAATTGCCATGGTGTTGTTTTTGTGCAGAAATAAAAAGTTCTCGGAATGACCTGAAAATTCACGGAGAATAATTTTGGAAAATATAAAAAATACCTGCGCAAAGATCCAGACCAGGGGGCCCACACCCTGTCCACGAGGGTGGGGGGCGCGCCCCCTGCCTCGTGGGCCCCCTGGTGCTCCACCGGCGTATCTCCGGATCCCATATATTCACTTTCGAGGAGAAAAAAATCAGAGAGAAAGAATTATCACGTTTTACGATGCGGAGCCGCCGCCAAGCCCTAATCTCTCTCAGGAGGGCTGATCTGGAGTCCGTTCGGGGCTCCGGAGAGTGGAGATTGTCGCCATCGTCATCATCAACCTTCCTCCATCACCAATTTCATGATGCTCACCGCCGTGCATGAGTAATTCCATCGTAGGCTTGTTGGACGGTGATGGGTTGGATGAGATTTATTATGTTATCGAGTTAGTTTTGTTAGGGTTTGATCCCTAGTATCCACTATGCTCTAAGATCGATGTTGCTATGACTTTGCTATGCTTAATGCTTGTCACTAGGGCCCGAGTGCCATGATTTCATATCTGAACCTATTATGTTTTCATGAATATATGTGTGTTCTTGATCCTATCTTGCAAGTCTATAGTCACCTACTATGTGTTATGATCCGGCAATCCCGAAGCGACAATAATCGGGACCACTCCCGGTGATGACTGTAGTTTGAGGAGTTCATGTATTCACTATGTGTTAACGCTTTGGTTTGGTACACTATTAAAAGGAGGCCTTGATATCCCTTAGTTTCCACTAGGACCCCGCTGCCACGGGAGGGTAGGACAAAATATGTCATGCAAGTTCTTTTCCATAAGCACGTATGACTATATTTGAAATACATGCCTATATTACATTGATGAACTAGAGCTAGTTCTGTGTCACCCTAGGTTATAACTTTTACATGATGAATTGCATCCGACATAATTTCCTATCACCGATCCAATGCCTACGAGATTTTCCCATATTGCTAGTTCCTTATTTACTTTCCGGCTGCTACTATCACAAAAACTACAAAAACACTACCGTTACTTTTATTGTTGTTACCGCTATCTCCATATTACTTTGCTACTAAACTACCTTGCTGTAGATACTAAGTTTCCAGGTGTGGTTGAATTGACAACTCAGTTGCTAATACTTAAGAGTATTCTTTGGCTCCCCTTGTGTCGAATCAATAAATTTGGGTTGAATACTTTACCCTCGAAAACTGTTGCGATCCCCTACACTTGTGGGTTATCAGGGGCCGCTATGTCGGCGAGAGGAGGGCCTTTTCCCGATGTTTCCTCCCGCTTTCCCTCCTCGGCTTCCCTCCCATTCTACATTCCTCCCGCCAATCTCCTCCTCCTTCCCTCCTAGCCCGCCGCCATGCCGCCGAAGAAGTACGCACCCCCCGTGCCGTGATGGATGCCACCGCCCAACCAAAGCAGAGGAAGCAAAGAGCGCTGTTGTCCAAGCCCCCGGGCATGACTAACGCCGACTGAAGGGCGGAAGTTCAACGCCGGGAAGCTGTCACCACCGACCGCCGGAACAGGGCGAACGCCAAGAAGGCCCGCGACATGGCGACGGCGGTGGCCGAGCAGGTCGACCAAAGCGAGGTGTCTCGCGCGGGCATGATGAATTCGCCCGGCGGCCAAGGCCCGTACGCGTCCTGGAGCCAGCAAAGCGGCGGGTCTCCGGCCGGCTTCTCGTCGTCGGCCCAACCCTGGGGTTGCACGCCATCGCCGGGCTACGTCGACGGCGACGCGCACGGCGGGTTCAACCCCAACGTCACCTTCCCCCATGGTCGCCCGGCCCAGCGCATGCCCTCGCCCGTCTTCGCCGGCGTGCAGTACCCAACGTACAACTACTCGCCGTCGGCCTACGTCGCCTCCCCGACGCCGCCTCTCCGACATGGCGCGTTGCTCTTCTCACAAGCCTCGTCGTCGCATCTTGGTGACACGGACGCGATGGAGGCCGACATCATCACGACCGGCTCGGCCGCTGCCGCCTCCCTCGGGTTCGCTACCCAAGACGACAAAATAGATCTCAACGGTGACATGGACGGCGAGCTCGACTACGGTGAGGAGGAGCCGGAGAAGGAGGAGGATTAGGATGAGGAGGAGGAGCCGGCGCCTACTCAAGCGAGTAAAGTGAAGAAGAAGAAGAAGAGGGCGGCCAGGACCTGCGAGTCGCGCATCAAGTGGGCGTCCAAGGAGGACGAATGTCTCGTCGATGCGTGAAAAGTCGTCTGCCTCGACCCGATCACCTGCACGAATCAGAGCATCAACACATATTGGGAGCAGATCAAGGCCGAGTTCGACGAGCGCAAGCTCGTCGACCCCTACTTCAAAGGCGTCTACATACAGCGTGGGGTCGAAGGCAATGGCGAACTATTGGGGGCTCATCCAAACGGCGTGCAACAAATGGCATGGGATTGTCGAGGAGATCGCGGCTCACACGGAGAGCGGTGCCAGCATCGAGGACCAGGTATGGGGCACGCCGGTCTCTCCCTTTTTTCCCTTTCGCCTTGTGCGTCCGCTGACTGTTGTTCCTTGGCGCAGTTGGTGTGGATGTTTGCCATGTTTAGCCAGGACAACGACGACCAAGATTTCAAGTACCTCCACGTCTTCAGGCGGATCGAGAAGTGCGAGAAGTGGGCGGACGCCCGACGTACCCTCGCCAAGGCCAAGGAGACGTATAAGCCGAACGCGCCGACGCCGGGCGCGGCCGGAAGGCAACAAAGGGGCCAAGAAGGGGAAACATGTCGAGTCGGCTGCCGCACGTGTGCAAGAGTCCATCGAGCATTGCCTCGCCAACGCCCAGACCTGGACCGCCCCGCGGGACGAGAAGACCGAGGCGGGGTGGTCAGCGCTGATGACGAACATCGCCGTCAAACTCGACCTGCTCCACACAAACGTCGCCGCGAAGAAGAGGAACACCAACCTGGCTTTCCTGATGGGAGGGGCGAACATGCTCCGGAGCGACGACCCACAGCTCAAGGCGTGGTACTTGGCGGAGCGCGGCCTCATACTGAACCGCATGTCGTCGACGGCGCCGCCAACCCCAACGCCTATGTTTTAAGGCGTCTGTAAGGCGACGCCTAGGTGTCGAGGCGCCCCCAGCGCTTTGCAAATATCTCCGCTTTAGGTGCCTAGGCGTCGAGGCGCCCCCAGCGCCTTAAAGCAAAGCGTCGCCCTAAAAACATAACCCAACGCCGACGCCCACGCTGCCGCCAAGCCCAAGCGATGATGCATCCACGACGCCCAGCAACACAGAAGCCGCGCCGACGCCGCCCAGCACAGAGGCCGCGCCGACGCCTCCCAGCACAGAAGCCGCGCCGACACCGCCCAGCCCTCGCACGCCGACTACCCCGACGCCGCCGGAGGACGATATCATCGCCGTTTGATGCATTTGCCTACGCATCCTATCTTTTTGCCGCCGAACTTTTTATTTTGATCGGCGAACTATGGCAACATGATCGCCGATCTGTGATGCTGATCGCCGGACTTGTGACTTTTTTTTGAAGCGGGAATGGACAAAATTCAAATTTGAAACGCCTTGGGACGGCACCTCGGGGCGTGGCTGGGGCCTAGATCGCCCCAGGGCCTAAAATTCGCCGGGGAAGAGCCCAAAAGAGCGTCGGTCTATGCGCTGGGGCCCGAACGAGTGGAGATGCTCTCACGCCTTTTGGTCCGGGTCCAAGCCAGCCATCCGAGAATAGACTATTCCATCCGATGACTGCAGTTCATCCGGAACGAGCACCGCGCATTTATGCATTCATCTATAAAATTCAGCAACATACCAGATAACACACCCGCAAAAAAAAAAAAAAACACACACACCAGATAACAACATGAAAATATACTAGTACCAATAACTCCCTCACTCTTCTTTTGGCCGCACTGTTGTAGCCTTGTAGGAGCAGGTGCGTACAGCTTGATGAGCGTAGGAGTATACTAGTACTGTAGGACTGTAGGAGTGCCGTATTAGAGTGAGTAGGGGCCGCCACCTCCATAAAAAAACAATCGCCCAGCGCCCACTTGGCTGCATGTTCCCACGGCTCCGAGTATATCTCCATTCTCTAGCTGATGCCTGCTTTATTCTTCTGATCCATGGCCTCTTCCTCCAGTAGGACTGCAATCTGAGGGTGCGGGAGGGAGATGGGTCGTCCGAGTCCAGGGCGGAGCTCGTGCCTCCGCCATGGCTCCGTGCTCTCCTTGCTCATGCTCCTCCTCCTGTCAGCTCTGCTTGCCGCCGCTCAGGCTCAGGCTCCGCCACCGCCGCCGCCGCCGCCGACCGACCCAACCGAAGGTATCACGCATGCACTGCTCATCTCTGAATTATGAGTCTGGTTGCTAACTGCTAAGTGACGGGTGTTGGTTGGTGCCTTGGTGGAGCAGCGGCGGCGGTGAACGCGATACTGGGGAAGCTGGGGCTGTCGGCGCCGGCGTCGTGGAACATCAGCGGCAACCCCTGCAGCGGCGCCGCCACGGACGACACGCCGCTGGACGAGAACCCAAACTTCAACCCGGCCATAAAGTGCGATTGCACCGACCAGAACGGCACCCTCTGCCACGTCACCAGACTGTAAGCTGGCTAGATTAATTTCCACTTCCTCCCTTCCATATTTTTCTCGCGCTGCTGAATCGCTGAATCGCTGACGGCTCAGCTGACCGGTTGGGGAGAAGATGACACAATTTGTTCTTGGTTGGATGGAGCAGGAAGATAAACTCCCTGGACGCGGCTGGCCCCATTCCCGAAGAGCTGCGGAACCTCACCCACCTCATCAAACTGTATGTCCACCTCTAGCCTCAACCTCAAGAGTGTTCACTACCAAACTAAAAGCTCACGCCTTGATTAGCTTGATATCTTAGCTCAATTATATTGCTTGCATGCATAATGTGTTTGATGAATTTTGGCTTTCTGATTATTAATTAAGAATATATAATGAGTCCAATATTATTCGGAATCAATATATCTTATACGATTTCTTAGGATTGTAACTCTTAGGGGAAAAAATAAATATGCAAGAGCATTTCAACTTTTTATAGGATTTTTTCAGTTTTTTTTTTGCTAACTCGGGTGTAGTACACCCCAGAGTAGAAAATCCAGACTCTAATCCATATGATGAAGTTCTGGTAAGAGCTCGTTTATACCATGCCTCGGTCCAATTTAAACCGCAAAAGGTCTTACATTAATGTACAGAGGTAGCAAAAAATATTTTCATTGACTAAACCTTCACATAAATTTGAATAACTAGTCAGAATACAGTCCCGGTCCCTCAACGTGAACTTGAATAACAAAAAAAAATATCTGCCCCTCAATTGTCTACATTTTGTCTTTTGCTCAACCAAAAGAGGTTTTGATTTTTTTAGGGGAACCAAAAGGATTTTGATGATGACATGACGACAGTTTAACATTTGTGGTGGTCCATGTAGCATAAAAATGACAAAAAAGGAAATGGAAGGGGTGAATAAATATAAAAATGG
>LR738710.1:775124306-775176957 GCA_902687465.1 Secale cereale
GTATTCCATTAAAAATGATTACAGATTGCAGGAATTATAAAAACTACATACCAGTCGGAAAAACAATCTGGGATACCTTATACCCAGTAAATCTGACAAAACATGAAATTTGTACAGTATTTTCTAGAAATATAGTTGATGACTATAAAAATTTCATTTCCTTAAATTTTATATGTAAGTATTCATTAGAAGTTTTTACAGTAATTTTTAATTTCCTACACTAGATATTTTTTTGTAAAAAAATGCAACAAAACATAACCTATTTTATCTTCAAATTACTAGAGTGAAAATAAAGAACTCACATTTTCCCCTTATTTTATTCATTTTCTCCCAATCGTTCTACTGACTTTGTTGCAACTCATGGAAACCTGCCTTTATGTCACGCCGAAAAGCTTTCAGTGTGCCAAAATATCGAAACCGGATAGTTCAATTGACGGACCAAAACTCTTTGGTATAAAAGTTATAGACTATGCTTAAAATTTAGTGATAGTCAACAGACAAAGATATAACTTTTATCCATGGGGATTTTTTTAGAGTGAATCTCATAGGGAAATGTGATGGTGACCTTAAAAGACAAAAATAACTCTAGATAACGACTGGGCCGGGTCCAGTGGGTCTTAAAGGACCCATGCTCAGCCCGGCCCTCCCGCGTATAGTTTTCAGCCCATCTGGCTATCCCTTCAATCCATCGTTCCATTCCAGCATATTCCACCAGTCGCATTCGGAAAAAAAAACCCCCCACCAAAATGTCGTTCGCTCAAAAAAAAACGAAAAAAAAAAACGCCGGCGAGGTTAGCCGGAGATCGGCGCCGGGCGCGCTCCGGCTCTCTTCCAGGGCGCAGTGCGCGCAGTGGGCTTGCCTCCCCGCCCGCCGCAACGGCGAGTCCGTCGCTCCTGCTCAGATTTTAAGCTTCAAAGACAGTAGAGTGGCCCCAGTGCGCCACCGGTGTTCTGCAACGGAGGTATGCTCTCTTCACAAATATATCAGTGAGGAGTATAAATCTAATGCGCCTAGAATGTTACAGCCGATGATTGTTCCAGGTGTAGGCGTAGGTGTAGCTGCCGTCCTAGGTTTTCTCCCCACAAATATTTCAGCATCATGGGTGAAATCGAACCACAGAAATCAAGATACTGTACAGTTTATCAGATTGGTGTTCAATTATTGGCTTTCAGTTACGACGAGCACTGGAAATTGATACATTGTCGACTAGATGTACAGTTTTGGATCTCCCGAGCTCGGAGTAAGATGTACTATGTAATTAACGTCATTTGTCTCTGATCTTGTCATTTTAGAGACTTCAGGAAAAATAGCTTGACCGGCCCGTTGCCAGCGTTCATCGGGGAACTGACTGCGCTGAAGTACATGTAAGGCTTTCAACCCAAAACCTTTTTGCATCATTACCATCTTGGTTTCATCCAGTCTTACACTTTTTTCCTCCAATGTCGCAAGAACCGTGGGCACCAATGCATTATCTGGACCTGTCCCAAAGGAGCTTTGGAATCTTACAGATCTCGTGTCACTGTAAGATCCAATCTTGTCTTCCAATGAGCAATGTTGTTAAATATTTGATATAGTATCTTCTAATCATGTTTCAGTTTTTGATCATTTCTCTGTATTAGTTGTATGAGTTCGGGAGTATAATCGCTCACACAAAAGTGCATGGCATTGTATACTGGGGGCTTGAAGTTTGCATAGACAGCATAGCAACACCATGTCTAAGTAGAGCAATGGCGCATATTCTTTCATGTGTCTTCCTGTTCATGCAAATTGAAACAGTTGGAATAAGAAAACCTAACCAAAACAGAGCGTCTTTCTCATCAAATATCGAGCAGCATTTGGACTTGTAAAAAGGATTCAGTGGCACTTCCTTTTTAGTATTGCTCTAGAGTTGACCTGGTTATCTTATGCTTTCAGTGCGTTGGGTTCAAACCATTTTAACGGCTCACTTCCAGATGAGCTGGGAAAATTGACAAAACTTCAGCAGCTGTAAGTAACCTATTTACTCACTTTTACATTGCCATTTGCACATGCCCGCATGATCATCAGTGTTCTCTGCATTGTCCAGATCGATAATAGTCTGCTTGAATGGAAAATGATGCGTGTCTTTGGAATGTAGGTACATTGATAGTAATGACTTCACTGGTCCTCTACCAGCGGCGCTGTCCCAGCTTACGAACCTGTCAACCTTGTAATTTTTCAAACCAAGATATCAGTGTAATTTATACCAAGGTTTCAACTTTCAACCAATAATCTAGGACACTCTTGTCATCGTGCATCCAGGTGGGCATCAGACAATAGTTTCACCGGGCAGATACCTGATTTTCTTGGGAGTTTGACCAACATGACCCAACTGTAAGATATATGTTCCACCAATCACTAATATTAAATGTTTCTCGAACTTTTTCTTAGCATAGATGTTAGCCAAGGACATTAATGAGTGGAAATGGTTTGCATTACTTCTTTACTAACAAAATATGTATGAGCTTGCAGGAGGCTCCAAGGGAATTCTTAGCATAGATGTTAGCCAAGGACATTAATGAGTGGAAATGGTTTGCATTACTTCTTTACTAACAAAATATGTATGAGCTTGCAGGAGGCTCCAAGGGAATTCTTTTCAAGGACCGATTCCCAGAAGTCTTTCTAATCTTATCAAGTTGACAAGCCTGTAAGTTTTAGTAGTTTCAGTTTCACTAGCTGTGTTCTCATTGCAAAGATAAGCTTGTGGCACTGACAGACGCATTAAGTGTCTGAATATAACAGGAGAATAGGTGATATTGTAAATGGAAGCTCTTCAATGGCGTTTGTCGGAAACATGACATCTTTGGGTGAACTGTATGGCATGTGCTTTTTTTTACTTTCCTTTCCATGTTAGTTTAAGATCCTGATGATTAATCTATTTGACCTGCAGAGTATTGAGGAACAGCAAGATATCTGACACACTTGCATCAGTAGACTTCTCCAAATTTGTAAATTTGACTTTCTTGTAAGCATTCTCCTTATCAGAAAAATCAGAATCAAATGGAAGCCTTTCTACTATGGTATAATTCAGTTAAAAGTGTGGTACTTTGTTGTCTGATACTCCTTGTCCCATTGGTGCAGGGATTTGAGTTTTAACAATATCACAGGCCAAATGCCTCGGTCAATCTTTGATCTTCCTATGCTTAGTTATCTGTAAGCGCATTACTTGTTAGTTTTTTCTCATAATGTTTCTTTTGAATCATGTTTCTCTAATGTTTGCAAATATCCCTCTTCATCAGATTTCTTGGCAATAATAGCCTTTCGGGAAGTCTACCAGCCACGAAATCTCCGCTACTTGCCAATTTGTATGACCATATGTTCCTTGATTTTCACTTCATATTGGCCTCTACAAGAAAATATGTCTCGATCTACTTACTAATTTGTTGTGTTCATTTTCAGAGATTTTTCATACAACCACCTCTCAGGAAGCTTTCCTTCTTGGGTTACCCAGAAAAACCTACAATTGTATGCTTCATGATTATTACTGATTAAAGATACACAGCTAGTCTGATTGAATTAAGCAACAAAATCTGATTTTCCACTCATCTTTTGTGTGTTGTGCTTAGGAATTTGGTGGCAAATGACTTTGTGATCGATAGCTCCAATAACAGGTACTTGCTGCATTTCATTTCCTCCTGCCAAAATCATGTAGGAAAAAATAATCATCTCAGCGTGTTTTTTGAAGAATAATATATCCATCTGAGCTTGTAAGTGGAATTAAAAAATATTCACTTTTTCCCCATTTGCAGTGTTTTGCCATTTGGGTTGAATTGTCTTCAGCGAAATACCCCCTGTTCTCTTGGCTCTCCGCAGTGTAAGCTTTCAACTCTTTTCATCTTTTAGTACACCACAGTAATTTCAGATCCTTAATTGCAGATTCCCAAGTAAAGATTACTGTTTTGTAACTTGCGTGCAGCTTCCTCCTTAGCAGTGGACTGTGGTGGTAGTAGACCCATATCAGGCTCAGACAATGCCATGTATCAGGCTGATAATGCCAATCTTGGTGCTGCATCATATTATGTTGGGGGTGCACCTATCTGGGGTGTTAGCAGTAGTGGAAGATTCATGGACCCACCCAATGGAAGTTACATAATCTACAGTTCACGCCAATTTGAGAACACATTAGATTCTGGACTGTTCCAAACAGCAAGGATGTCACCATCATCTTTGAGATACTATGGCATTGGACTCGAGAATGGAAACTATACAGTGACACTTCAGTTTGCAGAGTATGACTCCCCTGATCCACAGGCTTGGAAAAGCAGGGCGAGAAGAGTTTTTGATATCTATCTCCAGGTGGCTTAGAAGCTTAAATTTTTCTGACATCTGATACTTTTAGTGCATGTACTATGAAACCAATACATTCTTTTGATTGATGCATGTATAGGGAGAGCGCAGGGAGCAGAACTTCGACATAAGAAAGGCTGCAGGAGGGAAATTTTTCGTTGTTGTGAAGAAGCAGTATGTTGTTCATGTGGTAAAAAACTTCCTTGAGATTCATCTCTTCTGGGCTGGCAAGGGTACTTGCTGCATTCCTACTCAAGGCTACTATGGGCCTGCAATATCGGCTTTGAGTGCAACCCCAAGTACGAATCTGAACTGGAACTTCTTTGTTCTACACTGCCATCTTGAAGTCAACTTTGAACTAAAACCACGGCACTTATTTTGGGACGGAGGGAGTACTTGTATTTGTATAACACAGTGGCCAGGGAAACATGTCATTGTAGTATCGATAGTGCCAGTGTTTTTCACTTTTACCACTGGTGTATTTAATATCTAAAACTGAACATGAAACTTTGATGTGAAAGATACTTACAATCTGAAATTAGTAATCAATCTTTTTTGTGACTGTTTCCATTAAAAATATTAAGTGGTGCTTTGTAGTATAGTTCCTGCCAGTGTATGCTCACTGGTTGATTCATGTCTAAACAAGTTAAATGTCATCTATTTCAATTGAAAATTAGCATAAATGTTGGAAGACCCATGATGAGGGTAGAAATTCTACATGATTCACTTTTGTATTTGATGTAATCATAACTGTATTAAATTGCTCCTCTTGTAATGCAACTAAGCATCATTAGATGTTTTGCATAATCAAACAAAGTTGACCTTTTCAGATTTCATCCCTACTGTGCATTACTCCGTGGACAACAAGAGCAGCAGTAAAACTGGTGTGATTGTTGGAGTTGTAATTGGCGTTGCTGTTTGTTTGCTGGCTGCTCTTGCTGGAGTCTTTGTATGGAGGCAGAAAAGGAGAAAATTGTTATTGGAGTTAGAAGGTACTCCTTGATATTCCAGGATCATATTGTTTATTTTGTTGTAGACAGAATTATGCTAAGGATCTTTTTTGTCTGTTGTGCAGAGTTGTACACTATAGTTGGAAGACCAAATGTATTCAGTTATAGTGAGCTAAGATCAGCCACAGAAAATTTTGATTCCAGTAACCTACTTGGTGAAGGAGGATATGGATCAGTTTACAAGGTTGTTTGTTTTAACTATATATCTGTATTTGGTAAATGCTTAGAAACTGCTTCGTCGTAATCTGAACTTGAACTTAGTGTACACCATATTCGGATGATATGCGTAAATTCATCATTTTCAAGTGTATTCATTAGCTAGAACCTGGTCAAAGCCTGAACTATGAATTACCTTGCATAATTGATTAGTGCAACTTCCTTGCAGGGTAAGTTAAGTGACGGAAGAGTGGTGGCAGTGAAGCAGCTCTCTGAATCATCTAACCAGGGGAAAGTTCAGTTTGCTACTGAAATAGAAACTATATCTAGGGTGCAACACCGTAATCTCGTGAAGTTGTATGGCTGCTGCCTTGAGAGCAAGACTCCGCTGCTGGTTTATGAGTGCCTTGAGAATGGAAGCCTTGATAACGCGCTGTTTGGTATGATTTCATTCAAGATCAACTATGAGCCTGCTGTGTTGAACCTTAATTTTATAAAAATTAAAGCCCCTTAATGTTTATCTTCAGGAAAGGGAAGCTTGAACCTAGATTGGCCAAGAAGATTCGAGATATGCTTAGGCATAGCAAGAGGTATAGCTTATCTTCACGAAGAGTCGAGCGTCCGCATTGTGCACAGGGACATTAAGGCCAGCAATGTCTTGCTAGATGCCGATCTCAACCCAAAGATCTCGGATTTCGGGCTTGCCAAGCTTTATGATGGCAAGAAGACTCATGTGAGCACAAAAGTTGCAGGCACATTGTAAGTGCATCTCCATCGACGCAGCCCCCATGAGTTTGTCAAATTTGTTTGTAAATGTTCTGACGGTGATTGGCTGGCTTTCCTTTTCCAAAGTGGCTACCTTGCACCTGAGTACGCCATGAGAGGTCACATGACTGAGAAGATTGATGTGTTTGCATTCGGCGTCGTAGCGCTGGAGATTGTTGCTGGTGAATCAAACCATCACACTACGCTTGAAGAGGAGACAACTTATATATTTGAAAAGGTAAGATCAATACAAGCCACAGTACATTCGAAAGTTATATTTTGAAATCTTCTCGAAAGTAAAGCGGCAGCTGTGCTTTGGTCTGTGTATTGTCGGCAAGATCTACAGTTGAAATTTGTACTACGATCACTGAAACTGTCTGATGTTTTCAGGTGTGGGATCTTTACGAGAACGGCAACCCCCTGGACTTCCTGGACCCTAAGCTCTCGAAGTTCAACAGCGAGGAGGTGCTCCGGGTGATCCGCGTCGCGCTCATCTGCACCCAGGGATCGCCCCACCGACGGCCGTCCATGTCAAGGGTGGTGTCGATGCTCACTGGAGACGCCGACATGGCCGGGGAGGAGGTGATCAAGCCGAGCTACATCACGGAGTGGCAGGTCAAGGCCGGGAGCAGCAGCAGCTACACGGGCACGAGCAGCCAGGCTGGCCTGTCGTCATCGTCGACCACGCAGCAGTCTTCCGGCGGCGGCCATGCTGCGGGCGGGGATGCCACGCCGGCGACTGGAAACCCGTCGCCGATGTTCACCTCCATCATCGACGAGGGCAGGTGAGGTGCGCGCGCGCCAAGGTGTTTGTTAGTAGTTGTCATCGTCAGGTGGTAGTATGGGCGAAGGAGAGTATTTTTATTTTCTTCTGCCGCGAATGTTAAATTATTTTCCTGCTGTATGAATGCAATAGCTTCCCAGATATATGTAACCAGAAGATCTCCTTGCACGTGCTCTACATGTACAGCACAGGACAATGGGCCCCATTGTCATTGATTTTGAAGTGATACTATGCACTGGGTGTCTTAATTACTTGATCTTCCAATGGTTCTGTAGGTGCACATCACATTTATTTATACATCAAAGCTGAAACACTTTGTCCAGCAATTCAAGCTTGTTGCCTGATACTTTTTTCTTCAGACTTTGTAGGCTCCGAGAGTAAGCAGGGAAGAGGAAGAAAGAGAGAGCACAAGAGCACTAAGAATGGGAACATGGAGGAAAGCTTAACTCTTCTGTTTTCACCTCTAGTGTTGGAGGTGCAAATATTTAGTTTTGTGCTTTCCTGATGTCTCCCATTCCTATGGTTCTTGAGCACTCCTCCCTCTCCCCTTTGGCTTGCGCAATAGCTAAATGCACAAATCGTAGATATGTATGCACATACTTAAATAATCTGAGATCTAGCTAGAAGGCTAGTCGAGAAGAGGAAGAAAAGAGAGCCTGAGAGCAGTGGGAATGGGAACATGGAGGAAACCCTAACTTGCTTTGTTTTCACCTCTAGTGTAGGAGGTGAGAATTCAGCTTGGTGTTTCCCGATGCCTCCTATTCCTATTGTTCTCAAGAACTCCTTCCTTTTCTTTTTGGCTTGCTTGGTTGTTTTGGCGTAGAAAGAAAATATGTGCGCACATATCCGATGTGAGATCTCAAAAGCGAGCTAGGAAGAGGAAGAAAGAGAGGGCCTAAGAGCAGTGGGAATGAGAACATAGAGGAAAGCCTAACTTATTGGTTCTTCATCTCTTGTGTTGTGATGGAAATTTGGTTTGGTATTTCCCAATGCCTCTCATTCCTACCGTTCTTATGCACTCCTTCCTCTTCCTTTTTGTTTGCTAAATTGCTTTAGCAGGAAAAAAAACATAGATGCGCATATATTCACATTATATGAGATGTCCAATGTGAGACAGGAAGTGGAAGAAAAAAGGGCCTAAGAGCGGTGGGCACGAGAACATGATGGAAGGCCAAAGACCTTAGATCCTTGTCTAACAGAGGCTTTGTTTTGAGTTTTCATGTTGCCACACATGCCTATTTTTTTTAACCTTGCCACCTATGCCTATTGTTCTTTGGTTCTCCTTCCTCTCCCTTTTGGATCACACAACATAAAAAGGATTCACAATATTAAAATGATTCCGTTCAAGTTCATACACCCTGCATAGTTTGATTGCTATTTTTTGTCTTTGTTTCCCTAGCATGCCTTAATCCATTCACAAGATAAGATGCCGGCTTAACATGCAAATTGCTTTACACTTGATAATTTGGTAGTACTCTTTCATTTGTATGATTCTACTTGCACCATGAAACACACCAAGATATTTAATTTACCTGTTAGATAGTACATACATGAAGTACACATCGCTATATCTGGAAAAGGACCAGTTAGTCGTAGAAACATAAATAAACACACTTTCAGGCTTGTTAATTAAGATGAGACACACAACTTCAATACATACAATGACGCAGATTCTTCACTAGTTCCCTTGTACCGAACTCACGACGTAGAGAAAATCGTATCAATGACACACCAGTGTTGATCACTGTAGATATGAGTCATAGCAAAAATTAGAGTGGCAAAGATGATGGTCAACTCATAAAACATGTAACAACACATGCATTGCGGCTTTTTTTTAGCATCCTCCCTGTAAAATGATCTAAATCAGCAAACTGTTCCTAAAGACTTCACACATGCACATACCAAACTAATGGATATATACGCAGGCTAGCAAGGAACAACCACTTCGAAAACTCTAAAATCCAATGGAATTTGTACATGATCAAAAAATGATGTTTATATAGATTGTTTATACATGCGGGATAAGGCCACACTCTTGAACCTCGGTTGGTATTTGCATTGCAATGGTGATTTGATCCTTTAGGTCATGGTATAAGGTTGTAACTGGGAAGTCCTTTGATGGGTGGAAGAAGTAACGAGATATCTTAGGATCTCATTCTTTGTGTCTGAACGTTGTACATAAGATACTAGGTGGTTCATCATGTTGCTTAGGCGATCCATATTGAACCGATGTCTATAGTGAGTTTAGATTGAATATATGATCATTATACGTTCATGTATTTTCCTCATAGGGGTTGTGGCTAATGATTTCCTTGGAGATACATTTTCCTATTTCCCCTCCTTCCATGTACATTGTTGTGTACAACCTTCGGAATTTTAGAACAATAGCCCTAGCCACATACACATTTTCTCTCTTGATAAAATGGCATATATACATTTGGTTTTACTAATATGATATCTCTAGAACCATGGACAAATCATATTTTTCCATCTATAATGGTGTACCCCGGCTCTGAAATACCATGTGTAAAAATTTGTTGTCCCCCCAATTGTTCTATACTGTTTTCAAGTTTACTTGTTTAATTTTCAAGTTCATATTATTTTATCTCATGACTTCTTATTGGTACACTTCTTCATATTTTATAAATGCACATGTCGATATGGATATTATGTACAATTTTAGATATGGGTAAAGGGTAAGCAAAAGAGATTCCCATTCACTTGCTCTAATTTATGAGTAGAGGACAATAGGACAGAGCTCCGTGATTATGAGGCCCCACCATAATTGACAATACAATTATGCCTCGTGCACTCCCCTATGGTTCTCCATATGGCGCACCACCAGTTATTTATACCTCAAAGCTAAAACACTTCATCCAACAATTCAAGCTTGTTGTTTGAGAGTTTTTGAGTCGTTAGATTTGTAGGCTCCGAGAGTAAGCAGGAAGAGAAGGACAACCCTCCTTGTTTGTTTTCACCTCTAGTGTTGGAGGTGCAAATAGTTGGCATGGATCCTTTCTTGATGCCTCCCATTCCTATTGTCCTAATGCATTCCTTCCTCTTCCTTTTGTCTTATACAATAGCTTTGATGGAGAAACCATAGACATGAGACCACATATTTGGTTAACTTGAGAGCTTGAAGACGAGCCGATAAGTGTTAGAAAACAGAGCATAAAAATAGTGGGAGTGGGAACATGCAGGAAAGTCTAACTTGCTTTGTTTTCACCTCTATTGTTGGAGGTGAGAACTCGCTTTGCTGTTTCCTGACGCTCCCATTCCTATATTGTCCTCAAGCACTCCTTCCTCTTCCTTTTTGTCTTGGTTTATTGTTGAAGCTTAAAAACCAAACATATGTGTGCACATATTTGATGTGGGATGTCAAAAGTGAGCTAGGAAGAGGAAGAAAGAGAGGACTTAAGAGCAGTGGGAGTGATAACATAGAGGAAAGCCCAACTTACTGGTTCTTCACCTCTAGTCTTGAGGTGACAATTCGGTATTTCCCTATGCATCTCATTCCTATCATTCTTAGGCACTCCTTCCTCTTCCTTTTTGTTTGCTAAATCGCTTTAGCAAAAAAAAAAAAACATATGCATAACATGAATAGGAACAAAAGGTGGGCATGGGAACATGATGTAAGGCTAATGCTCTCACCTCCCAGTTCGTCTGTAACAAAGCAAGATGATTTGGTTGACATTCATTGACGCCTACCATTCCTATTATTCTTTGGTGTGCCTTCCTCTTCCTTTTGGATCACACAAAATGAAAATGATTCATAGTACAATATGATTTGATTCAAGTTCATTAGCCCTACACAACTGGATTGCTATTTCTGTGTTTATTTGTTTGTTGGCATCCCTTATTCCATAACGACACATATCTTTAGCTCCAGATTATCCCAAACATGAGTCCCTTTTTAGGATTCCACACATGAGTCCTTATCATGTCAAGACATTTAATTTACCTAGCAGACATTATATATATGAACTATACATCGCCATATCCAAAAGGGGCCTTTGTAGAAACACAAACAAGCACATTTTCAGAATTAATAAGATGAGGCACATGACTTTAACACATAGGATGGTTCTTTATATTGAGCTCATGTTGGAGTAAACCACATCAATGACATACCACTGCTAACCATTGTAGCTCAGAGTACGAGCAGAAATCAGAGTGAGAAAGGTGGTAAGTGGCACACAAAATTGGCTTGCTTGGTTGCTTTGATTAGAAACCAAATATGTGTGTGTGCACATCTTCAATGTGAAATATCAAAAGCGATCTAGGAAAAGGAAGAAGTAGAAACTTAATAGCAATGGGAATCATGACACATATAAAAACCTAACCTACATGTTCTTCACCTCTTTTGTTGAGGTGGAAACCCCATTCCATATTTCCCGATCTCTCTCATTCCTATTGTTCTTAAGCACTCCTTCCTCTTACTGTTTGTTAGCTAGATTGTTTAGCAATAAACTAAACATATATGCTGATATATTCATATGAGATGAGATGTCCACTGTGAGACAGGAAGATGAAGTAATAAGGGCCTAAGAGTAGTGTGCATGGGAACATGATGGAAGGCTACATCCCTCGTTCCTCATCTAACACTAGAGGATGCTTTGGTCTGAGTTTTTCTGATGCATCACATGCCTATTATTCTTTGGTGCTCCTTCCTCTTCCTTTTGGATCACACAACACGAGAATTATTCATACTTTCATAGTATAACATGATTTGGTTCAAGTTCATATACTCTACGTAGTAGGAGGGTTATTTTTTGGGTGTTTTTCAGGCATTCCTTAATCCATGGTATGGTAAGATGGCAAATTGCTAACTAGTTTACACTTTAAAATATAGTAAACTACATTTCAGATTCTACAAATAGAACAAAACATGTTTTAGCCTCGGATTATTCTGCACATGAGTCCATATCATTCCAAGGCAAATTAAATATACATCTAGATCTGGAAAAATATCCACGTAGTCAAAGAAACATACACTAGCACCTTTCTAAATTTAGCAAGGTAAGAAAGATGAGACACATAACTTTAACACATACAATGGTACATATTCTTCACTCATTCCCTTAAGTTGAAATCAATCTGGACATGAATCAGATCAATGACACACCACTCCTGACTATTGAAGCTAAGGCAGGGAGCAGAAATCAGAGTGGAAAAGATATTAATTAGCAAACATAACATGTAAATTATAGGCATTTCATATTACCTTTAGCATTAATTAGCTTCCACCCTGTAAAATGATCTTAAATTACATAAAATGTTCCTATAGAGTTAACACATGGGCATAGAAAATGGATAAGTAACAAATACTAGCAAGAAGCAACCATAACTATGAAATGATTCATCAATAGCTTCACAAACTCTAAACTCCAATGGAATTTGTACACTTGATCATAACACTGTGTTTTTATCATACTGTTTAGACGCGCAACTTATTTCCCCCACTCCTGAACCTCAATGCATGTTCGCATCACAACTTGGGTGATTTGATCCAAGGGATGGTGGCACAGCCACAAGGTTGTAACTGTGAAGTACTTTACGGCTGGAAGAAGTACCGATCTATCTTGAGGATCTCACTCTTCCTTTGTGTCCGAACCTTGTTTTAAAAATATTAGTTGGTGCAGCGTATTGCCTAGGTGAACCATGCTGAATCGATGTGGATAGTGAGTTTAGACAAGTACTTGACTAGTATGCTTCCACCAAGGGATCATGGCTGATGATTCTTGTTTTCCTATCTCCCCTTCTATGTATCTTTGTGCAACCTACATAATTTGGATGTCAAATTACTTACAGAACAACAAAAATGTTCGACATGTACAACCATTCTAGTTTTGCTATTGCGTAATCTGTTTAATCATGAGCTGATCACATTATCATATATTCTAGTGTAGCTAATATATGATGTCCATGTGTACCAATTGTAACCGGAATGTTCTTTTCCGTCCTTTCATATATTTTCTATGTTTAATTTGTACAAGTTCATATTTTCTTTTAGATCATAACTTTTGCTTGCTACCTTTTTTGCTTCATATTATTCTTATCTTTTACCCATAACATTTGGTTCTATATAAGTGCACAATTTGATAAAATGATATATCAGCTTTCATATGTTGGTAAGCAAAAGATCTCACTGCATGTGCTATGAATTAGGAGTAGATGACAATAGGACAAGGTCTAATTATTATGTGGCCCCATTGTCATTGGTTATAGAATGGTGCCCCATGCAATGTGAGTCTTCCATGCCTGCTCTTCTTAAGGTTCTCTCTAGAGTGACCTACAGTCTATTTATAGTCTGAAACACTTTGTCCAACACTTTAACCTTGGTGTTTACTTATCTGAGAGTTTCGTAAGCACTAAGAGTAAGCCGTGAAGAGGAAGAAAGAGAGATGTTAAGAGCTGTAGGAATGGGAATACGGAGGAAAGCCAAACTTATTTGTTTTCACCCCTAGTATTGGGGATTCAAATATTATGTTCGGTGTTTTCCCTATATATGCCTCCCATTCCTATGGTTCTTGAGCACTCCTTCCTCATCCCTTTCGCCTCTTCCCTTTCGCATGCACAATAGATTAATTCATAACTCATAAATATGTGCGCGGGTACTTAGATAATTTGAGATCTAGAATGCTAGTTGAGAAGAGGAAGAAAAGAGATCCTGAGAATAGTGGGAATGGGAACATGGAGGAAACCCTCAAGGGAACGATTGAAGTTGCAGCTGTCGTACCATCTTCACCATTGGCAGCTACATTATTTCATCTACTGATTCAACCTCAACTACAGAGCTGCTAGGTATGGATTCTGCACATGGAAATGACAACAGAGAAGTTGCTTCGTCAGGAATCACAATTTCTACATAGATTTAACTCAACACATCAGATGGTTACATAGATTTAATATTTTAGGTGTTACTAGGTGGATATTATTTACCGGACCTCTGAGACAAGATTTTAATCAAAACCTCAAAAGACTACTTTCCCTAGACACGATTCATGATTCAGAAATTAAATGCATAACCAAATGACATGGTAAAATATTACAATATGACGATCAACTCAAACAGGATGACAAAACAAATAGGATGACAAAACAAATAGGAGCCGCGAGGGACAAAATGCTATTTTATCACGAGTGATGAACCTTGAAGAAAGGGGTATTTTCTTTATAAAAAAATAAGACCACCGCCACACCCGAGAGCCAGGGAAAATTGGCTTCAGAGGTTCACATTTGAAAAACTTATGAGTATAAACCAAGATAAAGGATTAAAGCACCTAAGTAGTTGCATCCGTTGATTGTCAAGAGAATTCATTTCGTTCTCACCGAAGAGGTCAATTGCATACATTTGTATCAGCTAAGTTGTCATGCAAAACAATCAATTCAAATAAATGAATGGTGCATGTCAATCTGGTGATCCCAAAATCATGTATACAGTGGTGGCCTATTACTCCCTACTTCTATTGATCATTCCCCCCTCTGTCATTTGGGTTTTACTAGGCAAAATCATGATGGGAGGAATACATCCAAGCGCGGACAAAACACTTCACCTTATAGTTTACTAATATACTATAGAATCAAACCAAATTGCTAGCAGTTCATACTTAGAGCACACACTTTGGCTAAAATTAGCCTTCCAAGTATTCAGGTAAAAATCAGTCTTCACAATATTCACACATCATTGTCATCACAAATTCACATGAAAATACCGAGGGCCCTTTTTTCTAATTCCTTCCTAAACTTTGGCGCTTTACCTCTATGCTAAGCGGTGAAATCCAGCCAGTGGATACCGACGTGCTATGCCTATTCAAGCAGTTGTCGGGATTGAAGATTAATTTTAACAAAAGCAAATTATTTTGTTTTGGGAGAGCCAAAGATGATCAAGATGCTTATAAATAAATGTTCGGATATGAACCAGGTACCTTACTGTTTAGTTATATGGTCATACCAATTCACCATCACGAGCTATATATCAAGGAGTGGAAGTGTATTGAAGATCAATTTGAAAAGAAACTAAGTTGCTGGAAGGGCAAGCTTATGTCATACGGAGGTCGGCTAATACTAATAAACCCAGTGCACAAGAGTATGTCGATGTTCCTCTTATCCTTTTTAGGTACCTATAGTGGTATGAAAAAAACTGGACTTATATCGATCATGATTCTTGTGGTAGGGTGATGAAATAAAGAGGAAGTACATGTTTACTAAATGGGACATCATTTGTAGGCCGAAGGACTAGGGTGGTCTTGGGATTGAGAATGTCTTCTCAGTAAATGACTGTACAAACTTTCTGTGGAGACCGAAGGCACGTGGGTACACATTTTATGTAATAAGTACTTACAATATAAGACCTTGGCCCAGGTTACCGTTAGACCCGACGATTCACCCTTTTAGAAGGGCTTGATGAGAATGAAAGTAGCTTGCTTCCATAGAAATAAATTCATCATTAGAAACCGTAATTGGACGAGATTCTGGAAGGATACATGGTTAAGGGAGATGCCTTTAGCCACATAATATCCTTCTCTCTATAACATTGTACAAGTAAGGAGGTTTATGTTGCCACAGTGTTCTAGTCAAACCCTCTAAATATTCAATTCCGAGATTTTTTGGTAGGAGACCGATGGGAAGCATCAAGCATGGCTACATCTGGCTAGAAGGTTAATGGATGTGAACCTATCTGATGAGTCTGATAGTATTCACTGGAATTTAACTACGAATGGCATTTTATCAATGAAACCTATGTATTTGGACCTAATAGATTCTGGTCCAGTTCAGAAATCGACACATATTTGGAAGATCAGAATCCGTTAAAAATCAAAGTCCGCATGTGGGTTGTTGACAAGGAGGTGGTTCTGACTAAGGATAACTTGGCAAAACGAAATTGGGAGGGTAGTCAAAGATGTAGCTTTGTGATCAGGATGAAACCATCGAAGACCTCTTTCTCGATTGTCAGTTGGCCAAACTATTATGGTGCTCAGTTCATATAGCCTTTAATATCACCCCTAAAAATAGTATTCACACGTTATTTGAGACGTGACTAAATGGAGTAGAGGCAAATATTGCGATACATATTCGGATAGGAGTATGTGCATTACTTTGGGCAATATGGAACGGTAGAAATGACATGGTTTTTAACAGACAAACTTGTATAATTTTTTTGCAGGTTATCTACACGTCCACTGCTTGGATCTGTATGTGGTCGTTACTCACTCCTGTGAAAGGCAGAGAGCCTTTGGTTGCCCAATGGGAGATGGTAGCTCGGGATATCTACAACGATTTGAATGACGGTCTAGTACAAGGATATATGTTTAGTCATCTCGTTCTATTTTTGCCGGTTGTGACATATTATACTTTTTTTTCTTCAACTCTGAGCGAGCTTTTTCTAGAACACAGACTTTTCGGTCAGTTTGCTTAATAAAGGGGCTGTATGAATCACTTTGATGCAGAGGTCGGGGGTAATCTTCCTTTTCTAAAAAGACCTCTGCTAAGCGGTGAAATCCAACCTATGGATTGAGGTTCTCCAATGGATGCAAAAATTTGATTGTTGGAATCCTAAGATGTTGACACTAACTCCCAGCCTGTCTTAATTTGTCTCCATCAACGTCGCCCTCATGAGTTTCTCAATTTTTTTGTAAATGTCCTCACAGCGATTGGCCAGCTTTCCTTGTCCCAATGGCTACCTTTTACCTAAGTACGCCATGAGAGGCCACATGACTGAGAAGATTGGTGTGTTTGCATTCGGCGTGGTAGCACTGGAGATTGTTGCTGCTGAATCGAACCATCACACTAGGCTTGAAGAGGATACAACTTTATACTTATATTCAAAATGTTAAGGTCATTAAAGTCCATAGTACATTAGAAAATAAAGCCACAACTGTGCTTTGGTCAGTGTGCTGTCGGCAAAATCTACAGTTGAAAATTTTACTACGATCACTGAAACTCTGGATGTTTTCAGGTGTGGGACCTGTACGAGAATGGCAGCCCCCTCGACTTTGTGGATCCGAAGTTGTCAAAATTCAATAGCGAGGAGGTGCTTCTGGTGATCCATGTCGCACTCATCTGTACCCAGGGGTCGCCCCACCGACGCCCGTCCATGTCGAGGGTTGTGTCGATGCTAACGGGAGACATGGACATGGACGGGGAGGAGGTGATCAAGCCGAGCTACATCACGGAGTGGCAGGTCGAGACCGGGAGCAGCAACAGCTACAATGGCACGAGCACCCAGGTTGGTCCGCCGTCATCGTTGACAATACAACAGTCTTTCAGCACCTGACCTGCTGCGGGCGGCGATGCCACATCGGCGATCGGAACTGTCGCCGATGTTCTCCTCCATCATCGACGAGGGCAGGTGAGGTGCGTGTGCGCGCCGAGGTGTTTGTTAGTTCTCATCGTCAGGTGGTAGCAACTACTAGAAGTAATTGCCTAATTGGCAGGGCGAGGGAGAGTACTTTTATTTCTTCTGCCGTGAACGCTAAATTATTTTCCTGTTGTATGAATGCAGAAGATATCCTTGCACATGCTCAACATGTACAACACAGGACAACGGTCCCCATTGTCATTGGCTGTATAGTGATACTATGCATTGGGTGTCTTAATTAGTTGATCCTCCTATCCTATGGTTCTCTACATAGTGCATAGCACATCTATTTCTACATCAAAGCTGAAACAATTAGTCCAGCAATTCAAGCTTGTTGTCTGATACTTTTATCTTCGCCTTTTGTAGGCTCAATAGTAAGCAGGGAAGATGAATAAAGAGAAAGCATAAGAGCACTAGGAATGGGAACATGGAGGAAAGCTTAACTCTTCTATTGTCACCTGTAGTGTTGGAGGTGCAAATATTTAGTTGTGTGCTTTCCTGATGTCTCCCATTCCTATGGTTCTTGAACACTCCTTCCTCTTCCCTTTAGCTTGCGCAATAGATTAATGCATAAACCATAAATACGTGTGCACATACTTAGATAACCTCGGATCTAGAAGGCTAGTCGAGAAGAGGAAGAAAAGAGATCCTGGGAGCAGTGGGAATGGGAATATGGAGGAAACCCTAACTTGCTTTGCTTCCACCTCTAGTGTAGAAGGTGATAATCACAATATTCAGGTAAAAATCAGTCTTCACAATATTCAGACATCATTGTCATCAGAAATTCACATGAAAATACTGAGGGCCCTTTTTCCATTTTCTTCCTAAACTTTGGCGCTTTATCTCTATGCTAAGCGGTGAAATCCAGCCAGTGGATACCGAGGTGCTATGCCTATTCGAGCAATTGTCGGGATTGAAGATTAATTTTAACAAAAGCAAATTATTTTGTTTTGGGAGAGCCAAAGATGAACAAGATGCTTATAAATAAATGTTCGGATATGAACTAGGTACCTTACCGTTTAGTTACATGGTCATACCAATTCACCATCACGAGCTATCTATCAAGGAGTGGAAGTGTATTGAAGATGAATTTGAAAAGAAACTAAGTTGCTGGAAGGGCAAGCTTATGTCATACGGAGGTCGACTAATACTAATAAACCCAGTTCTCAAGAGCATGTCAATGTTCCTCTTGTCCTTTTTGAGTTACCTGTAGGGGTACGAAAAAGACTGGACTTACATCGATCATGATTCTTTTGGCAGGGTGATGAAATAAAGAGGAAGTACATGTTTACTAAATGGGACATCATTTGTAGGTCGAAGGACTAGGGTGGTCTTGGAATTGAGAATGTCTTCTCAATAAATGATTGGACATACTTTCTGTGGAGACCCAAGGCACGTGGGTACAAATTTACGTAATAAGTACTTACAATTTAAGACCTTGGCCCAGGTTATCGTTAGACCTGATGATTTGCCCTTTTAGAAGGGCTTGATGAGAACGAAAGTAGCTTGCTTCCATAGAATTAAATTCATCATTAGAAACCGTAATTCGACGAGATTCTGGGAGGATACATGGTTAAGGGAGACGCCTTTAGCCACATAATATCTTTCTCTCTATAACATTGTACAACGTAAGGAGGTTTACGTTGCTACAATGTTATAGTCAAACCCTCTAAATATCCAATTTTGGAGATTTTTTGGTAGGAGACCGATGGGAAGCATGGCTACATCCGGTCAGAAGGTTAATGGATGTGAATCTATCTGATGAGTCTAATACTCCCTCCGTTCCTTAATATAAGGTGTATTATTTTTTAAAAAAGTCAAACTTCTCTAAGTTTGACCAAGTTTATAGGCAAGAATATCAATATCTAGAATACCAAATCAGTATCACTAGATTCATCATGAAATATATTTTTACATTTTATATAATTAGTATTATAAATCTTTATATATTTTGCTGCAAAGTTGGTCAAACATAGACAACATTTGACTTTTTGAAAAACTAATACACCTTACATTTAGGAACGGAGGGAGTAGTATTCACTGGAATTTAACTACGAATGGTATTTTCCGAGTGAAATCTATGTATTTGGAACTAATAGATTCTGGTCCAGTTCAGAAATCGACACATATTTGGAAGATCAAAATCTCGTTAAAAATCAAAGTCTTCATGTGGGTTGTTGACAAGGAGGTGGTTTTGGCTCAGGATAACTTGGCAAAACGAAATTGGGAGGGTAGTCAAATATGTAGCTTTTGTGATCATGATGAAACCATTGAACACCTCTTTCTCGATTGTCCACTGGCCAAACTATTATGGTGCTCAGTTCATATAGCCTTTAATATCACCCCTCCAAATAGTATTCACATGTTATTTGAGATGTGCCTAAATGGAATAGAGGCAAATTTGCGATACATATTCGGATATGAGTGTGTGCATTACTTTGGGAAATATGGAACTGTAGAAATGACATGGTTTTTAACACACAAACTTGTATAATTTTTTTGCAGGTTATCTACACGTCCACTGCTTGGATCTGTATATGGTCGCTATTCACTCCTGTGGAAGCCAGAGAGCCTTTGGTTGCCCAATGGGATATGGTAGCTCGGAATATCTGTAACAATTTGAATGGCGGTCCAGTAAAAGGATAGGTGTTTAGTCATCTCGTTCTATTTTTGTCGGTTGTGACATAGTATACTTTTTTTCTTCAACTCTGAGCGAGCTTGTTCTAGAACACAGACTTTTTGGTCATTTGCTTAATAAAGGGGCTGATACTTTGATGCAGAGGTCGGAGGTAATCCTCCTTTTCTAAAAAAGACCTCTGCTAAGCGGTGAAATCTAGCCTATGGATTGAGGTTCTCCAATGGATGCAAATAGTTGATTGTTGGAATCCTAAGATGTTCACACTAACTCCCAGCCTGTCTTAATTTGTCTCCATCAACGTCACCCTCATGAGTTTGTCAATTTTTTTGTAAATCCCCTCACAGCGATTGGCTAGCTTTCCTTGTCCTAGTGGCTACCTTGCACCTAAGTATACCATGAGAGGCCACATGACTGAGAAGATTGGTGTTTGCATTCGGCGTGGTAGTGCTGGAGATTATTACTGCTGAATCGAACCGTCACACTAGGCTTGAAGAGGACACAACTTTATACTTATATTCAAAAATTTAAGGTCATTAAAGTCCATAGTACATTAGAAAGTAAAGCCACAACTGTGCTTTGGTCAGTGTGCCGTCGGCAAAATCTATAGTTGATTTTTTTACTACGATCACTAAAACTCTGGATGTTTTTAGGTATGTGACATGTACGAGAACGGCAGCCCCGTTGACTTTGTGGATCCAAAGTTGTCAAAATTCAACAACAAGGAGGTGCTTCGGGTTATCCGCGTCGCACTCATCTGCACCCAGGGGTTGCCCCACCGACGCCCATCCATGTCGAGGGTGTTGTCGATGCTAACGGGAGACATGGACATGGACGGGGAGGATGTGATCAAGCCGAGATACATCACGGAGTGGCAGGTCGAAACCGGGAGCAGCAAAAACTACAATAGCACGAGCAGCCAGGCTGGTCTGCCGTCGTCGTCGACAATACAACAGTCTTTCAGCGCCTGACCTTCTGCTGTCGGTGATGCCACACCGGCGACCGGAACTATCATCGACGTTCTCCTCCATCATCGACGAGGGCAGGTGAGGTGCGTGTTCGTGCCTAGGTGTTTGTTAGTTCTCATCATCAGGTGGTAGCAACCACTAGAAGTAATTTCCTAATTGGCACGACGAAGGAGAGTACTTTTATTTTCTTCTGCCGTTAACGTTAAATTATTTTCCTGCTGTATGAATGCATAAGATATCCTTGCACATGCTCAACATGTACAGCACAGGACAATGGTCCCCATTGTCATTGGTTGTATACTGATACTATGCAATGGGTGTCTTAATTAATTGATCCTCCTATGGTTCTCTACATAGTGCATAGCACATCTATTTATACATCAAAGCTGAAACACTTAGTCCAGCAATTCAAGCTTGTTGTCTGATACTTTTATCTTCGGCTTTTGTAGGCTCAATAGTAAGCAGGGAAGAGGAAGAAAGAGAAAGCATAAGAGCACTAGGAATGGGAACATGGAGGAAAGCTTAACTCTTCTATTTTCACCTCTAGTGTTGGAGGTGCAAATATTTAGTTGTGTGCTTTCGTGATGTTCCATTCCTATGGTTCTTGAGCACTCCTTCCTCTTCCCTTTAGCTTGCGCAATAGATTAATGCATAAACCGTAAATACGTGTGCACATAATTAGATAACCTCGGATCTAGAAGGCTAGTCGAGAAGAGGAAGAAAAGAGAGCCTGGGAGCAGTGGGAATGGGAATATGGAGGAAACCCTAACTTGCTTTGCTTCCACCTCTAGCGTAGAAGGTGAGAATTCAGTTTGGTGTTTCCCGATGTCTCCTATTCCTATTGTTCTCTAGCACTCCTTCCTTTTCTTTTGTTTGCTTGGTTACTTTAGCATAGAAATAAAATATATGCGCACATATTCGATGTGAGATCTCAAAAGCGAGCTAGGAAGAGGAAGAAATAGAGGGCCTAAGAGCGGTGGGAATGAGAACATATAGGAAAGCCTAACTTATTGGTTCTTCATCTCTTGTGTGGTGATGGAAAATTGGTTTGGTATTTCCCGATGCCTCTTATTCCTATCGTTCTTATGCGCTCCTTCCTCTTCCTTTTTGCTTGTTTAATTCCTTTAGTAGGAAAAGAACACATATATGTGCATATATTTAGGTAATATGATATGTCCACCGGGAGAAAGAAAGTGGAAAAAAAGAGGGCCTAAGAGAGGTGAGCATGGGAACATGATGGAAGGCTAAAAACCTCAGTTCCTCATCTAACACCGGAAGAGGCTTTGTTTTGATTTTTCATGCACCCATGCCTATTGTTCTTTGGTGTTCATTCCTCTTTCTTTTGGATCACACAACATAAAAATGATTCATAGTATTAAAATGATTTGTTTCAAATTCATACTCCCTGCATAGTTGAATTGCTATTTTCTATCTTTGTTTCTTTGGCATGCCTTAAACCATTCATAGGATAAGATGTCGACTTAACAAGCCAACTGGTTTATACTTGATAATCTGGTAGTACTATTTCATTTTTAAGATTCTACTAGCGCCATGAAACACACCAAGACATTTAATTTACATGTCATGTAGTACATATATGAAGTACACATTGTTATATCTGGAAAAGGGCCAGTTAGTCATAGAAACATAAATAAGCACACTTTATGAATGGATTTGCTTCACTCTTGTACCTCGGTGGGTGTTTGCATTGCAACCCATGTGATTTGATCCTTCTAGTGATGGTGCCGATCTACATGGTTGTAACTAAGAAGTCCTTCGAAGGGTGGAATAATTATTGAAATATCTTCAGGACCTCGTTCTTTGTGTCTGAACCTTGTCCCTAAAATCTAGGTGGTTCATTTTGTTACTTAGGTAATCCACATTGAACCGATATCTATAGGGAGTTCAGACTAAATATATTTTTAGCATCAATTAGCATCCACCATGTAAAATGATCTGAATCACATAAACTGTTCCTATAGAGGTCACACATGGGCATATCACATGGATAGATAACACATACTAGGAAGAAGCAACCATGACTGTGAAATGATCTATTAACAGCTCTGCAAACTCTAAATTCCAATTCTACACTTGATCACAAAACTATAGTTTTTGACGCACTGTTTAGAGACGCAACTTATTTCCCACAGTCTCGAACCTCAGTGAATGTTCACATCGCAAACTGGGTGATTTGGTCCGAGGGATGGTGATTGAACTGAAGGAAATATGCCCTAGAGGCAGTAATAAAGTTGTTATTTATATTTCCTTATATATCATAATAAATGTCTTTTATTCATGCTAGAATTGTATTAACCAGAAACTTGGTACATGTATGAATACATAGACAAAACAGAGTGTCCCTAGTATGCCTCTACTATACTAGCTCGTTAATCAAAGATGGTTGAGTTTCCTAACCATAGGCATGTGTTGTCATTTGATCAACGAAATGATGTGATGGACAAGATCCATCCGTTAGCTTAGCACAATGACCATTTAGTTTTATTGCTATTGCTTTCTTCATGACTTATACATGTTCCTCTGACTATGAGATTATCCAACTCCCGAAAACTGGAGGAACACCTTGTGTGCTATTAAACATCACAATGTAACTGGGTGATTATAAAGATGCTCCACAGGTGTTTCCAAAAGTGTTTGTGGTGTTGGCATAGATCAAGATTAGGATTTATCACTCTGAGTTTCGGAGAGGTATCTCCGGGCCCTCTTGGCAATACACATCATAATAAGCCTTGCAAGCAAATGACTAATGAGTTAGTCACGAGATGATGTATTACAAAATGAGTAAAGAGACTTGCCGATAATGAGATTGAACTAGGTATGATGATACCGACGATCGAATCTCGGGCAAGTAACATACCGGTGACAAAGGGAACAACGTATGTTGTTATGCGGTTTGATCGATAAAGATCTTCGTAGAATATGTAGGAGCCAATATGAGCATCCAGGTTCCGCTATTGGTTATTGATCGGAGATGTGTCTCGGTCATGTCTACATAGTTCTCGAACCCGTAGGGTCTACACGCTTAACGTTCGATGATGATTTGTATTATGAGTTATGTGTTTTTGATGACCGAAGTTTGTTTGGAGTCCCGGATGTGATCACAGAGATGACGAGGAGTCTCAAAATGGTCGAGACATAAAGAATGATATATTGGACGATGTTATTCGGACACCGAATGAGTTCTGGGGGTCACCGGATAAATATCGGAGTGTTGGAAGGGTTATCGGAACCACCGGGGAAGTTATGGGCCTTATTGGGCCTTAAGGGAGAGAGAGGGAGCAGCCAAGGGTTGTCCGCGCGCCACCCATGGGCCTAGTCCGAATTGGACTAGGGGGAGGGGCGGTGCCCCCTCCTTCCTTCTCCTCCCCCTCTCCTTCCTTCTTCTCCTAGTTGGACTAGGAAAGGGGGGGGGGGGTCCAACTCCTACTAGGAGTAGGATTGCCCCCCTTGGGCGCGCCCTATAGGGCCGGCCGGCCTCCCCCTTGCTCCTTTATATACGGGGGCAGGGGGCACCCTAGGACACACAAGTTAACAATTGTTTTAGCCGTGTGCGGTGCCCCTCTCCACAGGTTCCACCTCAAGTCATATTGTCATAGTGCTTAGGCGAAGCCCTGTGCGGATCACATCATCAACACCGTCGCCATGCCGTCGTGCTGACGAAACTCTCCCTAGTCCTCAACTGGATCAAGAGCTCGAGGGACGTCATCATGCTAAACGTGTGCTGAACACGGAGGTGCCGTACGTTCGGTACTTGGATCGGTTGGATCGTGAAGACGTTCGACTACATCAACCATGTTACTAAACGCTTCCGCTTTCGGTCTACGAGGGTACGTGTACACACTCTCCCCGCTCGTTGCTATGCTTCTCCTAGATAGATCTTGCGTGATTGTAGGAAAATTTTGAAATACTATGTTCCCCAACAGTGGTATCAGAGCCAGGTTTATGCATAGATGATATGCACGAGTAGAACACAAAGAGTTGTGGGCGATAATAGTCATACTGCTTACCAGCATGTCATACTTTGATTCGGTGATATTGTTGGATGAAGCGTCCCGGACCGACATTACATGACCGCGTTCATGAGACTGGTTCTACCAACGTGCTTTGCACATAGGTGGCTGGCGGGTGTCAGTTTCTCCAACTTTAGTTGAATCGAGTGTGACTACGCCTGGTCCTTGTTGAAGGTTAAAACAACACACTTGACGAAAAATCGTTGTGGTTTTGATGCGTAGGTAAGAACGGTTCTTGCTAGAATCCCGTAGCAGCCACGTAAAACTTGCAACAATAAATTAGAGGATGTCTAACTTGTTTTTGCAGGGCATGTTGTGATGTGATATGGTCAAGACGTGATGAGTTATATGTTACTGTATGAGATGATCATGTTTTGTAAATTAGCGGCAACCGACAGGAGCCTTATGGTTGTCTCTTTATTGTATGAATTGTGAAAGCCATGTAATTGCTTTACTTTGTCACTATGAGTTAGTGATAGTAGTAGTAGCAATAGTTGGCAAGACGACCGTGATGCTACGATGAAGATCATGGTGTCAAGCCGGTGACGATGGAGATCATGACGATGCTTTAGAGATGGAGATCAAAAGCACAAGATGATGATGGCCATATCATGTGACATATTTTGATTGCATGTGATGTTTATCTTATTATGCATCTTATTTTGCTTAGTACGGCGGTAGCATTATAAGATGATCCCCTACAAAATTTCAAGGTACAAGTGTTCTCCCTGAGTATGCACCGTTGCGACAATTCTTCGTGCCGAGACACCATGTGATGATCGGGTGTGATAAGCTCTACGTTCACATACAACGGGTGTAAGACAGTTTTGCACATGCATAATACTCGGATTAAACTTGACGAGCCTAGCATGTACAGACATGGCCTCGGAACACTGGAGACCGAAAGGTCAAGCGTGAATCATATAGTAGATATGATCAACATAAGATGTTCACATATTGAAAACTACTCCATTTCATGTGATGATCGGACATGGTTTAGTTAATTTGGATCACGTGATCATTTAGATGACTAGATGGATGTCTATCTAAGTGGGAGTTCTTTAGTAATATGAATTTATCATGAACTTAGTCCTGATAGTTTTTTTTTTGCATATCTATGTTGTTGTAGATCAATGGCCCGTGCTACCGTTCCCTTGAATTTTAATGCGTTCCTAGAGAAAGCTAAGTTGAAAGATGATGGTAGAAACTACACGGAGTGGGTCCGTAACTTGAGGATTATCCTCATTGCTGCACAGAAGAATTATGTCCTTGAAGCACCGCTAGGTGACAAGCCCCCTCCCGCTAATGTAGACGCTTTGAACGTCTAGCAGACGTGATCTGATGACTACTCGATAGTTCAGTGTGCCATGCTTTACGGCTTAGAATCGGGACTTCAAAGACGTTTTGAACGTCATGGAGCATATGAGATGTTCCAATAATTGAAGTTAATATTTCAAGAAAATGCCCGAGTTGAGAGATATGAAGTCTCCAACAAGTTCTATAGCTGCTAAATGGAGGAGAACAGTTCTATCAATGAACACTTACTCAGAATGTCTGCGTACTACAATCACATGACTCAACTTGGAGTCAAAGTTGATGAAGATAGTGTTATTGATAGAGTTCTTCAATCACTACCACCAAGCTATAAAGGCTTCATGAAGAACTATAATATGCAAGGGATGTAGAAGACAATTCCTGTCAAGACCGGATTTTCGGGATATAAACTTCCCAAAAGCTGGCCTTGTGCTCACCAGCCCCAGGATTAACTATTAGCTGATGAGGCACCAACTGGTTACAGAATCTCCAAGCAAAATACCAGATATGTAGTACAAGACCATTCTGGCCTGTGAGTACAACACAAGGTTTCTAGTGGTTGATGGCAGAAGCGGTTTGTGGTTCATCGGTGACTATGGGGCTCCATTTCCCACGGGAACAGCTGACCGGGTTAACTCCTATCTTCGCGAGGCTGCTATCTTCATTACGTAGGTTCCGGGGCTGTCCTCGCATCGTTCCTTCCCGCGCAAGGAATCTGGCCAAGACAATAGCCAGGGACAAGCCAGTGAGTACTTTGAATGTACTCGCAAACATTTTTAAACATGGGTGAGTTATAAACATGTTCGAGAATAATGCGGATCACGATGATAATACGGATATGATGGTCCTTAATGCAAGCAGGTCATTTGTATAAAAAGGCATATGCAATCAGAGAGTGATAATAAACTAAATAGCAAACATGCCACAGTCGGGCGTCTGAGCGACACCACATAAAGGGCTTATAAGGAAAAAAATAAATAACAAGCACGCCACAGTCGGGCGTCTGAGCGACACCACAGAAAGGGCTTAAAAAGAAAATAACAAGAATGCCACAGTCGGACGTCTGAGCGACATCACAGAAAGGGCTTAAAAGAAAATAACAAGAATGCCACAGTCGGACGTCTGAGCGACATCACAGAAAGGGCTTAAAAAGAAAATAACAAGAATGCCACAGTCGGACGTCTGAGCGACATCACAAAAAGGGCTTAAAAGGAATAAACAAGAATGCCACAGTCGGACGTCTGAGCGACATCACAGAAAGGGCTTAAAAGGAATAAACAAAAATGCCACAGTCGGACGTCTGAGCGACATCACAAAAAGGGCTTAAAAGGAATAAACATAATCCATGGTGAATATCCAGGAGGTAGAACCGTCCCAGGGATACTCATTTATTCATAAGACACAAACGGTTAGTCCACAAAGATAATTGTAAATACCACATATTACTGATCATGGTCAAGGTTCCGGTTAAGTAGTTTCTCCTCCAAAGACCGACACTAAGACCGACACTCGACCCATCCCAGACTGTAGTCCTTAACCATGGACACGGCTATTCGAATAGGTTTAGTATCTCTGCAGAGGGTGTACTCTTTACCCACGAGTAACGGTTTTCCTTAGTCCATCGGACTAATACCGTCTACGGCCTTTTAGTCCAAAACCTGTCTGACTTGCACACACCAGCTTAGCTTTACCTGTGCCTGGAATCACTCATGACACCTGTCAAAACAAACTTTGAGTGGGGAGGCTACAACCTCGCGTAGCATGGGATCAAATTTCTATTGCGCGCTCTAAGGGGTGCCCCCCTCTCGGTCCCAACCGGAAACACCCATGCCCCCGGACCAGGTGGCATGCCTACCGGATGCAGCTGATATCTTCCACCATGGCCTCTCTGTACGGTGTGTGCTAGGACAGGGGTTGACACTTACTGAACCGTACCCTACCTGCGGCAGGGACAAGTGGTAGCACATAACAAGTATGGGGGGTTACCGGAACAAGACTCAATCTACGGTTGACTCAGGAGGTTTCAGCATTACTCACATGATTAGTCAAAACCGATATATTTTTCAACAACAGTCGGAAACACCATCCGTCATGCCTTACCAAACCGTACCGGATTCCACCGTCCCGACGGGGAGCTAGTGACAAGCTCGCGTCTACACAAGACCGCGACTTTCACGACTTCCTTCCGTTAGGCATGAAAGGCATACGGAGGGGATCACCGTCATGCAAACAAAATATTCTCAGCAAGAGTTTTTCCTCAAACACTCATAGGTACGATCACATTGTCACATATGAAATAAAATGAACGCAATCATATTGTAGCAATGGTGTCAACAACAACCGCATGCAATGAACCAGGGTTCAAGAGTGCTTGCCTTCAAGTAGAGGGGAGGAGAAATGCATTCCAACACTTTTTGGAAGCTTTCTCCCTCTTCAAAATCCTAAACGAAATAAAATGAAATCAATACATAGACTCAAAACAACCCAAAAAAGTTGTCTGGAAAATTTTCATATAAATATGAAAATAAACTAGACAATATTTGGGAAACAACAGAAAAAGAATCAAGTCATTTGGATTAATATTTAAAAAGATATTGCCAGTCAAAGTTTGGTCAAATCTGCTTTTAGAATAAATCAGAAATAGGAAAACGTTTCGATATGAATACGCTTTCGAAGTGGGGAGACGTACTCGGGGGTTTGTGCCTTCACTAAAGCACGCGTGGGATGGCGCTGTCTCGCTGACAGAGGGCCCAGGGGGCCCACTGGTCAGGTTTGACCAGTTGCCCCCGCCTCCTTCTTCCTTTGGCCGAACAGAGGCGCGGCTCCGGTGATCAACGTCGGCGAACGATGGCTCCTTGGGGGCATCCGAGGGCGGGGATGGATTCGTTAGACTGGGGCAGTCATCGCGATGGTCGAGGGGGTGACGGAGGTGGAGGAAAACACCGGCGACGAGCTTCGCGGCGGACGGCGGTCTCGGGTGGAATTGGTGCTTCGTCCTATGATAGTTCCCGAGCTCGTTTGAGATGATGGGCGGCTCCGCAAGATCATAGGGAGTCGAACGATGGTGCTGGCTGGGCGGAAGGGGCTCGGGTTGTAACGTATTTGACTGGAGGGCGGCGGCGGCTGTACTCGCCGGAGTTGGGGAAGAAAACTTCCCCTGGTCGATTTGCTGCTTCGGGGGTGCTCTGCGGGGTAGCTAGTGGCTGTCTGAGGTTGCGGAGAGGCTCGGGGCGCCCTTAAATAGGCAGGCGATGGCGGTTCTGCGGCGGCCGTGGATAAGATCGCCGGCGACCGCCATTCTGTAGCTCAGGGCGACATGGCGACGACGGGAGCTAGGGGACGAACTTGTGGATGATCTGGCGCTGCCCCAGGGGGCAGGTGATGAGCGCTGGAGGCTTGGGCGGCGCTGCCCACGGTAGGAGTTGCTGGGGCCGCCCGCTAGCTGCCGCGGCCGACCTGACGGCGGCACTGTGGGGTTCCAGAGCTGTCTCTGTGGTGGGGGAGAGTGCAGGCATGCAGACGGTGCGAGTGCAGTGGCCAGAACGGGCGGGGGTGTCGGCAGAGGGACGCGGCGGCTCGGTGCGCGCGCATGCAAAACGTGCACTCTGGGCGCGCCCAGAGCACGCGCGTGAACTGCTCGACAAAATTCCAGAGCACGCCACAGGGTTTGGATAAGGCTGGGAAATAGCAGGGTTTGGTTAGAGGCTTAACTAAGATCAGTGGACATGCCAGCATGTATGTAGGTGCAAGGTCACAGTGCAAAGTAAAGATCATGCCAAAACTGGCCATGCACCTCAGGTGTTTGAAAAAATGCTAGAGGCCACTAGGCAACTCTAGGGGTGGCCAAATTCTCCAGATCAGTGTCTCTATAGGTGGATGAGATGATGGCAGAGCTAGTTGGGCAAGACCAGAAACTTGCTAGTGCAAGTTTTGCAAATTTTCAGTTCTGGAGAGGAAATGAAGGGCATTGTTTCATGTATCAAAATTCCTCCAAAGGGTCCATTCTTCTGGACTAAAGGGTTTTGCAAGAAGGGTTATAAGCAGGAGGAAGCTCAAGGGCACTGGAGCAAAATAAACTAGGGTTGCAGTGCAAAATACCAAACTGGACCAGAATTGAAATGAGGTTGTTTCACTCAAATCTTCCAAAGGACCCAAATAGGTTTTAGCATAAAGTTGAATAATATACTCCTATGAACATCCCATAATTTTGGTGGAAGCTATAAAGAAATATAATATGGGGTTGTAGTGCAAAACTGCCTACTGGACCAGATTGGAAATCATGGTGTCGAGCTCAAATTATTTAATGAAATAAAAATATTCTTGCATAAAAGTGATCTAACAATATCACATGACATCTCAAATTTTTGGTTGGAATTATAGATGAACCTATCAAGGGGTTGCAGTACAATTTGGGGCCTAAAAAATTAAGGGAAACCATTTTGAGAGAAAGTTTAGGGAGACAATTATATAATTAATACTACTGACATCAGACAAGTTATAATGAGTGAATATGAGAGTCTAACAATAATTGGAAAGTTTTTACTAGTGGTAGCAATTCCAACATGAATAGAAGGATCCTCAAATTAAAGAAGCATCCAACAAAAATTGCAAAATTTTAATTGCCTGGCAAATTTTTAATTATTAAAACATGGTTAAAATTTTGGGGTGTTACATTTCCCGAACTCTTCGCTATGCTCAAAGCTGCGGAGGTAGAAATCAAAAAGGAGCATCAAGTGTTGATGGTTAACAAGATCACTAGTTTCAAGAAAAAGGGCAAGGGAAAGAAGCGGAACTTCAAGAAGAATAGCAAGCCAGTTGCTACTCCCGCGAAGAAAGCCAAGTCTAGAGCCAAGCCTGAAATTGAGTGCTTGTGACGCCCGGGTAATCAAGCTATAGTAACCCTATACTAATGATGCCTTGTCACCGCGGTTACTGTTGTTAATCTCGCATTGATTCGAAACCATTCGAATTCAAAATTCAAAATCAAGTCAAAATATAAAAGATTTCAAACATTAAAACTAAAGTGTTCTTGATGTGAAAAATAAATCATAAGTACGTATGGTGAAGAAACCACATTTTTTATAAAATGCCTAAATCCTCTAAGATAAATAAAACAACAGCAAAAACAATTAATTAAAAGCCTTTTTATAAGGTTATAAAAATATAAACTAGTATTTGGAGTGCCAACCTTTTTGTGGCTGCACCTAATATTGCAATACTAATTAGGTGTCCATCTCCACATTTTACAAAACTCATTTGCTAATTGGATTAAGTGCAAAACATAGACTAGAAAATGAAAACAGAAAAGAATAGATAAAAAAAGGAGAAAAGGAAAAAGGGCCGAAGACCTACTGTGCACTTGGGCCATCAGTGCACAGTGCGGCCTGGCCCAGCTACACTGGTTTATCCCCTTCCTCTGATCACAGAGGCGAGGTGGACTCCAGGCGCCCGTCCACGCGCCGATCCGTTGCATGGCGGCCATCTAGCCCCTCCCCGGCGCCCTACAAGAGCCCCACGACCCCCTAACCCTAACGCTGCCCTCTTCTCCCCTTTCTTCCCCCTCGCACCAATGCTCTCCTCCTTGCCCGCGTCCGAGCTCAACCGAGCGCCACCGTCATCGCACCATCGTTTGCCGCGTGCACGAGCGACTCCTCATGCCACGGGAGGCCGCCCTGGAGGTTCAGCAACACCGTCTTCATCGTCTGCACCTGCAGATCCATCCCGGGGAGCAGCACCAGAGCTTCCCGCATCTTCTTCCTCAACGGCCGCCGCACGCCATCACTGTCGATTCGTCGCGCCCCGACCACCTTCGTCTGCCCCGAGCCATTCCTCACCATCGCTGTGAGCCCCTATCACCTTCCCCTCTCCCTCACGTACAAATCCGCCATTGTTGCCGCCCCCCTGCTCGAGGCCGAACCCGTCGTCCACCATGACCATGAGCTTGTCGTGGTCCTGCTCCCGTTTGACCATTTGGTCCTGCTCCACGCCTACAGTCTCATCCGGACCCGACCTAGCCACGACCGCACCCCCTGCGCTGGCTGCCCAGGTCCGCTCTGCCCCGGTACCCGCACGCCCGTTAGCCCGCACGTCCATAACCGCTAAGGGCCCCAGGCCTAAAACAGCCGGGGCCCACCCCGAGATTTTTAAAAAAATATATATAATAATAAGTATTGAAATAATTAGTTAATTAGTTAATTAATCAATTAATTAATGGTGTTTAATTAACCTGCTAATTATTTAGTTAAACTAATTAACCATGCTTAATTAACCTGCTAATTAGTCTAACTACTGTTAATTAGTTAACAATCTTTGATGAACGGGACCCACGAGTCAGTTTGATTGGTCAACGGTCTACTTTGACCGTTGATGTCATGCCGACGTCATGATGACGAAGTATTTCTTTTTCAAATTAACTAAATAATGATAATTCCAGAAAATGATTAAATCTTTATAAATTAATATAAATTAATCCGTAACTCGGATGAAAATACTTTGTACATGAAAGTTGCTCAGAATTTCGAGAGAAATCCGAATACGCGGTCCGTTCATCCACCGCACGTACCTAGCATAGCGAACCTACAACCGTCCCCATCTGGTCCGTCTCTCTGATAACGCGAAACACCGGGAATACCTTCCCGGATGTTTTCCATCCTTGCCAGTATCACTTAATACCGCGTTAGGTCACACGTAGCACCGTGTTTTGCCATGTTATGCTTTTTGGTGCGATGTTTGCTTTATATTTATTGTTTCTCCCCCCTCTTCTCTCCGAAAGACTCCGGGACTGAGACTGCTGACGGTGCCACTGTGATCGATTGCGTCAACGACGACCCCTCCTTCTTGCCAGAGCAACCAGGCAAGCCCCTTCCTTAACCACCAGATATCGCCCATTCTCTTCTCTCTTATTCTTGCATTAGAATTGCTACTGTTGTTGATTCGATAGTTCCTATTCTGTTGCATAGCCTGTCATTGTTTCTACAACTGTTGATACCTGTACCTGCTATCCTAATGCTCAGTATAGGATGCTAGTATTTCATCAGTGGCCCAACATTCTTGTCCGTCTGCCATGCTATACTATTGGGCCGTGATCACTTCGGGTGGTGATCACGGGTATATACTATACTCATACTTTACATGATACATGATGTGACTAAAGTCGGGTCGGCTCATTGAGTACCCGCAAGCGATTCCGATGTGGGGGCTCAAAGGACTGGTGGCTCCATCCAGGTAGTGGTGGGCCTGAGTTCCCGACGGCCCCCGAGTGGATCTTTGTGGTGGACCGACAGGGCAGGTTGAGACACCCAGTCGAGAGGTGGCCTGGCCCTGGTCGTTGTCCACGGTGATTTCACAATAACATGGCTAACGAGTTTCAATATTTGATCTGAGTCTGGCCACTGGCCTATACGCACTAACCAACTATGTGGGAATATTTATGGGCTCTCGACGTCGTGGTATCAGCCGAAGCCTTCTTGACGTCAACGACTGAGCGGCGCGCGTCGGGTTGGACCGCGTAACACAACTTTCTTAGTAATGGATGTTGCCAGGTCTGCTCACTGGCCGCATACGCAACGTGCAGGTGTGCGTTGGGCGATGGGCCCAGACCCCTGCTGATACGTCTCCAACGTATCTATAATTTTTGATTGTTCCATGCTATTATATATGATGTTTTGGATGTTTAATGGGATTTATTATACACTTTTATATTATTTTTGGGACTAACCTATTAACCCAAAGGCCCAGTCTAGATTGCTTTTTTTTTTGCCTATTTTAGGGTTTCGCAGAAAAGGAATATCAAACGGAGTCCAAACGGAATGAAACCTTCGGGAGAGATATTTTTGGAACGACATCTTCACGGGAGACTAGAGAACCACGACAGAGGGCACACGTGGTGTCCACGAGGGTAAGGCGGCACGCCCCCTCCCCCTGGGCGCGCCCCGCTGCCTCGTGGGCCCCATGTTGCTTCCCCGATGCCCTCCTACCTCCTATATATACCCATGGACCCTGAAAACATTGAAGCAACAGAGAAAACCCTAATTCACCGCCGCAACCTTCTGTTCCCGTGAGATCCCATCTTGGGGCCTGTTCCGGAGCTCCGCCGGAGGGGGAATCTTCCACGGAGTGCTTCTACATCAACACCATCTCCTCACCATGAGTTGTGAGTAGTTTACCACAGACCTTCGGGTCCATAGTTAGTACCTAAATGGCTTCTTCTCTCTTTTTGGATCTCAATACCAAGTTCTCCTTGGTCTTCGAGGAGATCTATTTGATGTAATATTTTTGCGGTGTGTTTGATTATATATGAGAAATATTTGGTTCTTTTCTGAATTCTTTTATGTATGATTATAATATCCTTGCAAGTCTCTTCGAACTATTGGTTTGGTTTGGCCTACTAGATCTATAGTTCTTGCAATGGGAGAAGTGCTTGGCTTTGGGTTCAATCTTGTGGTGTGCTTTCCCAGTGACAGCAGGGGCAGGAAGGCACATATTGTATTGTTTCCATCGAGGATAAAAATATGGGGTTTATATCATATTGCTTGAGTTTGTCCCTCTACATCATGTCATCTTGCTTAAAGCATTACTCTGTTCTTATGAACTTAATACTCTAGATGCATGCTAGATAGCGGTCGATGTGTGGAGTAATAGTAGTAGATGCAGAATCGTTTTGGTCTACTTGTCACGGACGTGATGTCTATATATAATGATCATGCCTAGATATTCTCATAATTATTTGCTTTTCTATCAATTGCTCGATAGTAATTCGTTCACCCACCGTAGAAATCTGCTATCATGAGAGAAGCCACTAGTGAAACCTATGTCCCCTGGGTCTATTATCAACATATCAATCTACAATCTACTTTACTTTGTTGTTTTTACTTTCTGTTCTTATATCCATAAATACCAAAAATATCAAACTATCCTATCTATCAGATCTCACTTTCGTAAGTGATCGTAAAGGGATTGACAACCCCTTATCGCGTTGGTTGCGAAGTTCTTATTTGTTTGTGCAGGTCCGAGGGACTCACGCGTGGTCACCTACTGAGGGAAATACTTACGCTACTGTGCTGCATCACCCTTTCCTCTTCGAGGGAATACAACGCAAGCTCGAGAAGTAGCAAGAAGAATTTCTGGCGCCGTTGCCGCGGAGGCTTACACAAAAGTCATATACCAAGTACCTATCACAAACCCTTATCCTTCGCATTACATTTATTTGCCTCTCATTTTCCTCTCCCCCACTTCACCCTTGCCGTTTTATTTGCCCTTCTTTTTGCCGTGTGTTTACCGTTCGCTTGCTTTTTGTTTGCTTGTGTTGCCATGTGCCATCTTTGCTTGCTAAATTATGGATCCTCATCCACTTGCTAATAGTTTTAAGAGATCCAATTATGTTGAACCAATTGCTCGTGAGCTGCGTGCACTAGATTATCTTTATGGGGTTCTGCTTGAAATTCATGAATCTGAAAATTGTGAGGAATTGTTAAAAGAAAAAGTGATTCATGATAGCTCCTTAAATAGAAAGCATGATTGCAATGATGCTATTGTAAATTCTATTAATGTCAATTGTGTTAATGACATGCAAAACCCTAAGCTTGGGGATGCTTATTTTGCTATGCCCACTACTTGTTGCAATGATCATGATTGGGGTAATGATTCTTACGATCTTGAAAATTTATTTAAACCCCATCATGAATATGAGATTGATAATAATGTTTGCCATAATATTGAAAGTGGATTTGAAGGAATGTCAACTTTTGGTCCCACTACTTTATATATTGATCAATCTTATGAATTTTTTGATAAAAGTGGGTTTGGAGAGGTCATGACTTTAGTTAATATTGATCCCACTATTTTGGAAGAGTGTCAACTTCACATGCATGTGGATCGTGTTGAAAATATGTTATGTGATAACTATATTGTTGGATTTGCTTATGATCCTACATGCAATTATTATGAGAGAGGAAAATATGGTCATAGAAATCTTCATGTTACTAAATTACCTCTCTTCATGTTGAGATTGATTTTGTTTCTTTCTTCTTCCTTGCATACGTTAGATATTGCTTGCTATGATAATCTGTTTGCTTATAAAATTCCTATGCATAGGAAGTATGTTAGACTTAGATGTGGTTGTCAAATGTTTTATGATGCTCTCTTTGTGCTTCAATTCTTATCTTTTATGTGAGCATCATTGAATTCTCAAGCCTATCTTAATGGCTATAAAGAAAGAGCTTGTTGGGAGGCAACCCAATTTTATTTTCTTTGTTTTTGCTTCTATTTAGGAATAAATTTTGCATATAGCTTCTTTTTAGATGTGGTTTTGTGTTTTAATTAGTGTTTGTGCCAAGTAGAACCTTTGGGAAGACTTGTGTGAAGTTTATATGATCTTGCTGTAAAAAACAGAAATGTTAGCGCTCGCTAGAATAGTCACCAGATTTTACTAGAGAGTGCTATTTAGTTGATTCTTTTTAAGATGATTAATAGACATTTCCTCATGTTTAGCAATTTATTTCAATTTTATTGGAGTTACAGAAGTATGGGAAAGTTACAGATTACTACAGACTGTTCTGTTTTTGACAGATTCTGTTTTTCGTGTGTTGTTTGCTTATTTTGATGAATCTATGAGTAGTATTGGAGGATATGAATCATAGAGAAGTTGGAATACAGTAGGTTTAACACCACTATAAACAAAGAATGAGTTCATTACAGTACCTTTGAGTGGTGGTCTGTTTTCTTATACTAACGGAGCTCACGAGATTTTTGGCTAAGTTTTATGTTGTGAAGTTTTCAAGTTTTGAGTATGGCTTTGATGGACTATGGAACAAAGAGTGGCAAGAGCCTAAGATTGGGGATGCCCAAAGCACCCCAAGGTAAAATTCAAGGACAACCAAAAGCCTAAGCTTGGGGATGCCCCGGGAAGGCATCCCCTCTTTCGTCTTCATCTATCGGTAACTATACTCGGGACTATATTTTATTCACCACATGATATGTGTTTTACTTGGAGCGTCATGTATGATTTGAGTCTTTGCTTGTTAGTTTGCCACAATCATCCTTGCTGGACACACCTTTTTGAGAGAGATAAATATGGCCTAGAATTTGTTAGAACACTCTATGTGCTTCACTTATATCTTTTGAGCTAGATAGTTTTGCTCTAGTGTTTCACTTATATCTTTTAGAGCACGATGGTGATTTTATTTTCTAGAAATTGTTGATCTCTCACACTTCACTTCTATCCTTTTGAGAGTCTTTTATAACAGCATGGTAATGTGCTTTGGTTATAAAACTAGTCCTAATATGATAGGCATCCAAGATGAATGTAGTAAAAACTTTCATACAAAGTGCATTGAATATGATGAGAAGTTTGATACTTGATGATTGTTTTGAGATATGAGGATAGTGATATTAGAGTCATGCTAGTGGAGTTATTATGAATTTGAGAAATACTTGTGTTAAGGTTTGTGATTCCCGTAGCATGCACGTATGGTGAACCGCTATGTGACGAAGTTAGAGCATGAGGTATTTGTAGAGTGTCATACTTTGTGTGGAGGTCGGGGGCGCGCGATGGTTAACTCCTAACAACCTCCCCCCTAGGAGCATGCGTTGATTGCTTTGTTTTGATGACTCGCAAATTTTTGCAATAAGTATATGAGTTCTTTATGACTAATGTTGAGTCCATGGATTATACGCACTCTCACCCTTCCACCATTGCTAGCCTCTCTTGTGCCGCGCAATTTTCGCCGGTACCATACACCCACCATATACCTTCCTCAAAACAGCCACCATACCTACCTATCATGGCATTTCCATAGCCATTCCGAGATATATTGCCATGCAACTTTCCACCATCCCGTTCATATGACACGCTTCATATTGTCATATTGCCATGCATGATCATGTAGTTGACATCGTATTTGTGGCAAAGCCACCATGCATAATTTTTCATACATGTCACCGTTGATTCATTGCACATCCCGGTACACCGCCGGAGGCATTCATATAGAGTCATACTTTGTTCTAGTATCGAGTTGTAATATCGAGTTGTAAATCAATAAAAGTGTGATGATCATCATTATTAGAGCATTGTCCCATGTGAGGAAAGGCTAAATAAAAAAGAAAAGAGATGGCCCAAATATATATATATATATATATATATATATATATATATATATATATATATATATAGAGGGGCTTAAAAAAAGAGAATGCCCCTCCAAAAAAATGAGAGAAAAGAGAGAAGGGACAATGCTACTATCATTTTTCCACACTTGTGCTTCAAAGTAGCACCATGTTCTTCATGATAGGGAGTCTCATGTTTAGTCACTTTCATATACTAGTGGGAATTTTCATTATAGAACTTGGCTTGTATATTCCAACGATGGGCTTCCTCAAATTCCCTAGGTCTTCATGGCAAGCAAGTTGGATGCACACCCACTTAGTTTCTTTTTGTTGAGCTTTCATACTTTTATAGCTTTAGTGCATCCATTGCATGGCAATCCCTACTCACCCACATTGATATCTATTGATGGGCATCTCCATAGCCCGTTGACACGCCTAGTTGATGTGAGACTATCTTCCTCCTTTTTGTCTTCTCCACAACCACCACTCTATTCCACCTATAGTGCTATGTCCATGTCTCACGCTCATGTATTGCGTGAAAGTTGAAAGGTTTGAAAAAATTGAGTATGAAAACAAGTGCCTGGCTGAAACCGGGGTTGTGCATGATATGAATATTTTGTGTGATGAAGAGGGAGCATAGCCAGACTATATGATTTTGTAGGGATAACTTTCTTTGGCCATGTTATTTTGAGAAGACATGATTTCTTTGTTAGTATGCTTGAAGTATTATTATTTCTTATGTGAATATAGACTTATGTCTTGAATCTTTCAGATCTGAACATTCCTGCCACAATAAATAGAATTACATTGAAAATTATGTTGGTTAGCATTCCACAAAAATTCTATTTTTATCATTTACCTACTCGAGGACGAGCAGGAATTAAGCTTCGGGATGCTTGATACGTCTCCAACGTATCTATAATTTTTGATTGTTCCATGCTATTATATATGATGTTTTGGATGTTTAATGGGCATAATTATACACTTTCATATTATTTTTGGGACTAACCTATTAACCCAAAGGCCCAGTCCAGATGGCTGTTTTTTTGCCTATTTCAGGGTTTCGCAGAAAAGGAATATCAAACGGAGTCCAAACGGAATGAAACCTTCGGGAGAGATATTTTTGGAACGATATCTTCATATGAGACTTGAGAACCATGGCAGAGGGCACACGTGGTGTGCACGAGGGTGGGAGGCGCGCCCCCTGCCTCGTGGGCCCCATGTTGATTCCCCGATTCCCTCCTTCCTCCTATATATATACCCATGTACCATGAAAGCATCGAAGCAACAGAGAAATCCCCAATTCCACCGCCACAACCTTCTGTTCCCGTGAGATCCCATCTTGGGGCCTATTCCGGAGCTCCGCCGGAGGGGAGATCTTCCACGGAGTGCTTCTACATCAACACCATCGCCTCACCATGAGTTGTGAGTAGTTTACCACAGACCTTCGGGTCCATAGTTAGTACCTAGATGGCTTGTTCTCTGTTTTTGGATCTCAATACCAAGTTCTCCTCGGTCTTCGAGGAGATCTATTCGATGTAACCTTTTTGCGGTGTGTTTGTCGAGATCCAATGAATCGTGGGTTTATGATCAAGATTATCTATGAGAAATACTTGGTTCTTTTCTGAATTATTTTATGTATGATAATAATATCCTTGCAAGTCTCTTCGAATTATCGGTTTGGTTTGGCCTACTAGATCTATAGTTCTTGCAATGGGAGAAGTGCTTGGCTTTGGGTTCAATCTTACGGTGTCCTTTCCCAGTGACAGCAGGGGCAGCAAGGCACGTATTGTATTGTTGCCATCGAGGATAAAAAGATGGTGTTTATATCATATTTTTTGAGTTTACCCCTCTACATCATGCCATCTTGCTTAAAGCATTACTCTGTTCTTATGAACTTAATACTCTGGATGCATGCTGGATAGCGGTCGATGTGTGGAGTAATAGTAGTAGATGCAGAATCGTTTTGGTCTACTTGTCACGGACGTGATGCCTATATATAATGATCATGCCTAGATATTCTCATAATTATTCGCTTTTCTATCAATTGCTCGACAGTAATTCGTTCACCCACCGTAGAAATCTGCTATCATGAGAGAATCCACTAGTGAAACCTATGACCCCCGGGTCTATTCTCAACATATCAATCTACAATCTACTTTACTTTGTTGTTTTTTTCTTTCTGTTCTTATATCCAAAAATACCAAAATATCAAACTATCCTATCTATCAGATCTCACTTTCGTAAGTGACCGTAAAGGGATTGACAACCCCTTATCGCGTTGGCTGCAAAGTTCTTATTTGTTTGTGCAGGTGCGAGGGACTCACGCGTGGTCTCCTACTGGATTGATACCTTGGTTCTCAAAAACTGAGGGAAATACTTACGCTACTATGCTGCATTACACTTTCCTCTTCGAGGGAACACAACGAAAGCTCGACAAGTAGCAACTGCGCACTTAGGGTTTAGACCGGCGTGCTGACCTCTCCGCTGTGCTTAGGTAGGGTTGCGACGTGTTGATCTTCCGAGGCCGGGCATGACCCAGGAAAGTGTGTCCGACCAAATGGGATCGAGCGTGCTGGGCAATGTGGTGCACCCCTGCAGAGAAGTTAATCTATTTGAATAGCTGTGTCCCTCGGTAAATGGACGACTTGGAGTTGTACTCCGACCTCATGACAACTAGAACTGGATACTTAATAAAACACACCCTTACTAGCGCCAGATACAACTCGGTGATCGCTTTCCCACAGGGTGATGAGGGGAGGATCGCCGGGTAGGATTATGCTATACGATGTTACTTGGTGAACTTACCATCTATTCTATTCTACTTCTGCAAGACAGAGCCTGCGAGAAGCAAGGATACTTGTTACTTTCCAGCTAATCTCATCTACTGCTGCAAGATGGAGGCTGCCAGAAGCGTAGTCTTCGATAGGATTAGCTATCCCCCTCTTATTCTGGCATTCTGCAGTTTAGCCCATAGATATTACCCCTTTACACATATACCATTGCATATTTAGTGTAGATCCTTGCTTGCGAGTACTTTGGATGAGTACTCACGGTTGCTTTGCTCCCCCTTTCCCCCCTTTTGTCCCTTCTTCTCGGATGATGCAACCAAATGATGGAGTCCAGGAGCCAGAGGAACCCGAGGATGTTTCTACGTGGAGTTCGGCTTCGAGGAGTAGTTAGGAGGTCCCAGGCAGGAGGCCTTGCCTTTTCGATCTTTGTTAAATTTGTGCTAGCCATCTTATGGCACCTTGTTTATCTTATGTCTGTACTCAGATATTTTTGCTTCCACTGACTCTTGTGTTGTCGAGCTTATGTATTCGAGCCCTCGAGGCCCCTGGCTTGTAATATAAAGCTTGTGTTATTTTATTTGTGTCTAGAGTTGTGTTGTGATATCTTCCAGTGGGTCCCTGATCTTGGTCGTACTGTCAGGCCCAAGATGCGATTCTATCCCGATCACGTGACACTTACGTGATTGGGGCACAACCGCATTTCGGGCGCTTAGCAAGATGGATGTCATTACATCGTACCATTTCATACATACATGGGGGACACAACAATACATACAAGTCACATGAATACAACAACATCAATACAAGGCATCCGACTACGGATGCAAACAAGAAAAGCACAAGACATCCATCTGCTATCCCAGGCTGCTGACCCGGAACCATACCCAAGACTGAAGAAGAAGAAGAAGAAAGAACTCCAACACAATGATCAACGCTCTCACGTCAAGACATCGGAAACCTGCACCTGCAACTGTTGTTGTAGTATCTGTGAGCCACGAGGACTCAGCAATCCCATAACCATGGGTAACAAGACTATCAAAGCTTAATAGGTAGGAAGAGGTAAAGTGGTGAGGTTGCAGCAGCGACTAAGCAATATATGGTGGCTAACTTACGAGTACAAGAATAAGATGAGCATCTACGCAAAACGGTCGCAACTAGTAGTGATCGCTAAAGATCCTGAACTACCTACGAGTCAAACATAACCCCACCGTGTTCTCTTCTCAAAGTGAAAAGAGACAGTCACGGTTACTCACACAGTTGTGTGTTTTACTTCGGATCCTCTGTCAAGTTTTCTACAACCGGACATTAACAAATTCCAATCTGCCACATAACCGCGGGCACGGCTTTCGAAAGATCATAACCCTGCAGGGGTGTCCCAACTTAGCCCATCACAAGCTCTCACGATCAGCTGAAGTGATAAATATAATATCATCACCCCTTATCTTAGGGAAATCCGATCAGGCTCGACATCCCGGTGCACAAGACATTTCGACAATGGTAAAAAAAGTCCAGCAAGACCTCCCGGCGTGCCGACACCCTGGTAGTAGCCGCGCGTATCTCGTCTCAGGCCACAACCGGATAGGTGATCCTACAGGAGCCAGATACCTCGAGTTTCCCCGAGGCGGTCCCGCAGTCTCCCCGTTTGGGACCAACACCATCAGCACTGGCCCCCCTGCTATGTAGAAAGAATCCTCTGGTAGCGCTAACTCCCTATGCAATTTAATTAATTAATTAAGTTGTTATTATGAGCAAATTAAAACCAACGTTGGGCCTTGCTGGAGGAGTTTTATTCAAAGACGAACTGTCAAGGGGTCCCCATATACCCAACCATGTAAGGAACGCAAAATCAAGGAACATAATGCCGGTTTATCGGCGCCTAAGGTGGCATGAGTGGAACAAAACACCGAGCAAAAGGCCAAGCCTTCCACCCATGCCCACTATATAGGTGTTTTAATAATAATAATAGATATTGTGATATTCCAACAACAAGTTCCCTCCTGGAACGAATCTTCATCTTCACCTGCAACTAACAACGCTATAAGAGGGGCTGAGCAAGCGGCTAACATAGCCAAACAATGGTTTTGCTAGGAAGGTTTCAAAGGTTAGAGGTTTCATGGCAACAAGGAGAGGCTGACAATAATGATGGGTAACGCGACATATAACGATAGCATCGAGACAACTAAGCAATGGCAATGATAGTAAAGGTATCCAAGGGTATGATCATCTTGCCTGAGATCCCGCAAGGAAGAAGAACGGATCCGTGAAGAAGACGAAGAAGAAGCCTTGAAGAAGAACCACGAGTAGACGAACGAATCCTCACGAATGCAACGGAACAAGCACTAACGAGAAGAAACAAGCAATACGGTAAACACACCACACGAGACATAACAATATGCTCAACCAAGTATGATGCAAGACAGTTCTATATAGGAAGCACTACAAGTCTATACAGGAAGCATAACATGACAAGGTAGGAAGCACAAAAAAACAACACAAGAACATGACAATATGCTCAACCAAGTAGAATGCACGACAAGTCTACATATGATGCACAACAAGTCTATACAGGAAGCAAAACATGGAAAGGTAGGAAGCACAGCAAAACAACACAAGTCTATATATGATGCAATACATGGCAAGGTATGATGCATGACAAATCTATACAAGAAGCAAAACATGGCAAGGTAGGAAGCACAACAAAACAACACAAGTTTATATATGATGCAATACATGGCAAGGTATGATGCATTGCAGATGCACTTAGGATGCATTACATGACAACATAGGAAGCACACCAGAACAACACAAGAACAAGACAATAAGCTCAAGCAAGTAGGATGCAAGACAGATCCATATAGGATGCAAAACATGACAAGGTAGGAAGCACAGAGAAGCAACATAAGAACAACAAGTTTAAATGAGGCCGGAAGCTACTTAAGACAAATCCGGTAAGTCCTCATATGCATAGTTTGAAATTAGTCCAGATCTGCACAAACCTTAAGTTAAAGTTGTTAAACAGCAATTTAACATGCACCATCATGATCTACATGGAATTCTAGTCAAGTTTCATATAAAGTTTGTTTAATTCGGAGCTACGTCCTAGAAGATATGAGCAAAACAAGTTAAGCATGGCAACGGTACAAGATGCACCCAAACATCAAGCAAACAAACTCCAAACATGTTAACATGATGATATTATGATTCTACATGCAAAATCACACAAGTTTCATATAAGGCACACCCAAAACGGAGCAACGGGCTAAAAGTTATACATGAAATAAGATATAACAACAAGCTGAAATTAACAGCCACATAGCAACTTTGGAGCAATAAATATATACTCTACAGCACTCAAACATGGTGACAAGAAGCATGGACATGAAGTAGACATATCCTACAGCAAACAAATCCATTGGAGCATCTCCATAGGAGGCATGGATCAATAGCAACAAGCTACAACATTTTGATCATGACAATAAATCCTGACAGTAATATTTTATAGCAACTTGGGAGCAAGAATTAAATAAGCTACATCAACCCAAATGCGCAAGTAAGGACATGAATGGATAGACAACAACATATACAACAAGGAATGATTAATGGCCACCCCAAAACTAGCATGTATTTACCTAGGGCATCAAGCAAACATAGCATCAGGATATTACAGATTCCAGACTTAGTGAAATTTCACTAAGTGTTAAAACAGCAATAACAACATGGCATGTTTACAAGCATGTTTAAGTCACCTCAAAGCATATCATGGCAAATGGTTTGCACCACAACAAAGAACACATCATGGAGTTTCTAAAACATCTAGGCATGTGACAAGGGGACAAACACAACAATATCAACGAGCTCCTCAACTAGGCTTCTCGCAACAAGTTTCAGAACATAACAGCCAAATGCACTTTTGCAACATAGATAAACATGGCAATATGAACTCTAACATGCATGCTATAGCAACCAACATGTAGAGTATCTCATGATGAACATTTTGACATATCATTTGCATCATTTGGATAAACATGCACCAAGTTATCATATCTCAAACATAGCAACAAAATAACAAGTAGCACTCTTGCCACAGAGATTAGAGCATCTAGATGAACTCAAATGAGCATGGCACAATGGAACAAAGTGTAGAGCATATCACCACGATCATTTTGACATATCATACACTCAATTTGGATCACCACACAAAAAGTTATCACTATGCAAACACAGCAACATATATGCACTTTTAGGGACTTGGAAGAAAACTACCTCAAGGGAAACGGACATGTCCGTGTCCCGGCGGACACGTCCGACGAAGGGGGCCCGCATGGCAGACAGAGAAGGCGGGGGCGGACATGTCCATCTCCAACGGACGATGTCCGGCCCGGCGTGGCCGGCGGCTGGGCGAGGCAGAGGCCCCGATGGCGGCGCGCGTATCTCCGGCGAGCACGAGGGCCGGCAAGTACGACCGGAGGGAGGCAGATCCGGCGGATCCCGGGCGCACCTCGCCGGGATCTGACCGGCGGCGGCCGACGGCAGCTGAAGACGGCAGGCAGACGGCGGGGAGGTAGAGTTCGACGGAGGCAGCTCGAGAACCTGCGGGTCCGGCGAGGTGAAGGACCTGGGCACAGCGAGGGAACCTCGACGTTGGCTGGGCAGCGCTCGAAGAACGGTGGCCGGCGGCGGTTCTGCAGATCGGCGGCGCGCTCCCTTCGATCGGGACGAGGAGGAGGCGAGCGAGATGCGGGCGCTCTACGGGGACGGCGATGCGGGCCTTCGGGCCCGGATCTGGCCCGTGGCGGGCTGGCGGCGGGCTGGCAGCGGTGGGAAGTGGCCAGGGACACATGGCAGCGTTTGGTTGGCCGGGACGGCTGATCTGGCGGCGGTGGCCACTGGGAGGGCGCCAAGTGGCGGCGGCGGGGTAGTTTTTGCTCTGATTTTCAGGGGGATGCGGGAGGAGCGGCGGCTGGTGAGTGGAGGGCTGCGGAAAACGAGGATGGAGGTTGAAGGAGGCCTAAAATGGCAAGGGTAGGTGTATATATAAGGCATGGGGCTAAGATTAGGGTTTAGAGGCCGTTTCGGACGCTCGGATCGTGATCTGACGGTCCGGAGCGAAGGAGGAGTTAGACAGGCCTAGTGGGCTGTGTAGAAGACCTTGGGCTTAGGGAAGAGAAGAGAGGGAGAGGCCCGCGGATGTTTTCGTAGACCGAAAACGTCTGACGAATTAACCGGCGACTAGTGCCGCTATAATTAACCGTTGGGCTATCAAACGAGCTCCGAATGCGATGAAATTTGGCAGGCGGCCTGTCTACACTAAAATAAGACCATACGCCAAGTTTCAACCCATTCCGAGAACGTTTTTCGGCCACTCATAAAATAAATATTCGGAGGCACCGCGGGCGCGTGCAAGTGTGTCTGGGCTCAGAACGGACAACAGAGAGGACGAGGAAACTCGGACGGATGCAAGTTTTGAAAACATGCCGATGCAACACACATGATGACATGGCAAGATGCAACACGCAAGCAGATGACATTGTACTGACAACGAATAACTGGCTGACACCTAGCGCACTGGTCTCGGGGTGTCACACGTACACATTTGCGTGCATGATTAGTGTACGGTCAAATCGGGGGCGTCACAAGTTGGTATCAGAGCCGACTGCCTGTTGGTAGCACCCTTTCCAACTCCTTGGTCGAAGTTGAGTCTAGTCTTTGAAAAAAACCAAACTTACTTACTTGTTGTGTGGCTTACGGGCCCACAACTCCAATGGGTGGTGTTAGGATATTTTATTCCTCTTCTATGCTCCGGGGCTCTGATCTCTCTTCTATTCGGGTTAAAGATTTTACTAACTCTGACTCTAGGTTCTCGTAACTATTTCTCCCAGAGAGCCCTCATTCCGGAAGATCACCTGCTTCGTCAGAAGATTCTGAGGATATCCCTCGATAGTTTCCCGAGACCCTTCTGCTCATCGCCTTTGCAATTCACTACCACCGATATATCCCTATGGATATTTGCATGCACTTGTCATTCTCATGATCATTCCTCGTCGCTCTTGTTGTTACAAGATGCCTCGAAATATTCTCCGTTGTCCCGAGAATCCTTTGAGTTTACTGTCTTGCAGTTTTATTTCGCATGAAAACATTACGTTTATTTCCTCACATTTATCAAGGATCCATTCTTCTCAATCGTTCATGTGTCTCACAAAATTCTTCCGAATACTTTTCGATCTTTCGAAAATCCTCTGCAGCCGGTTACTCTTGAAATTCTTGCCTGTTTGCATTATGGTTAATTCCATATGACTAGTAGTCTTTGTTAATATCCCTTGTCTTAGCCATTTTGAGCCTATTGATTCAATGTGTGCGTATGCACGCAGTCATCAGGTTACCCTTTTTAAAATTATCTTCCCGTCTCAAACGACATTCCGGACATGAGTTGGTTCTCGGCAATTCAAACCTTTAGTGATTGTCCAACTAAGTGTTTTCAACTTATCCATCCTTGATCAGAGCGTCTGCTTCTGATCCTTCATTTTGGAAACCATAATTTCTTTCTATTTAAGCATCAGACTAATAAGGTAGTTCTTGAATCTGATGCCTCTGCATTCTTTCTTCCTAAGAGTGAGTATCGATACTCACATCAGCTCCTTTGTGGATCGCTCGATCCATTGTTGGATTGTTATCCGACAATATACTTCACATTCAATCACCTTGTGAGTTCTTCCCCTGATACATAATGCCTTTGGTAAATTGTATCCTCTGCTTGGCCAACCATGCTCTGCTTTCGAGCTTGTGTATTTACTTTTGAAACTTGTGGTATATGTTACTAAGATGCCCAATGGGTTGAACCTATGCCTTCCCCTAATCCGTGAGAACCCAAAAGTTTTCACAAGTCATACTCTTCCGGTGTTCTACCAAATAAAATTCCAACACTACAGTTTTATCAAAGCGAGAGGTGAATGAAATGATATGCATTAAAGAAGTGGGAGTCGACCTTGAACTTTCTATTCATGCCCATGAAAATGATGTAGACCGTCTCGGAAGCTTCTTGCAAAATGATTATCCAGATGTATGATTCTTTCGGTATTCTTGAATTGATTCCTTACAGTTATGGTTCCGACCATGCTGTCCTGATCTGATACATCTGATGGGAATTCATTCTACTACCTCGTCTATTTTTGGCAAGGTATTGTCATAGGTCAATGACCCGGTTCTACTTCTATCATGTTCTACCTTCGAGTATTACCCCCTGGTATCTCGAAGATGTCTTGCCATTGCACCACATCTTACTAACTTTGTTGTAGTAATGTATTTCCTTGTCATAATCACTCTACGAGTTCTGGGTTGTTGTAAACCGAGGACACCGACTAGTGAAATTATTCCGCACTACAAATCAAATACCCCTAGTATTTTACTGGGAAAAATTCTGAACTCAATCTGGTCATTCCTATACTATCGGCTGCATCCTGGTCTTGCTATCTTTGACTGTGCTACCTCGTCCTTCTCTGGTGCATGAATTCTTCTGTGTGTGAGCACGACTTACGTCTAGCTTTCAACATCATGTTGCTTGTCTTGAAAGGCAACTTTGGTTCCAAGTTTGCATCTTATATATTGATCTGATAACTTGCCACTTCGTCATTCCCTTGCTTGTTGCCATTGTTGTTTGATTGCATCCTCTTGAAACCTCCCGGCAAATGTGTTGGATCACCTTCAACACTTTGACTTCTTCCGAGATGTCAATTGTGTTCATGATGAGAAATACTCTCCTTGCCCTCAATGATTTTCATTATCATCGGCAATACCCTTGACTTCCTTTCATCGCGAACTTGTCCACATTATGAATACAACTTGCCCTCCATCTAGTGTTGTGTTCTGCATTGAAGTATTACTGTCTTTTATGTCGAGAATGTTGTGGGGATTGCTCCACCTCTTAAAAATTCTCGGTATGAAGATACATCTCATGATCGCCATTCTTCCTTGGTCCCCGTGTTGTTTTCAACTGGGATACCAGTATGCTAAAGATGCTGCTTGAGTTATGTACTTCTAGCAACCCTATTGCTTTGAAGTTAACGATCTACAGTTCGTTCTTAGACTGTTGGTTATTGAATCGTCACTCTAACATTGATCTTGCTGCCTAAGGTCGTATTTCGGGCACACCTTTTAACTAATGATTAATGGTGTATGTTTTCCTCGAGCATACAACATTATATCATTTGAATTGACAAGTGTCATCTTCTTGTTCACATTATTGTGGAAATCCATCCGTTTGGAATTCTCGATGAATTGTCGCTGAGCCCATCAGTCACCTCCTCATCTTCCCTTGCTGAAATTGAATGACTTAATTTATAAGTTATTTTCGATGGATCCTAGTGTATCCAAAGTTTGACCTTTGCTTTAAGACCATGTCAATGCTATCTCGAAGCATGTCTGTGGTATTCCGATTCTCACAAGGAACATTTGAAGCACAATGCTAAATTTTCTTTATCAATTATCCAAACACCGTTGTACGGGTAACATCATCAAATCCCTTTCCCCTTTACTTAATTGGTCGTCTACTTGTTGTCCTGACATGGATGGGAAAGATATACTATTGATACTTGAGTGTAACCACATTTTCCTTCCATTTACCTGATTAGTATGCTAACCACTTTTCCTCTCCATTGTTTTGTTTAACCTTTCTTGTAATCTGACTTAACTAAGCAGTGATAATTCCCTGCTTAGGTAAGCACCTTGTTGTACCACTCTGTCAGTAAAACCCTGTTGCTATTGTTGATGACATTCCGGTAACCACCGATGGACGACGACTTTGCCAGTCGGTCCGCCTCGTTTCAACGAGCAGGAAATTGGTTCTCTGCGTCCCTCGCCCTTGTTACGGATGTTGTTACCAACGTATCTGATAGGCTATCCACTCACATACCTTGCTATCGTGAGTGCAAGATGTCACCGCCCTCCCTACTTTTAACCCACATGGTGGGCCCATAACCCATAGTTCCATGCTACTTCTCGAGCTTGCATTGTATTCCCTCGAAGAGGAAAGGGTGATGCAACACAGTAGCGTAAGTATTTCCCTCAGTTTTTGAGAACCAAGGTATCAATCCAGTAGGAGACCACGCGCGAGTCTCTCGCACCTGCACAAATAAATAAGAACTTCGCAGCCAACGCGATAAGGGGTTGTCAATCCCTTTACGGTCACTTACGAAAGTGAGATCTGATAGATATGATAGTTTGATATTTTTGGATATAAGAACAGAAAGTAAAAACAACAAAGTAAAGTAGGTTGTAGATTGATATGTTGAGAATAGACCCGGGGGCCATAGGTTTCACTAGTGGCTTCTCTCATGATAATATATTTCTACGGTGGGTGAACGAATTACTATCGAGCAATTGATAGAAAAGCGAATACTTATGAGAATATCTAGGCATGATCATTATATATAGGCATCACATCCATGAGAAGTAGACCGAAACGATTCCGCATCTACTACTATTACTCCACACATCAACCGCTATCTAGCATGCATCTAGAGTATTAAGTTCAAAAGAACAGAGTAACGCTTTAAGCAAGATGACATGATGTAGAGGGATAAACTCAAGCAATATGATATAAACCCCATCTTTTTATCCTCGATGGCAACAATACTATACGTGCCTTGCTGCCCCTGCTATCACTGGGAAAGGACACCGCAAGATTGAACCCAAAGCCAAGCACTTCTCCCATTGCAAGAACTATAGATATAGTAGGCCAAGCCAAACCGATAATTCGAAGAGACTTGCAAGAATATTATAATCATACATAAAAGAATTCAGAAAAGAACCAAATATTTCTCATAGATAATCTTGATCATAAACCCACAATTCATCGGATCTCGACAAACACACCGCAAAAGAGATTACATCGAATAGATCTCCTTGAAGACCGAGGAGAACTTGATATTGAGATCCAAAAAGAGAGAAGAAGCCATCTAGGTACTAACTATGGACCCGAAGGTGTGTGGTAAACTACTCACAACTCATGGTGAGGCGATGGTGTTGATGTAGAAGCATTTCGTGGAAGATCCCCCCTCCGGCCGAGCTCCAGAACAGGCCCCAAGATGGGATCTCATGGGAACAGAAGGTTGCAGCGGTGGAATTAGGATTTTTTTCTGTTGCTTCGATGTTTTCAGGGTACATGGGTATATATAGGAGGAAGAAGGGCATCGGGGGAGCAACGTGGGGCCCACGAGGCAGGGTGCGCGCCTAGGGGGAGGGGGCACGCCCCCACCCTCGTGGTCGCCACGTGTGCCCTATTCCGTGGTTCTCAAGTCTCCTGTGAAGATATCGCTCCAAAAATATCTCCCCCGAAGGTTTTATTGCGTTTGGACTCTGTTTGATATTCCTTTTCTGCAGAAATAGGCAAAAAAACAGCAATCTGGACTGGGCCTTTGGGTTAATAGGTTAGTCCCGAAAATATTATAAAAGTGTATAATAAAGCCCATTAAACATCCAAAACATCATATATAATAGCATGGAACAATCAAAAATTATTGATACGTTGGAGACGTATCAAGCATCCCCAAGCCTAATTCCTGCCCGTCCTCGAGTAGGTAATGATAAAAACAGAATTTTTGATGTGGAATGCTAACCAACATAATTTTCAATGTAATTCTCTTTATTGTGGCGTGAATGTTCAGATCCGAAAGATGCAAGACAAAAGTTTATATTAACATAAGAAATAATAATACTTCAAGCATACTAACAAAGCAATCATGTCTTCTCAAAATAATATGGCTAAAGAAAGTTATCCCTACAAAATCATATAGTCTGGCTATGCCCCCTCTTCATCACACAAAATATTCATATCATGCACAACCCCGGTTTCAGCCAAGCACTTGTTTTCATACTCAATTTTTAAACCTTTCAACTTTCACGCAATACATGAGCGTGAGCCATGGATATTGCACTATGGGTGGAATAGAATGGTGGTTTTGGATAAGACAAAAAGGAGGAAGATAGTCTCAGATCGACTAGGCACATCAATGGGCTATAGAGATGCCCATCAATAGATATCAGTGTAAGTGAGTAGGGATTGCCATGCAACGGATGCACTAGAGCTAAAAATGTATGAAAGCTCAACAACAGAAACTAAGTGGGTGTGCATCCAACTTGCTTGCTCATGAAGACCTAGGGAATTTGAGGAATCCCATCGTTGGAATATACAAGCCAAGTTTTATAATGAAAATGCCCACTAGTATATGAAAGTGACTAAACATGAGACTCTCTATCATGAAGAACATGGTGCTACTTTGAAGCACACGTGTGGAAAAGGATAGTAACATTATCCCTTCTCTCTTTTCTCTCATTTTTTTGAGGGGCTTTCTCTCCTTTTTTTATTTAGCCCCTATATATATATATATATATATATATATATATATATATATATATATATATATATATATATATT
>LR738710.1:775176986-775280152 GCA_902687465.1 Secale cereale
GGGCCATATGTTTTTTTATTTGGCCTTCCTCACATGGGACAATGCTCTAATAATGATGATCATCACACTTTTGTTGATTTACAACTCGATACTTGATAAAGGTATGACTCTATATGAATGCCTCCGGCGGTGTACTGGGATGTGCAATGAATCAACAGTGACATGTATGAAAAATTATGCATGGTGGCTTTGCCACAAATACGATGTCAACTACATGATCATGCATAGCAATATGACAATATGAAGCGTGTCATATGAATGGAACGATGGAAAGTTGCATGGAAATATATCTCGGAATGGCTATGGAAATTCCATGATAGGTAGGTATGGTGGCTGTTTTGAGGAAGGTATATGGTGGGTGTATGGTACCGGCGAAAGTTGCTTGGCACAAGAGAGGCTAGCAATGGTGGAAGGGTGAGAGTGCGTATAATCCATGCACTCAACATTAGTCATAAAGAACTCATATACTTATTGAAAAAATTTACAAGTCATTAAAACAAAGCAATCAATGCATGATCCTAGGGGGGAGGTTGGTAGGAGTTAACCATCGCGCGCCCTCGACCTCCACACAAAGGTTAACACTCTACAAATACCTCATGCTCTAACTTCGTCACATAGCGTTTCACCATACGTGCATGCTACGGGAATCACAAACTTTAACACAAGTATTTATCAAATTCATAATAACTCCACTAGCATGTCTCTAATATCACTATCCTCATATCTCAAAACAATCATCAAGTATCAAACTTCTCATCATATTCAATGCACTTAGTATGAAAGTTTTTACTACATTAATCTTGGATGCCTATCATATTAGGACAATAAATTTATAACCAAAGCACATTACCATGCTGTTCTAAAAGACTCTCAAAAAGATATAAGTGAAGCATGAGAGATCAACAATCTCTACAAAATAAAATCACCACCGTGCTCTAAAAGATATAAGTGAAGCACTAGAGCAAACTGTATAGCTCAAAAGATATAAGTGAAGCACATAGAGTGTTCTAACAAATTCTAGGCCATATTTATCTCTCTCAAAAAGGTGTGTCCAGAAAGGATGATTGTGGAAAACTAACAAGCAAATACTCAAATCATACGTGACGCTCCAAGTAAAACACATATCATGTGGTGAATAAAAATATAGTCCCGAGTATAGTTACCGATAGATGAAGACGAAAGAGGGGATGCCTTCCTGGGGCATCTCCAAGCTTAGGCTTTTGGTTGTCCTTAAATTTTACCTTGGGGTGCCTTGGGAATCCCCAATCTTAGGCTCTTGCCACTCTTTGTTCCATAGTCTATCAAAGCAATACTCAAAACTTGAAAACTTCACAACACAAAACTTAGCGAAAAATCTCGTGAGCTCCGTTAGTACAAGAAAACAAACCACCACTCAAAGGTACTGCAATGAAATCATTATTTGTTTATATTGGTGTTAAACCTATTGTATTCCAACTTCTCTATGATTTATATCCTCCAATACTACTCATAGATTCATCAAAATAAGCAAACAACACACGAAAAAAAGAATCTGTCAAAAACAAAACAGTCTGTAGCAATCTGTAAGTTTCACATACTTCTATAACTCAAAAAAATGAAATAAATTGGTACACATGAGGAATTTTTCTATTAATCATCTGCAAAAAGAATCAACTAAATAGCACTTTCCAGTAAAATCTGGTGACTATTCTCGTGAGCGCTAACGTTTTTTTTACAGCAAGATCATATAAACTTCACACAAGTCTTCCCAAAGGTTCTACTTGGCACAAACACTAATTTAAACACAAAACCACATCTAAACAGAAGCTAGATGCAATATTTATTCCTAAACAGAAGCAAAAACAAATAAAATAAAATTGGGTTGCCTCCCAACAAGCGCTATCGTTTAACGCCCCTAGCTAGGCATGATACAAGGATAAATCTAGGTATTACCATCTTTGGTTTTTTACTTTTTTGGCGGAATTAAGTTCGAATCCGGGAGGTTCTTTATGTTTCCCTTCGTATTCGGAAATCTTTAGATCTAACGAACCCAACCGCTTATTGTAAAGGGTAATCAACATATTCATGCGGTAGAGATTTCCACTAACATTCTTAAGAGGTTCAAGAGACTTTTGAAGTATTTTTGTTACTTCGCAAATTTTCTCAAAAACTTATGTTTCTTCCGGGGTAGAGGGTTGTCCGAACAACTCGATCAAAACATTATAAGAATCAAGGGTATGACTTCCCAAGAAATTTCCTCCGGTAATGGTGTCAAGGACAAGCCTATTCCAAGGAGTTATGCCAACGTAAAAATTGCGAAGAAGCACGGAAGTGGAAAGCTTCCTAGTAGATCTATTTTGAGCATTGCAAATTCTATACCAGGCATATTTTAGATTTTCTTCCCCCCTTTGTTTAAAATTAAGAACCTCACTCTCGGGAGTATTGATAATGATAGGTGTGCTAGACATGGTGACAAGCAAGCAATCCAACACACAAGTAAACAAGAAGCAAGCGAACGATAAACACACGGCAAAAATAAGGGCAAATAAAACGGCAAGGGTGAAGTGGGAGAGAGGAAAACGAGAGGAAAATAAATGTAATGCGAAGGATAAGGGTTTGTGATAGGTACTTGGTATATGACTTTTACATAAGCCTCCCCGGCAATGGTGCCAGAAATTCTTCTTGCTACTTCTCGAGCTTGCGTTGTATTCCCTCGAAGAGGAAAGGGTGATGCAACACAGTAGCGTAAGTATTTTCCTCAGTTTTTGAGAACCAAGGTATCAATCCAGTAGGAGACCACGCGCGAGTCCCTCACACCTGCACAAACAAATAAGAACTTCGCAGCCAACGCGATAAGAGGTTGTCAATCCCTTTACGGTCACTTACGAAAGTGAGATCAGATAGATATGATAGTTTGATATTTTTGGTATTTTTGGATATAAGAACAGAAAGTAAAAACAACAAATTAAAGTAGATTGTAGATTGATATGTTGAGAATAGACCCGGGGGGCATAGGTTTCACTAGTGGCTTCTCTCATGATAGCAGATTTCTACGGTGGGTGAACGAATTACTGTTGAGCAATTGATAGAAAAGCGAATACTTGCTAGAATATCTAGGCATGATCATTATCTATAGGCATCACGTCCGTGATAAGTAGACCGAAACGATTCTACATCTACTACTATTACTCCACACATCGACCGCTATCTAGCATGCATCTAGAGTATTAAGTTCAAAAGAACAGAGTAACACTTTAAGCAAGCTAACATGACGTAGAGGGATAAACTCAAGCAATATCATATAAACCCCATCTTTTTATCATCGATGGCAACCATACTATACGTGCCTTGCTTCCCCTGCTGTCACTGGGAAAGGACACCGCAATATTGAACCCAAAGCCAAGCACTTCTCCCATTGCAAGAACTATAGATCTAGTAGGCCAAACCAAACCGATAATTCGAAGAGACTTGTAAGGATATTATAATCATACATAAAAGAATTCAGAAAAGAACCAAATATTTCTCATAGATAATCTTGATCATAAACCCACAATTCATCGGATCTCGACAAACACACCGCAAAAGAGATTACATCGAATAGATCTCCTCGAAGACCGAGGAGAACTTGGTATTGAGATCCAAAAAGAGAGAAGAAGCCATCTAGGTACTAACTATGGACCCGAAGGTCTGTGGTAATCTACTCACAACTCATGGTGAGGCGATGGTGTTGATGTAGAAGCATTCCATGGAAGATCCCCCCTCCGGCCGAGCTCCAGAACAGGCCCCAAGATGGGATCTCATGGGAACAGAAGGTTGTGGCGGTGGAATTAGGGTTTTATTTGTTGCTTTGATGTTTTGAGGGTACATGGGTATATATAGGAGGAAGGAGGGCATCGAGGGAGCAACGTCGGGCCCAGGAGGCAGGGGGCGCGCCCAGGGGGAGGGGGCGCCCTCCCACCCTCGTGGACGCCATGTGTGCACTATCCCGTGGTTCTCAAGTCTCCCGTGAAGATATCGCTCCAAAAATATCTCTCCTGAAGGTTTCATTCCGTTTGGACTCCGTTTGATATTCCTTTTCTGCAAAACTCTGAAATAGGCAAAAAAATAGCAATCTAGACTGGGCCTTTGGGTTAATAGGTTAGTCCCAAAAATAATATAAAAGTGTATAATAAAGCTCATTAAACATCCAAAACATCATATATAATAGCATGGAACAATCATAAATTATAGATACGTTGGAGACGTATCATTCCACAGGATCGAAACCTTACTCTCCTGTACACACCCGATTTCCAAAGCTATTCCCCGCGCATGGCCTCATATGTGAATCACGAGCCACCTTCCGAGAGATCATCAATTCTGGTATCAAACTTAATACTTATTCTCATTGCTCTGGACCCCTTTCACACTTTGTTTTAGGCATCGAATGATTGCCTACCCGCTTGAAACTTTTCATGGTACCTTTCTTACATAGCTCTCGATATTTTCTTAAGTTTCAGTTTGAGAGTTACTTTCCGCCACCTTCCCGATGTTATCGACCATATAGTCAACCTTGTAGAGGTCCGTTCTCCTGGAATAACCACCCATTATTCTTTCGTAAATACGTTGGAGACTCCGAAGAAAGGATGAAGACTTCATCATGATGACCTGAAGCAGTGGACTGAAGACATCAATGTAATGGATCGACCTCTTCCAGAAGAGCAACCAAGACCGAGGAGACTCGTTAGGTTTTTGCTACCAGCACTCCCCCTTAGTCCACCGCTTAAATCTCGGGACGATATTTCTTGTAGTAGAGGAGAATTGTGACGCCCGGGTAATCAAGCTATAGTAACCCTCTACTAATGATGCCTTGTCACCGCGGTTACTATTGTTAATCTCGCGTTGATTCTAAACCATTCAAATACAAAATTCAAAATCAAGTCAAAATATAACAGATTTCAAACATTAAAACTAAAGTGTTCTGGATGTGAAAAATAAATCATAAGTACATATGGTGAAGAAACCACATTTTTATAAAATGCCTAAATCCTCTAAGATAAATAAAACAGCAACAAAAACAATTAATTAAAAGCCTTTTATAAAGTTATAAAAATATAAACTAGTTTTTGGAGTGCCAACCTTTTTGTGGCTGCACCTAATATTGCAATACTAATTAGGTGTCCATCTCCACATTTTACAAAACTCATTTGCTAATTGGATTAAGTGCAAAACATAGACTAGAAAATGAAAACAGAAAAGAATAGATAAAAAAAGGAGAAAAGGAAAAAGGGCCGAAGACCCACTGTGCACTTGGGCCATCACTGCATAGTGCGGCCTGGCCCAGCTACATCGGTTTATCCCCTTCCTCTGTTCACAGAGGCGAGGTGGACTCCAGGCGCCCGTCCACGTCGCCGACCCGTTGCGTGGCGGCCATCCAGCCCCTCCTCGGCGCCCTACAAGAGCCCCGCGACCCCCTAACCCTAACGCTGCCCGCTTCTCCCCTTTATTTCGCCTCGCACCGATGCTCTCCTCCCCGCCCGCGTCCGAGCTCAACCGAGCGCCACCGTCACCGCACCATCGTTTGCCGCGTGCATGAGCAACTCCTCATGCCACGTGAGGCTGCCCTGGAGGTTCACCAACACCGGCTTCATCGTCTGCACCTGCAGATCCATCCCGGGGAGCAGCACCAGAGCTGCCCGCATCTTCTTACTCTACGGCCACCGCACGCCATCACTGTCGATTCGCCGCGCCCCGACCACCTTCGTCTACCCCGAGCCGCTCCTAACCATCGTTGTGAACCCCTATCACCTTCCCCTCTCCCTCACATACAAATCCACCATTGTTGCTGCCCCCCTGCTCGAGGCCGAACCCATAGTCCACCATGACCATGAGCTTGTCGTGGTCGTGCTCCCGTTTGACCACTTGGTCCTGCTCCATGCCTACAGCCTCATCCGGACCCGGCCTAGCCACGGCTGGACCCCCACGCTCGTTAGCCCGCACGCTCGTAACCGCCCAGAACTTTTTAAATATAAAGATATATATATATAATAATTAAAATAATTAGTTAATTAATCAATTAGTTAACTTAATTAATGGTGTTTAATTAACCTGCTAATTATTTATTTAAACTAATTAACCATGCTTAAGTAACCTGCTAATTAGTCTAACTAATGTTAATTAGTTAACAGTCTTTGACGAACAGGACCCACTCGTCAGTTTGACTGGTCAACGGTCTACTTTGACCGTTGATGTCATGCTAACGTCATGATGACACAGTATTTCTTTTTCGAATTAACTAAATAATAATAATTCCAGAAAATGATTAAATCTTTATAAATTAATATAAAATAATCCGTAACTCGGATGAAAATACTTTGTACATGAAAGTTGCTCAGAATTTCGAGACGAATCCGAATATGCGGTTCATTCATCCACCGCACGTCCCTAGAATAGCGAACCTACAACCGTCCCCCTCTGGTCCGTCTGTCCGATAACGCGAAACACCGGGAATACCTTCCCGGATGTTTTCCATCCTCGCCAGTATCACTTAATACCGCGTTAGGTCACACGTAGCACCGCGTTTTGCCATGTTATGCTTCGTGGTGTGATGTTTGCTTTATATTTATTGTTTCTCCCCCCTCTTCTCACCGAGAGACTCCGGGACTGAGACTGCTGACGGTGCCACTGTGATCGACTGCGTCGACGACGACCCCTCCTTCTTGCTAGAGCAACCAGGCAAGCCCCTCCCTTGACCACGAGATATCGCCCATTCTCTTCTCTCTTATTCTTGCATTAGAATTGCTACTGTTTATGATTCGATAGTTCCTATTCTGTTGCATAGCCTGTCATTGTTTCCACAACTGTTGATACATGTACCTGCTATCCTAATGCTTAGTATAGGATGCTAGTATTTCATCAGTGGCCCTACATTCTTGTCTGTCTGCCATGCTATACTATCAGGTTGTGATCACTTCAGGTGGTGATCACGAGTATATACTATACATGATACATGATGTGACTAAAGTCGGGTCGGCTCATTGATTAACCGCAAGCGATTCCGATGTGGGGGCTGAAAGGAAAGGTGGCTCCATCCTAATAGTGGTGGGCCTGAGTTCCGGACGGCCCCCCGAGTGGATCTTTGTGGCGGACCGACAAGGCAGGTTGAGACACCAAGTCGAGAGGTGGCCTGGCCCTGGTCGTTGTCCGTGGTGATTTCATCATAACATGCTTAACGAGTTTGGATATTTGATCCAAGTCTAGCCACTGGCCTATACGCACTAATCAGCTATGTGGGAATAGTTATGGGCTCTCGACGTCGTGGTATCAGCTGAAGCCATCTTGACGTCAGCGACTGAGCGGTGCACGCCGGGTTGGACCGCGTAACGCAACTTCCTTAGTAATGGAGGTTGCTAGGTCTGCTCACCGGCCGCGTACGCAACGTGCAGGTGCACTTTGGGCGATGGGCCCAGACCCCTGCGCGCTTAGGGTTTAGACTGGCGTGCTAACCTCTCCGCTGTGCATAGGTAGGGCTGCGATGTGTTGATCTTCCGAGGCCAGGCATGACCCAGGAAAGTGTGTCCGGCCAAATGGGATCGAGCGTGTTGGGTAATGTGGTGCACCCCTGCAGGGAACTTAATCTATTCGAATAGCCGTGTCCCTCGGTAAAAGGACGACCCGGAGTTGTACTCCGACCTCATGACAACTAGAACCGAATACTTAATAAAATACACCCTTACCAGTGCCAGATACGACTCAGTGATCGCTTTCCCACAGGGTGACGAGGGGAGGATCGCCGGGTAGGATTATGCTATACAATGTTACTTGGTGAACTTTCCATCTATTCTATTCTACTGCTTAAAGACGGAGGCTGCGAGAAGCAAGGATACTTGTTACTTTCCAGCTAATCTCATCTACTACTGCAAGATGGAGGCTGCCAGAAGCGTAGTCTTCGATAGGATTAGCTATCCCCCTCTTATTCTGGCATTCTGCAGCTTAGCCCACAGATATTACCCCTTTACACATATACCATTGCATATGTAGTGTAGATCCTTGCTTGCGAGTACTTTGGATGAGTACTCACGGTTGCTTTGCTCCCCCTTTTCCCCCTTTTCTCCCTTCTTCTCGGATGATGCAACCAGATGATGGAGTCCAGGAGCCAGAGGAACCCGAGGATGTTTCTACGTGGTGTTCGGCTCCGAGGAGTAGTTAGGAGGTCCCAGGCAGGAGGCCTTGCCTTTTCGATCGTTGTTAAATTTGTGCTAGCCATCTTATGGCACCTTGTTTAACTTATGTCTGTACTCAGATATTTTTGCTTCCATTGACTCTTGTGTTGTCGAGCTTATATATTCGAGCCCTCGAGGCCCCTGACTTGTAATATAAAGCTTGTATTATTTTATTTGTGTCTAGAGTTGTGTTGTGATATCTTCTAGTGGGTCCCTGATCTTGGTCGTACACATTTGCATGCATGATTAGTGTACGGTCACATCGGGGGCGTCACAGTGCTTCTACTGCAAAGGGACTGGACACTGGAAGCGGAACTGCCCCAAGTATTTAGCGGATAAGAAGGATGGCAAAGTGAACAAAGGTATATTTGATATACATGTTATCGATGTGCACCTTACTAATGCTCGTAGTAGCGCCTGGGTATTTGATATTGGTTCGGTTGCTCATATTTGTAACTCGAAACAGGGGCTACGGATTAAACGAAGGTTGTCTAAGGACGAGGTGACGATGCACGTGGGAAATGGTTCCAAAGTCGATGTGATCGTTGTCGGCACGCTACCTCTACATCTACTATAGGGATTAGCTTTAGACCTAACTAATTGTTATTTGGTGCCAGCGTTGAGCATGAACATTATATCTAGATCTTGTTTGTTGCGAGACGGTTATTCATTTAAATGGGAGAACAATGGTTGTTCTATTTATATGAGTAATATCTTTTATGGTCATGCACCCTTGATGATAATGGTCTATTTTTGTTGAATCTCGATCGTAGTGATACACATATTCATAATATTGAAGCCAAAAGGTGCAAAGTTGATAATGATAGTGCAACTTATTTGTGGCACTGCCGTTTAGGTCATATTGGTGTAAAGCGCATGAAGAAACTCCATGCGGGTGGACTTTTGGAATCACTTTATTATGAATCACTTGGTGCTTGCGAACCATGCCTCATGGGCAAGATGACTATAACTCCGTTCTCCGGAACAATGGAGCGAGCAACTGACTTATTAGAAATCATACATACTGATGTATGCGGTCCAATGAGTGTTGAGGCTCGCGGCGGGTATCGTTATTTTCTGACCTTCACAGATGATTTGAGCAGATATGGGTATACCTACTTGATGAAACACAAGTCTGAAACATTTGAAAAGTTCAAAGAATTTCAGAGTGAAGTAGAGAATCATCGTAACAAGAAAATTAAGTTTCTACAATCTGATCGCATAGGCGAATATTGGAGTTATGAGTTTGGCCTTCATTTGAAACAATGTGGAATAGTTTCACAACTCACGCCACCTGGAACACGACAGCGTAATGGTGTGTCCGAACGTCGTAACCATACTTTATTAGATATATGGTGCGATCTATGATGTCTCTTACTGATTTACCACTATCGTTTTGGGGTTATGCTTTAGAGACAGTTGCATTCACGTTAAATACATCACTATCTAAATCCGTTGAGACGACACCTTATGAACCGTGGTTTGGCAAGAAACCCAAGTTGTCATTTTAAAGTTTAGGGCTGCGATGCTTATGTGAAAAAGCTTCAACCTGATAAGCTCGAACCCAAGTCAGAGAAATGTGTCTTCATAAGTTACCCACATGAGACTATTGGGTACACCTTCTATCACAGATCCGAAGGCAAGATATTCGTTGCTAAGAATGGATCCTTTCTAGAGGAGTTTCTCTCGAAAGAAGTGAGTGGGAGGAAAGTAGAACTTGATGAGGTATTTGTACCTTCTCCCGAATTGGAAAGTAGTTCATCACAGAAATTAGTTCTAGTGATGCCTACACCAATTAGTGAGGAAGCTAATGATGATGATCATGAAACTTCAGATCAAGTTACTACTGAACCTCGTAGGTCAACAAGAGTACGTCCCACACAAGAGTGGTACGGTAACCTTGTTTTGGAAGTCATGTTACTAGACCATGATGAACCTAAGAACTATGAGGAAGCGATGATGAGCCCAGATTCCGCAAAATGGATGAGGCCATGCAATTTGAGATGGGATCCGTGTATCAGAACAAAGTGTGGACTTTGGTTGACTTGCCCGAAGATCGGCAAGAAATTGAAAATAAATGGATCTTTAAGAGGAAGACTGACGCCCTTGGTAATGTTACTGTCTACAAAGTTCGACTTGTTGCGAAAGGTTTTCGACAAGTTCAAGGAGTTGACTATGATGAGACTTTCTCACCCGTAGCAATGCTTAAGTCTGTCTGAATCATGTTAGCAATTGTCCTATTTTATCATTATGAAATCTAGTAAATGGATGTCAAAACTGCATTCCTAAATGGATATCTCAAAGAAGAGTTGTATATGATGCAACCAGAAGGTTTTGTCGATCCTAAAGGTGCTAAAAAAGTGTGCAAGCTCCAGCGATCCATCTATGGACTGGTGCAAGCATCTCGGAGTTGGAATATACGCTTTGATGAGGTGATCAAAGCATATGGTTTTATACAGACTTTTGGAGAAGCCTGTATTTACAAGAAAGTGAGTGGGAGTTCTATAGCATTTCTGATATTATATGTGGATGACATATTGTTGATTGGAAATGATGTAGAATTTCTAGATAGCATAAAATGATACTTGAATAAGAATTTTTCAATGAACGACCTTGGTGAAGATGCTTATATATTTGGCATCATGATCTATAGATATAGATCAGGACGCTTAATTGGACTTTCACAAAGCACATACCTTCATAAAGTATCGAGGAAGTTAAAAGTGGATCAGTCAAAGAAAGGGTTCTTGCCCGTGTTACAAGGTGTGAAGTTGAGTAAGACTCAATGCCCGACCACTGCAGAAGATAGAGATAAAATGAAAGTCATTCCCTATGCTTCAGCCATAGGTAATATCATGTATGTAATGTTGTGTACCAGACCTGATGTGTGCCTTGCTATAAGTCTAGCAGGGAGGTACCAAAGTAATCCAAGAGTGGATCAGTGGACAGCGGTCAAGAACATCCTGAAGTACCTGAAAAGGATGAAGGATATGTTTCTCGTATATGGAGGTGACAACGAGCTCGTCGTAAATGGTTACATCGATGCAAGCTTTGACACTGATCCGGATGACTCTAAGTCACAAACCGGATATGTATTTTTGTTGAACAGTGGAGCTGTCAGTTGGCGCAGTTCCAAGCAGAGCGTCGTGGTGGGATCTACGTGTGAAGCGGAGTACATAGCCGATTCAGAAGCAGCAAATGAAGGAGTCTGGATGAAGGAGTTCATATCCGATCTAGGTGTAATACCTAGTGCATTGGATCCAATGAAAATCTTTTGTGACAACACTGGAGCAATAACCTTGGCAAAGGAATTCGGGTTTCACAAGAGAACCAAGCACATCAAGAGATGCTTCAACTCCATCCGCGATCAAGTCAAGGAGGGAGACATAGAGATTTGCAAAATACATACGGATCTGAATGTCGCAAACCCGTTGACTAAGCCTCTTCCATGAGCAAAACATGATCAGAACCAAGACTTCATGGGTGTTAGAATCATTACTATGTAATCTAGATTTTTGACTCTAGTGCAAGTGGGAGATTGAAGGAAATATGCCCTAGAGGCAATAATAAAGTTGTTATTTTTATTTCCTTCTATATCATGATAAATGTCTTTTATTCATGCTAGAATTGTATTAACCGAAAACTTGATACATGTGTGAATACATAGACAAAACAGAGTGTCCCTAGTATGCCTCTACTAGACTAGCTCGTTGATCAAAGATGGTTGAGTTTCCTAACCATAGGCATGTGTTGTCATTTGATCAACATGATCACATCATTAGGAGAATGATGTGATGGACAAGACCCATCCGTTAGCTTAGAACAATGATCGTTTAGTTTTATTGCTATTGCTTTCCTCATGACTTATACAGTTCCTCTAACTATGAGATTATGCAACTCCCGAATACCGGAGGAACAACTTATGTGCTATCAAGCGTCACAACATAACTGGGTGATTATAAAGATGCTCTGCAGGTGTTTCTGAAAGTGTTCGTGGTGTTGGCATAGATCAAGATTAGGATTTGTCACTCCGAGTGTCGGAGAGGTATCTCTGGGCCCTCTCGGTAATACACATCACAGTAAACCTTGCAAGCAAATGACTAATGAGTTAGTCACGAGATGATGTATTACAGAACAAGTAAAGAGACTTGCCGGTAACGAGATTGAACTAGGTAAGATGATACCGATGATCGAATCTCGGGCAAGTAACATACCGATGACAAAGGGAACAACGTATGTTGTTATGCGGTTTGATCGATAAAGTTCTTTGTAGAATATGTAGGAGCCAATATGAGCATCTAGGTTCCGCTATTGGTTATTGACCGGAGATGTGTCTCGGTCATGTCTACATTGTTCTCGAACCCATAGGGTCCGCACGCTTAATGTTCGATGACGATTTGTATTATGAGTTACGTGTTTTTGATGACCGAAGTTTGTTCAGAGTCCTGGATGAGATCACAGACATGACGAGGAGTCTCGAGATGGTTGAGACATAAATAATGATATATTGGACGATGTTATTCGGACCCGGATGAGTTCCGGGGGTCACCAGATAAATATCGGAGTGCCGGAAGGGCTATCGGAACCACCGGGGAAGTTATGGGCCTTATTGGGTCTTAAGGGAGAGAGAGAGGGAGCAGCCAAGGGATGGCTGCGCACCCCCCATGGGCCTAGTCCGAATTGGACTAGGGGAGGGGCGGCGCTCCCTCCTTCCTTCTCCTTCCCCTCTCCTTCCTTCTTCTCCTAGTTGGACTAGGAAAGGGGAGGTCCAACTCCTATTAGGAGTAGGATTGCCCTCCTTGGTCGCGCCCTATAGGGCCGACCAACCTCCCCCTTGCTCCTTTATATACGGGGGCAGGGGCACCCTAGGACACACAAGTTAACAGTTGTTTTAGCCGTGTGCGGTTCCCCTCTCCACAGGTTCCACCTCAAGTCATATTGTCGTAGTGCTTAGGCGAAGCCCTGCGCGGATCACATCATCAACACCGTCGCCATGCCATCATGCTGACGGAACTATCCCTAGTCCTCAACTGGATCAAGAGCTCAAGAGACGTCATCATGCTGAACGTGTGCTGAACACGGAGGTGCCGTACGTTCGGTACTTGGATCGGTTGGATCGTGAAGACGTTCGACTACATCAACCACGTTACTATACGCTTCCGCTTTCGGTCTACGAGGGTACGTGGACACACTCTCCCCACTTGTTGCTATGCTTCTCCTAGATAGATCTTGCATGATCGTAGAATTTTTTTTGAAATGCTACGTTCCCCAACATCTTGAGCACACCCTCCTCTTCCATTCTACCTGCAGAATAGATTAATGCATAATCGTAAATATGCATGCACATATTTAGATAATCCAAGATCTAGAAAGCTAGTCGAGAAGAGGAAGAAAAGAGAGCCTAAGAGCAATTAGAACGGGACACGTGGAGGAAACCCCAAGGGGGACGGTTGAAGTTGCAGCTGTTGTACCATATTCACCACTAATGGGTAGAGCATTTAAGCCAGCTGATTCAACCTCCACTTCTAAGTGGTGAGGTGTAGATTCTGCACATGGAAACGATAACAGAAAAGTTGCTCCGTCCGAAATCACAATGTCCACACAGTTTTAACCAAACACATTAGATGATTACACAGATTTAATCTTTTAGGTGTTACTAGGTGAATATTTGTTACTGGACCTCTGAGACAAGATTTATATCAAAACCTCAAAAGGCTACTTTCCCTAGACATGATTCATGATTCAGAAATTAAATGCATAACCAAATGATATGGTAAAACATTAAAGTATGACGATCAACTCAAACAGGATGATGAAACAAATATGAGTGTGCGGGGGAAAATGATATTTTATCACGAGAGACGAACCTTAAACAAAAGGGGTATTGGCTTTTTTTAGTTTTTAAGACCGCCGCTACCCCCGAGAGCCACGGGTATTGGCTTTAGTGGTTCGAATTTCAAAAATGGGACATCATTTGTAGGCCGAAGGACTAGGGTGGTCTTGGGATTGAGAATGTCTTCTTAGTAAATGATTGTACATACTTTCTGTGGAGACCGAATGCATGTGGGTACAAATTTTATGTAGTAAGTACTTACAATATAAGACCTTGGCCCAGGTTACCATTAGACCAGATGATTCACCCTTTTAGACGGGCTTGATGAGAACGAAAGTAGTTTGCTTCCATAGAACTAAATCCATCATTAGAAACCGTAATTCGACGTGATTCTGGGAGGATACATGGTCAAGGGAGACGCCTTTATCCACATAATATCATTCTCTCTATAACATTGTACAACGTAAGGAGGTTTATGTTGCTACAATGTTATAGTCAAACCCTCTAAATATTCAATTCCGGAGATTTTTTGGTAGGAGACCGATGGGAAGCATAGCTACATCCGGTCAGAAGGTTAATGGATGTCAACCTATCTGACGAGTCTAATAGTATTCACTGGAATTTAACTACGAATGTCATTTTCCCAGTGAAATATATGTATTTGGACCTAATAGATTTTGGTCCAGTTCAGAAACCGACACATATTTGGAAGATCAAAATATCGTTAAAAATCAAAGTCTTCATGTGGGTTGTTGACAAGGAGGTGGTTCTAACTAAGGATAACTTGGCAAAACGAAATTGGGAGGGTAGTCAAAGATGTAGCTTTTGCGATCACGATGAAACCATCGAAGACCTCTTTCTCGATTGTCCGTTGGCCAAACTATTATGGTGCTCGGTCCATATAGCCTTTAATATTACCCCTCCAAATAGTATTCACATATTATTTGAGACGTGACTAAATGGAGTAGAGGCAAATATTGCGATACATATTCGGATGTGAGTATGTGCATTACTTTGGGCAATATGGAACTTTAGAAATGACATGGTTTTTAATAGACAAACTTGTATAATTTTTTTGCAGGTTATCTACATGCCCACTGCTTGGATCTGTATGTGGTCATTACTCACTTGTGTGAAAGCCAAAGAGCCTTTGGTTGCCCAATGGGAGATGGTAGCTCGGAATATCTACAACGATTTCAATGGCGGTCTGGTAAAAGGATAGGCGTTTAGTCATCTCGTTCTATTTTTGCCGGTTGTGACATATTATACTTTTTTTTCTTCAACTCCGAGCGAGCTTGTTCTAGAACACAGACTTTTCGGTCATTTTTCTTAATAAAGGGGCTAATGAATCACTTTGATGCAGAGGTCGGAGGTAATCCCCCTTTTCTAAAAAAGACCTCTGCTAAGTGGTGAAATCGAGCCTATGGATTGAGGTTCTCCAATGGATGCAAAAAGTTGATTGTTGGAATCCTAAGATGTTCACACTAACTCCCAGCCTGTCTTAATATATCTCCATCAACGTCGCCCTCATGAGTTTGTCAATTTTATTGTAAATGTCCTCACAATGATTGGCTGGCTTTCCTTGTCCCAGTGGCTACCTTGCACCTAAGTACACCATGAGAGGCCACATGACTGAGATGATTGGTTTGTTTGCATTCGGCGTGGTACCGCTGGAGATTGTTGCTGCTGAATTGAACCATTACACTAGGCTTGAAGAGGATACAACTGTATACTTATATTAATAAAGGTAAGGTCATTAAAGTCCACAGTAAATTAGAAAGTAAAGCCACAACTATGCTTTGGCCAGTGTGCCGTCGGCAAAATCTACAGTTGAAATTTTTATTACGATCAATGAAACTCTGGATGTTTTCAGGTGTGGGACCTGTACAAGAACATCAACCCCCTCGACTTTTTGGATCCAAAGTTGTCAAAATTCAACAGCGAGGAGGTGCTTCGGGTGATCCGCGTCGCACTCATCTGCACCTAGGGGTCACCCCACCGACACCCATCCATGTCGAGGGTGGTGTCGATGCTGACGGGAGACATGGATATGGATGGGGAGGAGGTGATGAAGTCAAGCTACAACGCAGAGTGGCAGGTCGAGACCGGGAGCAGCAATAGCTACAATGGCACGAGCAGCCAGGCTGGTCTGCCGTGGTCGTCGACAATACAACAGTCTTTTAGCGCCTGACCTGCTGCGGGCAGGGATGCCACACCGGCGACCGGAACTGTCACCGACGTTCTCTTCCATCATCAACGAGGGCAGGTGAGGCGCGTGTGCACGCCGAGGTGTTTGTTAGTTCTCATCGTGAGGTGGTAGAAACTACTAGAAGTAATTGCCTAATTGGCAGGGCGAAGGAGATTACCTTTATTTTCGTTTGCCATGAATGCTAAATTATTTTCATGTTGTATGAATGCACAAGATATCCTTGCACATGGTCAACATGTACAGCACAGGACAATGGTCCCCATTGTCATTGGCTGTATAGTGATACTATGCACTGGGTGTCTTAATTAGTTGAGCCTCCTATGGTTCTCTACATATTGCATAGCACATCTATTTATACATCAAAGCTGAAACACTTAGTCCAGCAATTCAAGCTTGTTGTCTGATACTTTTATCTTCGGCTTTTGTAGGCCCAATAGTAAGCACGGAAGAGGAAGAAAGGGAAAGCATAAGAGCACTAGGAATGGGAACATGGAGGAAAGCTTAACTCTTCTATTTTCACCTCTAGTGTTGGAGGTGCAAATATTTAGTTGTTTGCTTTCGTGATGTGTCCATTCCTATGGTTCTTGAGCAATCCTTCCTCTTCCCTTTATCTTGTGCAATAGATTGACGAATGAATCGTAAATACGTGTGCACATACTTAGATAACCTCGGATCTAGAAGGCTAGTCGAGAAGAGGAAGAAAAGAGAGCCTGGGAGCAGTGGGAATGGGAATATGGAGGAAACCCTAACTTGCTTTGCTTCCACCTCTAGTGCAGAAGGTGAGAATTCAGTTTGGTGTTTCCCGATGTCTCCTATTCCTATTGTTCTCTAGCACTCCTTCCTTTTCTTTGGCTTGCTTGGTTACTTTAGCATAGAAAAAAAATACGCACATATTCTATGTGAGATCTCAAAAGCGAGCTCTGAAGAGGAAGATATAGAGGTGTAAGAGCGGTGGGAATGAGAACATAGAGGAAAGCCTAACTTATTGGTTCTTCATCTCTTGTGTGGTGGTGGAAAATTGGTTTGGTATTTCCTGATGCCTCTCATTCCTATCGTTCTTATGCGCTCCTTCCTCTTCCTTTTCCTTGTTAAATTCCTTTAGCAGGAAATGAACACATATTTGTGCATATATTTAGGTTATATGAGATGTCTACCGCGAGATAGAAAGTGGAAAAAAGAGGGCCTAAGAGAGGTGAGCATAGGAACATAATGGAAGGCTAAAAACCTCAGTTCCTCATCTAACACCGGAAGAGGCTTTGTTTTGATTTTCATGCACCCGTGCCTATTGTTCTTCGGTGTTCATTCCTCTTCCTTTTGGATCACACAACATAAAAATGATTCATAGTATTAAAATGATTTCTTTCAAGTTCATACACCCTGCACAGTTGAATTGCTATTTTCTATCTTTGTTTCTTTGGCATGCCTTAAACCAGTCATAGGATAAGATGTCGACTTAACAAGCTAACTGGTTCATGCTTGATAATCTGGTAGTACTATTTCATTTTCAAGATTCTACTAGCACCATGAAACACACCAAGACATTTAATTTACATGTCATGTAGTACATATATGAAGTACACTTTATGAATGGATTTACTTCACTCGTGAACCTCGGTGGGTGTTTGCATTGCAACCCATGTGATTTGATCCTTCTAGGGATGGTGCCGATCTACATGGTTGTAACTAGGAAGTCCTTCAAAGGGTGGAATAATTACTGAATATCTTCAGGACCTCGTTCTATGTGTCTGAACCTTGTCCCTAAAATACTAAGTGGTTCATTTTGTTACTTACGCAATCCACATTGAACCAATATCTATAGGGAGTGCTGACTAAATATATTTTTAGCATCAATTAGCATCCACCGTGTAAAATGATCTGAATCACATAAACTGTTCCTATAGAGGTCACACATGGGCATAGAAAATGGATAGATAACACATACCAAGAAGAAGCAACCATGACTATGAAATGATCAATCAACAACTCGACAAACTCTAAACTCCAATTCTACACTTGATCACAAAACTATAGTTTTTGACGCACTGTTTAGAGACACAAGTTATTCCCCCAGTCTCAAATCTCAGTGCATGTTCGCATTGCAAACTGAGTGATTTGGTCCGAGGGATGGTGACTGAACCACAAGGTTGTAACTGTGAAGTACTTTTCAATCAGAAGAAGTACCGAGCTATCTTCAGGAACTCGTTCTTCCTTTGTGTCTGCAACTTGTTCTAAAAATACAAGGTGGAAGTGGCGGAGCATCAGTAGGACAAAACTGGGCCCTGGCCCCCTTCCAAGATATTATTTTGCCAAATAGGCCTGTATTTATGTTAATCACTCCGCTAATTCTCCGACGTCTGAAAATTGAAAAAACAGGCCTAACCCGACCTGTGTGCAGCGGTACCGCGCCGCACTGGGCCTTCCCCTACCGGCACTCAAGGCCCTCTACCCTCACCCCTCTCCTCCCTCCGTCGTCGCCGGAGGCACCTCCCAAGAAAGCCTGCGTGACGTGGCGGCGGCGGGGCTCTTGCTGGTTATTGCTAGGCGTGTTGGCGGTGGCGCCCGTTCCCACTCCTTCTGTTGTGTTGTCTTTGGTGGTGGTTAGAGTGATGATGTTGCGGGCGATTGATCACTGTGGCAGGGTCTTCTTTTCTCCGTTTCCCTCTTTTTTTGCTGTGTGCATCCGGAATGTTTTTAGGCATCTTATTGGTGCAAAGACTAGGAGTAATTGGTGTCTACTTGATATTACCATATTTCTTCTTTAAAAAAATCTCTGGAGTCTCTGATCACCATATCTTTTTCATACACCCATCTGGCACCTCCTAAAATATGCTTCACACTCCGCCATTGTTAGGTGGTTCAGCGTATTGCCTAGATGACTCATGGTGAATCGATGTGGATAGTGAGTTCGGACAAGGACGTAAACGGTATGCTTCCACCAATGGGTTGTCTCAAGATTCTTGTTTTTCTATATCTCTCCTTCTATGTATCTGTGAAAAACCTACATAATTCAGATGCCAAATTACTTACACAACAGCGAGCCTGTATATTTTTTCCTCTAGTAACGACCTGTACAAGCGTTCTAGTTTTGCTATTACATAATGTGTTCATCATGAGCTAATCACTTTATCATCTATTCTATTGTAGCTAATTTATGAAGTCCATAAGTACCAATTGTAACTCGAATGTTCTTTTCCATCATTTCAATTTTTTTCTATATTTAATTTGTACAATTTCATATTATTTTTGTTTTTAGACCATAACTTCTGCTTGCTAACTTTTTTGCTTCATATTATTCTTATTTTTACCCGTAACATTTGGTTCTACCATTCTATATAAATGCACAATTTGATAAAAATGAGATATCAGCTTTCAAATGTTGGTAAGTAGAAGATCTTCCTGCATGTGTTGGGACTTAACAGTACATGACAATAGGACAAGGCCCTGTTATTGTGTGGCCCCATTGTCATTGGTTGTAGATTGGTGCGCCATGCATTGCGAGTCTTCAATGCTTGTGCTTCTTAAGGTTCTCCATATAGAGTGGCCTACGTACAACCTACTTACAGTGTGAAACACTTTGTCCAACACTTCAAGCTTGGTGTTTACATATTTGATAGTTTTGTAGGCACTGATAGTGAGCCATGAAGAGGAAGAAAGAGAGATCTTGAGAGCGCTAGGAATGGGAATATGGAGGAAGGCCAAACATATTTGTTTTCACCTCTAGTTTTGGAGGTACAAATATTATGTTTTGTGTTTTCTCGATGCCTCCCATTCCTATGGTTCTTGAGCACTCCCTCCTCTTCCGTTCTACTTGCAGAATAGATTAATGCATAATCGTAAATATGCATGCACATATTTAGATAATTCAAGATCTAGAAAGCTAGTCGAGAAGAGGAAGAAAAGAGAGCCCGAGAGCAGTGAGAATGGGACACATGGAGGAAACCGTAAGGGGGACGGTTAAAGTTGCAGTTGTTGTACCATATTCACCACTTCTGAGCCGTGAGGTGTAAATTCTGCACATCAAAATGATAACAGAAAAGTTGCACCGTCAGAAATCGCAATGTCCACACAGGTTTAACGAAACACATCAGATGATTACACAGATTTAATCTTTTAGGTGTTACTAGGTGAATTAAACCTCAAAAGGCTACTTTCCCTAGACATGATTCATGATTCAGAAATTAAATGCATAACAAAATGAAATAGTAAAATATTACAGTATGACGATTAACTCAAACAGGATGATGAAACAAATATGAGTGTGCGAGGGAAAAATGATATTATCACGAGAGAGGAACCTTGAACAAAAGGGGTGTTTTTTTAGTTTTTATGACCACCGCTACCCCCGAGAGCCAGGGGTATTGGCTTCAGTGGTTCGAATTTGAAAAACTTATGAGCATAAACCAAAATAAAGGACTGATTAAAGCCAAAATTTGATTCTGAGCACGGGCTCAGATGCTCCCGATATCCCAGGTATCGCTTTACCTCGAGATCAAAGCGCTAGCCGGTATTGCACTCCCGTATAACTCGCGTATTCGCTCAGAAATAAAAACAACCTCGTCACATTTATTGTTGTTTGTTGGGGAAGCACGGTCTATAGGAAATCCCAACGGCCCTGATGTTTCCCTGGGCCTAGCTGTACAGGCTTTCCACCTCAGCCGGCTCACTTAATCTTCCTCACGATCCCACCTAGTTTCATCCTCAGCTGGCTCACTTCGTCTTCCTCAGCCGTCTCACTTCGTCTTCCTCACAACCCCACCTAGTTTAACCGTGCCCTTCTTGCACGGCAGTCATGGAGGTTATTACAACAGCTGAGCTCTTTGTGTGTGTGTGTATGTTGAAGGCAATATATTACTCGAGCGGAATGATACTTTCAGCTGAGCTAGGCAGCCGACCCTCGCAGGTGAGGTGCGTGTGCATGCCAAGGTGTTTGTTAGTTCTCATCGTCAACTGGTAGCAACTACTAGAAGTAATTGCCTAATTGGTAGGGCGAAGGAGAGTACTTTTATTTTCTTCCGCCGTGAACGCTAAATTATTTTCCTGCTATATGAATGCAAAAGATATCCTTGCACATGCTCAACATGTACAGCCCAGGACAATGGTCCCCATTGTCATTGGCTGCATAGTGATACTACGCACAGGGTGTCTTAATTAGTTGATCCTCCTATGGTTATCTACATAGTGCATAGCACATCTATTTATACATCAAAGCTGAAACCCTTAGTCCAGCAATTCTTGCTTGTTGTCTGATACTTTTATCTTTGGCTTTTGTAGGCTCAATAGTAAGCAGAGAAGAGGAAGAAAGAGAAAACATAAGAGCACACGGAATGGGAACATGGAGGAAAGCTTAACTCTTCTTTTTTCACCTCTAGTGTTGGAGGTGTAAATATTTAGTTGTGTGCTTTCTTGATGTCTCCCATTCCTATGGTTCTTGAGCACTCGTTCCTCTTCCCTTTAGCTTGTGAAATAGATTGATGAATAAACAGTAAATACGTGTGCACATACTTTGAAAACCTCGGATCTAGAAGGCTAGTCGAGAAGAGGAAGAAAAGAGAGCCTGGGAGCAGTGGGAATGGGAATATGGAGGAAACCCTAACTTGCTTTGCTTCCACCTCTAGTGTAGAAGGTGAGAATTCAGTTTGGTATTTCCTGATGTCTCCTATTCCTATTGTTCTCTAGCACTCCTTCCTTTTATTTGGCTTGCCTGGTTACTTTAGCATAGAAATAAAATATATGCACACATATTCGATGTGAGATCTGAAAAGCGAGCTTGGAAGAGGAAGAAATAGAGGTCCTAAGAGCGGTGGGAATGAGAACATAGAGGAAAGCCTAACTTATTGGTTCTTCATCTCTTGTGTGGTGGTGGAAAATTGGTTTGGTATTTCCCGATGCCTCTCATTCCTATTGTTCTTATGCGCTCCTTCCTCTTCCATTTTCCTTGTTAAATTCCTTTAGCAGGAAAATAACACATATTTGTGCATATATTTAGGTTATATGAGATGTCCACTGAGAGACAGAAAGTGGAAAAAAAGAGGGCCTAAGAGAGGTGAGCATAGGACCATGATGGCAGGCTAAAAACCTCAGTTCCTCATCTAACACCGGAAGAGGCTTTGTTTTGATTTTTCATGCACCCGTGCCTATTGTTCTTTGGTGTTCATTCCTCTTCCTTTTGGATCACACAACATAAAATGATTCATAGTATTAAAGTGATTTCTTTCAAGTTCATACACCCTGCATATTTGAATTGCTATTTTCTATCTTTGTTTCTTTGGCATGCCTTAGACCAGTCATAGGGTACGATGTCGACTTAACAAGCTAACTGGTTCATGCTTGATAATCTGGTAGTACTATTTCATTTTCAAGATTCTACTAGCACCATGAAACACACCAAGACATTTAATTTACATGTCATGTAGTACATATATGAAGTACACATTGTTATCTCTGGAAAAGGGCCATGTAGTCATAGAAACATAAATAAGCACACTTTATGAATGGATTTGCTTCACTCTTGAACCTCGGTGGGTGTTTGCATTGCAACCCATGTGATTTGATCCTTCTAGTGATGGCGCCGATCTACATGGTTGTAACTAGGAAGTCCTTCGAAGGGTGGAATAATTACTGAAATATCTTCAGGACCTTGTTCTTTGTGTCTGAACCTTGTCCCTAAAATACTAGGTGGTTCATTTGTTACTTAGGTAATCCACATTGAACCGATATCTATAGGGAGTTCAGACTAAATATATTCTTAGCATCAATTAGCATCCACCATGTAAAATGATCTGAATCACATAAACTGTTCCTATAGAGGTCACATATGGGCATAGCAAATGGATAGATAACACATACTGGGAAGAACCAACTATGACTATGAAATGATCTATCAACAACTCAACAAACTCTAAACTCCAATTCTACACTTGATCACAAAACTATAGTTTTTGACGCACTGTTTAGAGACACAACTTATTTCCCCCAGTCTCAAACCTCAGTGCATGTTCGCATTGCAAACTGAGTGATTTGGTCCGAGGGATGGTGAATGAATCACAAGATTGTAACTGTGAAGTACTTTTCGATTAGAAGAAGTACCAAGCTATCTTCAGTAACTCGCTATTCCTTTGTGTCTGAAACTTGTTTTGAAAATACAAGGGTGGCAGTGGTGGAGCATGAGCTGGACAAAACTGGGCCCTGGCCCCCTTCCAAGATATTATTTTGCGAAATAGGCCTGTATTTATGTTAATCACTCCGCTAATTCCCTTACGTCTGAAAATTAAAAAAAATAGGCCTAACCCGACCCGTGTGCAGCGGTACCGCGCCGCACAGGGCCTTCCCCTACCGGCACTCAAGGCCCTCTACCCTCACCCCTCTCCTCCCTCCGTCGTCGCCAGAGGCACCTCCCAAGAAAGCCTGCGTGACGTGGCGGCGGCGGGGCTCTTGCTGGTTATTGCTAGGCATGTTGGCGGTGGCGCCCGTTCCCACTCCTTCTGATGTGTTGTCTTTGGTGGTGGTTAGAGTGATGATGTTGCGGGCGATTGATCACTGTGGCAGGGTCTTCTTTTCTCCGTTCCCCTCTTTTTTGGCTGTGTGCATCCTGAATGTTTTTAGGCATCTTGTTGGTGCAAAGACTAGGAATAATTGGTGTCTACTTGATATTAACATATTTCTTATTTTAAAAAATCTCTGGCGTCTCTGATCACCATATCTTGTTCATACACTCATCTGGCACCTCCTAAATTATGCTTCACACTCCGCCACTGTTAGGTGGTTCATCGTATTGCCTAGATGACCCATGGAGAATCGATGTGGCTAGTGAGTTCAGACAAGGATGTGAACGGTATGCTTCCACCAATGGATTGTGGCTCAAGATTCATGTTTTTCTATATCTCTCCATCTATGTATCTGTGTACAACCTACATAATTCAGATGCCAAATTACTTACACAACAGCAAGCATGTATATGTTTTCCTCTAGTAACGACCTATACAAGCATTCTAGTTTTGCTATTACATAAAGTGTTCATCATGAGATAATCACATTATCATCTATTTTATTGTAGCTAATTTATGAAGTCCATGTGTAGCAATTGTATCGAATGTTCTTTTCCATCATTTCAATTTTTTTTTATATTTAATTTGTACAATTTCATATTATTTTTGTTTTTAGATCATAACTTCTGCTTACTAACTTTTTTTGCTTCATATTATTCTGATTTTTACCCGTAACATTTGGTTCTACCATTCTATATAAATGCACAATTTGATAAAATGAGATATTAGATTTCAGATGTTGGTAAGTAGAAGATCTCCTTGCATGTGTTGGGACTTAAGAGTACATGACAATAGGACAAGGCCCTGTTTAATGTGTGGCCCCATTGTCATTGGTTGTAGATTGGTGCGCCATGCACTGCGAGTCTTCAATGCTTGCGCTTCTTAAGGTTCTCTATATAGAGTGGCCTACGTATAGTCTATTTATAGTCTGAAACACTTTGTCCAAGACTTCAAGTTGGGTGTTTACTTTTTTGAGAGTTTTGTAGGCACTGATAGTGAGCCGTGAAGAGGAAGAAAGAGAGATCTTGAGAGCGCTAGGAATGGGAATATGGAGGAAAGCCAAACATATTTGTTTTCACCTCTAGTGTTGGAGGTACAAATATTACGTTTAGTGTTTTCCCGATGCCTCCCATTCCTACGGTTCTTGAGCACTCCCTCCTCTTCCGTTCTACTTGCAGAATTGATTAATGCATAATCGTAAATATGCATGCACATATTTAGATAATCCAAGATCTAGAAAGCTAGTCGAGAAGAGGAAGAAAAGAGAGCCTAAGAGCAGTGAGAATGGGACACATGGAGAAACCCTAAGGGGGGGGCGGTTGAAGTTGTAGCTGTTGTACCATATTCACCACTAATGGGTAGAGTATTTAAGCCAGCTGATTCAACCTCCATTTCTGAGCCGTGAGGTGTATATTCTGCACATGGAAATCATAACAAAAAAGTTGCTCCGTTAGAAATTGCAATGTCCACACAGGTTTAACTAAACACATCAGATGATTACACAAATTTAATCTTTTAGGTGTTACTAGGTGAATATTCGTTACTGGAGCTCTGAGACAAGATTTTTATCAAACCACAAAAGGCTACTTTCCCTAGACACGATTCATGATTCAGATATTAAATGCATAACCAAATGATATGGTAAAACATTACAGTATGACGATCAACTCAAACAGGATGACGAACCAAATATGAGTGCGCGAGGGAAAAAATGTAATTATCACGAGAGATGAACCTTGAACAAAAGGGGTATTGGTTTTTTTAGTTTTTAAGAACACCGCTACCCCCGAGAGCCAGGGGTATTGGCTTCAGCGGTTTAAATTTGAAAAACTTATGAGCATAAACCAAATAAAGGACTAATTCAAGCAAAATTTTGATTTTGAGCACGGGCTCAAATGCTCCTGATATCCCAGGCATCACTTTACCTTGAGATCGCAGCGCTAGCCAGTATTGCACTCCCGTATAACTCGTGTATTCGCTCAGAAATAAAAACAGGCCCGTCACATTTATTGTTGTTTGTTGGGGAAGCATCGTCCCGGTCCATAGGAAATGCCAATGGTCCTGATGTTTTCCTGGGCCTTGCTGTATAGGCTTTCCACCTCAGCCGGCTCACTTCGTCTTCCTCACGACCCCACCTAGTTTCATTCTCAGCCGTCTCACTTTGTCTTCCTCAGCCGGCTCACTTCGTCTTCCTCACAACCCCACCTAGTTTAACCTTGCCCTTCTTGCACAACAATCATGGATGTTACTACAACAGCCGAGCTATTTGTGTGTGCGTATGCTGAAGGCGATATATTACCCGACTGGAACGATACTTTCAGCTGAGCTCGGCAGCCGAACCTCGCACGTGAGTTGTGTGTGCACGCCAAGGTGGTTGTTAGTTCTCATCGTCAGGTGGTAGCAACTACTAGAAGTAATTGCCCAATTGGTAGGGCGAAAGAGAGTACTTTTATTTTCTTCTGTCGTGAACGCTAAATTATTTTCCTGCTTATGAATGTAGAAGATATCCTTCCACATGCTCAACATGTACATCACAGGACAATTGTCCCCATTGTCATTGACTGTATAGTGATACTATGCACTAGGTGTCTTAATTAGTTGATCATCCTAAGGTTCCCTACATAGTGCATAGCACATATATTTATACATCAAAGCTGAAACACTTAGTCCAGCAATTCAAGCTTGTTGTCTGATACTTTTATCTTCGGCTTTTGTAGGCTCAATAGTAAGCAGGGAAGAGAAAGAAAGAGAAAGCAAGAGAGCACTAGGAATAGGAACATGGAGGAAAGCTTAACTCTTCTATTTTCACCTCTAGTGTTGGAGGTGCAAATATTTAGTTGTGTGATTTTCTGATGTCTCCCATTCCTATGGTTCATGAGCACGCCTTCCTCTTCCCTTTAGCTTGCGCAATAGATTAATGCATAAACCCTAAATATGTGTGGACATGCTTAGATAACCTCGGATCTAGAAGGCTAGTCGAGAAGAGGAAGAAAAGAGAGCCTCGGAGCAGTGGGAATGGGAATATGGAGGAAACCCTAACTTGCTTTGCTTCCGCCTCTAGTGCAGAAGGTGAGAATTCAGTTTGGTGTCTCCCGATGTCTCCTATTCCTATTGTTCTCTAGCACTCCTTCCTTTTCTTTGGCTTGCTTGGTGACTTTAGCATAGAAATAAAATATATGCACACATATTCGATGTGAGATCTCAAAAGCGAGCTAGGAAGTGGAAGAAATAGAGGGCCTAAGAGCGGTGGGATTGAGAATATAGAGGAAAGCCTAACTTATTGGTTCTTCATCTCTTGTGTAGTGGTGGAAAATTGGTTTGGTATTTCCCGATGCCTCTCATTCCTATCGTTCTTATGTCGCTCCTTCCTCTTCCTTTTTCCTTGTTAAATTTCTTTAGCAGGAAAAGAACACATATTTCTGCATATATTTAGGTTATATGAGATGTCAACCACGAGACAGAAAGTTGAAAAAAAGAGGGCCTAAGAGAGGTGAGCATAGGAACAGGATGGAAGGCTAAAAACCTCAGTTACTCATCTAACACCAGAAGAGGCTTTGTTTTGATTTTTCATGCACCCGTGCCTATTATTCTTTGGTGTTCATTCCTCTTCCTTTTGGATCACACAACATAAAAATGATTCATAGTATTAAAATGATTTCTTTCAAGTTCATACACCCTGCATAGTTGAATTGCTATTTTCTATATTTGTTTCTTTGGCATGCCTTAAACCAGTCATAGGGTACGATGTCGACTTAACAAGCCAACTTCTTTATACTTGATAATCTGGTAGTACTATTTCCTTCTTAAGATTCTACTAGCGCCATGAAACACACCAAGACATTTAATTTGCATGTCATGTAGTACATATATGAAGTACACATTGTTATATCTGGAAAAGGGCCAGTTTGTCATAGAAACAAAAATAAGCACACTTTATGAATGGATTTGCTTCACTCTTGAACCTCGGTGGGTGTTTGCATTGCAACCCATGTAATTTGATCCTTCAAGTGATGGTGCCTGTCTACATGGTTTTAACTAGGAAGTCCTTCGAAGGGTGGAATAATTACTGAAACATCATCAGGACCTCGTTCTTTGTGTCTGAACCTTGTGCCTAAAATATTAGGTGGTACATTTTGTTACTTAGGTAATCCACATTAAACCGATATCTATAAGGAGCTCAGACTAAATATATTTTTAGCATCAATTAGCATCCACCATGTAAAATGATCTGAATCACATAAACTATTCCTATAGAGGTCACACATGGGCATAGAAAATGGATAGGTAACACATACCAGGAAGAAGCAACCATGACTATGAAATAATCTATCAACAACTCTGCAAACTCTAAACTCCAATTCTGCACATGATCACAAAACTATAGTTTTTTACGCACTGTTTAGAGACGCAACTTATTTCACCCAGTCTCGAACCTCAATGCATGTTCACAATGCAAACTGGGTGATTTGGTCCGAGGGATGGTGACTGAACCACTAGGTTGTAACTGTGAAGTACTTTTCGATTAGAAGAAGTACCGAGCTCTCTTTAGGAACTCGCTCTTCCTTTGTGTCTGAAATTTTTTCTGAAAATACAAGGTGGCAGTGGCAGAGTATTAGCTGGACAAAACTGGGCCCTGGCCCCCTTCCAAGATATTATTTTGCCAAATAGGCCTGTATTTATGTTAATCACTCCGCTAATTCTCTGACGTCTGAAAATAGAAAAAACTGGCCTAACCCGACCCGTGTGCAGCGGCACCGCGCCGCACCGGGCCTTCCCCTACCGGCACTCAAGGCCCTCTACCCTCACCCCTCTCCTCCCTCTATCGTCGCCGGAGGCACCGCCCCAAAAATCTTGCGTGACGTGGCGGCGACGGGGCTCCTGCTGGTTATTGCTAGGCGTGGTGGCGGTGGCGCCCATTCCCACTCCTTCAGCTGTGTTGTCTTTGGTGGTGGTTAGAGTGATGCTATTGCGGGCGATTGATCACTATCGTAGGATCTTCTTTTCTCCTTTCCCTCTTTTTTGGCTGTGTGCATCCTGAATGTTTTTAGGCATATTGTTGGTGCAAAGACTAGGAGTAATTGGTGTCTACTAGATATTAAGATATTTCTTCTTTTAAAAAATCTCTGGCTTCTCTGATCACCATATCTTTTGCATACACTCATCTAGCACATCCTAAAATATGCTTCACACTCCGCCACGGTTAGGTGGTTTGGCGTATTGCCTAGATGACCCATGCTGAATCGATGTGGATAGTGAGTTCGGACAAGGACGTAAACGGTATGCTTCCACCAATGGATTGTTGCTCAAGATTCTTGTTTTTCTATATCTCTCCTTCTATGTATCTGTGTACAACCTACATAATTCAGATGCCAAATTACTTACACACCAGCGAGCCTGTATATTTTTTCCTCGAGTAACGACCTGTACATGCGTTCTAGTTTTGCTATTACATAATCAGTTCATCATGAGCTTATCAAATTATCATCTATTCTATTGTAGATAATTTATGAAGTCCACGTGTACCAATTGTAACTCGAATGTTCTTTTCATCATTTCAATTTTTTTTCTATATTTAATTTGTACAATTTCATATTATTTTTGTTTTTAGATCATAACTTTTGCTTGCTAACTTTTTTTGCTTTATATTATTCTTATTTTTACCCGTAACATTTGGTTCTACCATTCAATATAAATGCACAATTTGATAAAATGAGATATCAGCTTTCAGATGTTGGTAAGTAGAAGATCTCCCTGCATGTGCTGGGACATAAGAGTACATAACAATAGGACAAGGCCATGTTATTGTGTTGCCCCATTGTTATTGGTTGTAGATTGGTGCTCCATGCACTGCGAGTCTTCAATGCTTGCGCTTCTTAAGGTTCTTCATATAGAGTGGCCTACGTACAGTCTATTTATAGTCTGAAACCATTTGTCCAACACTTCAAGCTTGGTATTACTAATTTGAGAGTTTTGTAGGCACTGATAGTGAGCCGTGAAGAGGAAGAAAGAGAGATCTTCAGAGCACTAGGAATGGGAATATGGAGGAAAGCCAAACATATTTGTTTTCACCTCTAGTGTTGGAGGTACAAATATTATGTTTAGTGTTTTCCAGATGCCTCCCATTCCTATGGTTCTTGAGCACTCCCTCCTCTTCCGTTCTACTTGTAGAATAGATTAATGCATAATCGTAAATATGCATGCACATATTTAGATAATCCAAGATCTAGAAAGCTAGTCGAGAAGAGGAAGAAAAGAGAGCCCGAGAGCAGTGAGAATGGGACACATGGAGGAAACCCTAAGTGGGACGGTTGAAGTTGCAGCTATTCTAACATATTCACCACCAAAGGGTAGAGCATTTAAGCCACCTGATTCAACCTCCACTTCTGAGCCGTGAGGTGTAGATTCTGCACATGGAAATGATAACAGAAAAGTTGCTCCATCAGAAATCGTAATGTCCACACAGGTTTAACTAAACACATCAGATGATTACACATATTTAATCTTTTAGGTGTTAGTAGGTGAATATTTGTTACTCGACCTCTGAGACAAGATTTTTATCAAAACCTCAAAAGGCTACTTCCCCTAGACATGATTCATGATTCAGAAATTAAGTGCATAACCAAATGATAAGGTAAAACATTACAGTGTGACGATCAACTCAAACGGGATGATGAAACAAATATGAGCATGCGGGGGAAAAATGATATTATCACGAGAGCCAGGGGTATTGGCTTTTTTTTAGTTTTTAAGACCACCGCTACCCCCGAGAGCCAGGGGTATTGGCTTCAGTGGTTCGAATTTGAAAAACTTATGAGCATAACCAAAATAAAGGACTAATTAAAGCGAAAATTTGATTATGAGCACGGGCTCAGATGCTCCCGATATCCCAGGCATCGCTTTACCTCGAGATCGCAGCGCTAGCCAGTATTGCACTCCCGTATAACTCGCGTATTCGCTCAGAAATAAAAACAGGCCCATCACATTTATTGTTGTTTGTTGGGGAAGCGTCGTCCCGGTCCATAGGAAATGCCAACGGCCCTGATGTTTTGCCGGGCCTCGCTGTACACGCTTTCCACCTCATCCGGCTCACTTTGTCTTCCTCACGACCCGACCTAGTTTCATCCTCAGCCGGCTCACTTCGTCTTCCTCAACCGACGCACTTCATCTTCCTCACGACCCCACCTAGTTTAACATTTCCCTTCTTGCACGACAGCCACATGGAGGTTACTACAACAGCCGAGCTCTTTGTGTGTGCCTATGCTGAAGGCGATATATTACCCGAGCGGAACGATACTTTCAGCTGACCTAGGCAGCAGACCCTCGCAGGTGAGGTGCGTCTGCACACCAAGGTGTTTGTTATTTCTCATCGTCAGGTGGTAGCAACTACTAGAAGTAATTGGCTAATTGGCAGGGTGAAGGAGAGTACTTTTTTTTCTTCTGCCGTGAACGCTAAATTATTTTCCTGTTGTATGAATGCAGAAGATATCCTTGCACATGCTCAACATGTACAGCACAGGACAATGGTCCCCATTGTCATTGGCTGTATAATGATACTATGCACTGGGTGTCTTAATTAGTTGATCCTCCTATGGTTCTCTACATAGTGCATAGCACATCTATTTATACATCAAAGCTGAAACACTTAGTCCAGCAATTCAAGCTTTTTGTCTGATACTTTTATCTTCGGCTTTTGTAGGCTCAATAGTAAGCAGGGAAGAGGAAGAAAGAGAAAGCATAAGAGCACTAGGAATGGGAACATGGAGGAAAGCTTAACTCTTCTATTTTCACCTCTAGTGTTGGAGATGCAAATATTTAGTTGTGTGCTTTCCTGATGTCTCCCATTCCTATATATGGTTCTTGAGCACTCCTTCCTCTTCCCTTTAGCTTGCGCAATAGATTAATGCATAAACCGTAAATATGTGTGCACATACTTAGATAACCGCGGATCTAGAAGGCTAGTCGAGAAGAGGAAGAAAAGAGAGCCTGGGAGCAGTGCGAATGGGAATATGGAGGAAACCTTAACTTGCTTTGCTTCCACCTCTAGTGTAGAAGGTGAGAATTCAGTTTGGTGTTTCCCAATGTCTCCTATTCCTATTGTTCTCTAGCACTGCTTCCTTTTCTTTGGCTTGCTTGGTTACTTTAGCATAGAAATAAGATATATGCGCACATATTCGATGTGAGATCTCAAAAGCGAGCTAGGAAGAGGAAGAAATAGAGGGCCTAAGAGCGGTTGGAATGAGAACATAGAGGAAAGCCTAACTTATTGGTTCTTCATCTCTTGTGTGGTGGTGGAAAATTGGTTTGGTATTTCCCGATGCCACTCATTCCTATCGTTCTTATGCGCTCCTTCCTCTTCCTTTTTCCTTGTTAAATTCCTTTTGCAGGAAAAGAACACATATTTGTGCATATATTTAGGCTATATGAGATGTCCACCGCGAGACAGAAAGTTGAAAAAAAGAGGGCCTAAGAGAGGTGAGCATGGGAACATGATGGAAGGCTAAAAACCTCAGTTCCTCATCTAACACCGGAAGAGGCTTTGTTTTGATTTTTCATGCACCCATGCCTATTGTTCTTTGGTGTTCATTCCTCTTCCTTTTGGATCACACAACATAAAAATGATTCATAGTATTAAAATGATTTCTTTCAAGTTCATACACCCTGCATAGTTGAATTGCTATTTTCTATCTTTGTTTCTTTGGCATGCCTTAAACCAGTCATAGGGTAAGATGTCGACTTAACAAGCCAACTGGTTCATACTTACTAATCTGGTAGTACTATTTCCTTTTTAAGATTCTACTAGCGCCATGAAACACACCAAGACATTTAATTTACATGTCATGTAGTACATATATGAAGTACACATTCTTATATCTGGAAAAGGGCCAGGTAGTCGTAGAAACATAAATAAGCACACTTTATGAATGGATTTGCTGCACTCTTGAACCTCGGTGGGTGTTTGCATTGCAACCCATGTGATTTGATCCTTCTAGTGATGGCGCCGATCTACATGCTTGTAACTAGGAAGTCCCTCGAAGGGTGGAATAATTACTGAAATATCTTCAGGACCTTGTTCTTTGTGTCTAAACCTTGTCCCTAAAATACTAGGTGGTTAATTTTGTTACTTAGGTAATCCACATTGAACCGATATCTATAGGGAGTTCAGACTAAATATATTTTTAGCATCAATTAGCATCCACCATGTAAAATGATCTGAATCACATAAACTGTTCGTATAGAGGTCACACATGGGCATAGCAAATGGATAGATAACACATACCGGAAAGAACCAATTATGACTATGAAATGATCTATCAACAACTCAACAAACTCTAAACTCCAATTCTACACTTGATCACAAAACTATAGTTTTTGACGCACTGTTTAGAGACACAACTTATTTCCCCCAGTCTCAAACCTCAGTGCATGTTCGCATTGCAAACTGGGTGATTTGGTCCGAGGGATGGTGAATGAATCACAATATTGTAACTGTGAAGTACTTTTCGATTAGAAGAAGTACCAAGCTATCTTCGGGAACTCACTATTCCTTTGTGTCTGAAACCTCTTCTGAAAATACAAGGTGCCAGTGGCGGAGCATCAGCAGGACAAAACTGGGCCCTGGCCCCCTTCCAAGATCTTATTTTGCCAAATAGGCTTGTATTTATGTTAATCACTCTGCTAATTCTCCGACGTCTGGAAATTGAAAAAACAGGACTAACCCGACCCGTGTGCAGAGGCACCGCGCCGCACCGGGCCTTCCCCGACCGGCACTCAAGGCCCTCTCCCCTCACACCTCTCCTCCCTCCGCCGTCACTGGAGGCACCACCCAAGAAGCATGCGTGACGTGGGGGCGGCGGGGCTCCTGCTGGCTATTGCTAGGCGTGGTGGCGGTGGCGCCCGTTCCCACTCCTTCTGATGTGTTGTCTTTGGTGGTGGTTAGAGTGATGCTGTTGCGGGTAATTGATCACTGTGGCAGGGTCTTCTTTTCTCCTTTTCCCTCTTTTTTTGGCTGTGAGCATCCTGAATGTTTTTAGGCATCTTGTTGGTGCAAAGACTGGGAGTAATTGGTGTCTACTTGATATTAACATATTTCTTCTTTAAAAAAATCTCTGGCGTCTCTGATCACCATATCTTTTTCATACACTCATCTGGCACCTCCAAAAATATGCTTCATGCTCCACCACTGTTAGGTGGTTCAGCGTATTGCCTAGATGACCCATGGTGAATCGATGTGGATAGTGAGTTCGGACAAGGACGTAAACGGTATGCTTCCACCAATGGATTGTGGCTCAAGATTCTTGTTTTTCTATATCTCTCCTTCCATGTATCTGTGTACAACCTGCATAATTCAGATGCCAAATTACTTACACAACAGCGAGCCTGTATATTATTTCCTCTAGTAACGACCTGTACAGGCGTTCTAGTTTTGCTATTACATAATCTGTTCATCACGAGCTAATAACATTATCATCTATTATAGTGTAGCTAATTTTTGAAGTCCATGTGTACCAACTGTAACTCGAATGTTCTTTTCCATCATTTCAATTTTTTTTCTATATTTAATTTGTACAATTTCATGTTATTTTTGTTTTTAGATCATAATTTATGCTTGCTAAATTTTTTTGCTTCATATTATTCTTATTTTTACCCGTAACATTTGGTTCTACCATTCTATATAAATGCACAATTTGATAAAATGAGATATCTGCTTTTGTTATGTTGGTAAGTAGAAGATCTTCTTGCATGTGTTGGGACTTAAGAGTATATGACAATAGGACAAGGCCCTATTATTGTGTGGCCCCATTGTCATTGGTTGTAGATTGGTGCGCCATGCACTGCGAGTCTTCAATGCTTGCGCTTCTTAAGGTTCTCCATATAGAGTCGCCTACGTACAGTCTATTTATAGTCTGAAACACTTTGTCCAACACTTTAAGCTTGGTGTTTACTTATTTGAGAGTTTTGTAGGCACTGATAGTGAGCCGTGAAGAGGAAGAAAGAGAGATCTTGAGAGCGCTAGGAATGGGAATATGGAGGAAAGACAAACATATTTGTTTTCACCTCTAGGGTTGGAGGTACAAATATTATGCTTAGTGTTTTCCTGATGCCTCCCATTCATATGGTTCTTGAGCACTCCTTCCTCTTCCGTTCTACTTGCAGAATAGATTAACGCATAATCTTAAATATGCATGCACATATTTAGATAATCCAAGATCTAGAAAGCTAGTCAAGAAGAGGAAGAAAAGAGAGCCTGAGAGCAGTGAGAATGGGACAGATGGAGGAAACCCTAAGGGGGGCGGTTGAAGTTGCAGTTGTTGTACCATATTCACCACTAATGGGTAGAGCATTTAAGCCAGCTGATTCAACCTCCACTTCTGAGCCGTGAGGTGTAGATTCTGCACATGGAAATTGTTGGGAAACGTAGTATATTAAAATTTTCCTACGATCACGCAAGATCTATCTACCAGATGCATAGCAACGAGAGGGGAGAGTGTGTCTACGTACCCTCGTAGACCGGGAGCGGAAGCGTCAAGTGACGCGGTTGATGTTGTCGAACTTCTTCACGATCCAACCGATTAAGCACCGAACATACGTCACCTCCGCGTTCAGCACACGTTCAGCTTGATGACGTCCCACGAGCTCTTGATCTAGTTGAGCTTCACGGGAGAGTTTCGTCAGCACGACGGCGTGGTGACGGATATGATGTGTTCACCGGCGCAGGGCTTCGCCTAAGCTCCGCGACGGTACGACCGAGGTGTGATTCTGTGGAGGGGGGCACCGCACACGGCTAAAACAATTCAACTTGTGTGTCTTTGGGTGCCCCCCTACCCCCGTATATAAAGGAGCAAGGGAGGAGGGCCGGCCAACCTCTCCTGGTGCGGCTTGGGAAGGGACTCCTACTAGGAATAGGATTGCAATCCTATTCCTAGTAGGATTCACCGAAAGGAAGAAGGGGGAAAGGAATAGGAGAGGTGGCGCTCCCCCCCAATCCTAGTCCAACTAGGATTCCTAGGTGGGGGCGCCGGCCAGCCCTATGGGCTGCCTCTCTCTCACCCTTTAGGCCCACTATGGACCATCCCCTCTCGTAGGGGGTTCCGGTAACCCCCTCCGGCATTCCCGATAAATCCGAAACTTTTCTGGTATACTTCCGGTGTCCGAATATAGCCGTCCAATATATCAATCTTTATGTCTCGGACATTCCGAGACTCCTCGTCATGTCCGTGATCTCATCCGGGACTCCGAACTACCTTCGGTACATCAGTACTCAAAAACTCATAATACCGATCGTCATCAAACGTTAAGCGTGCGGACCCTACGGGTTCGAGAACTATGTAGACATGACCGAGACTCATCTCCGGTCAATAACCAATAGCGGAACCTGGATGTTCATATTGGCTCCTACATATTCTACGAAGATCTTTTATCGGTCAGAACCGCATAACAACATACGTTGTTCCTTTTGTCAAACGGTATGTTACTTGCCCGAGATTCGATCGTCGGTATCTTTATACCTAGTTCAATCTCGTTTACCGGCAAGTCTCTTTACTCGTTCCGTAACACATCATCTCGTGACTAACTCATTAGTCTTTTGCTTGCAAGGCTTATTGTGATGTGTGTTACCGAGAGGGCCCAGAGATACCTCTCCGACACTCGGAGTGACAAATCCTAATCTTGATCTATGCCAACACCACGAATACAATCGGAGACACCTGTAGAGCATCTTTATGATCACCCAGTTACGTTGTGACGTTTGATAGCATACAAGGTGTTCCTACGGTATTCGGGAGTTGCATAATCTCATAGTCATAGGAACATGTATAAGTCATGAAGAAAGCAATAGCAGTTAAACTAAACGATCATAGTGCTATGCTAACGGATGGGTCTTGTCCATCACATCATTCTCCTAATGATGTGATCCCGTTGATCAAATGACAACTCATGTCTATGGCTAGGAAACATAACCATCTTTGATCAATGAGCTAGTCTAGTAGAGGCATACTAGGGACATACTGTTTTGTCTATGTATCCACATATGTACTAAGTTTCCGGTTAATACAATTCTAGCATGAATAAAAGACATTTATCATGATATAAGGAAATACAAATAACATCTTTATTATTGTCTCTAGGGCATATTTCCTTCAGAAATGATAATAGAAAAGTTGCTCCGTCAGAAATCGGAATGTCCACACAGGTTTAACTAAACACATCAGATGATTACACAGATTTAATCTTTTAGGTGTTAGTAGGTGAATATTTGTTACTGGACCTCTGAGACAGGATTTTTATCAAAACCTCAAAAGGCTACTTTCCCTAGACACGATTCATGATTCAGAAATAAAATGCATAACCAAATGATATGGTAAAACATTATAGTATGACGTTCAACTCAAACAGGATGATGAAACAAATATGAGCGTGCGAGGGAAAAACGATATTTTATCACTAGAGATGAACCTTGAACAAAAGCTGTATTGGCTTTTTTTAGTTTTTAAGACCAGCGCTACCCCCGAGAGCCAGGGGTATTGGCTTCTGTGGTTCGAATTTGAAAAACTTATGAGCATAAACAAAAATAAAGGACTAATTAAAGAGAAAATTTGATTCTGAGCATGGGCTCAGATGCTCCCGATATCCCAGGCATTGCTTTACCTCGAGATCGCAGCGGTAGCCAGTATTGCACTCCCGTATAACTCACGTATTCGCTCAGAAATAAAAACAAGCCTGTCACATTTATTGTTGTTTGTTTGGGAAGCGTCGTCCCGGTCCATAGGAAATGCCAACGGCGTGATGTTTTCCTGGGCCTTGCTGTACAGGCTTTCCACCTCAGCCGCCTCACTTCCTCTTCCTCACGACCCCACCTAGTTTCATCCTCAGCCGGCTCACTTCGTCTTCCTCACGACCCCACCTAGTTTAACCTTGCCCTTCTTGCACGGCAGTCATGGAGGTTACTACAACAGCCGAGCTCTTTGTGTGTGCGTATGTTGAAGGCGATATATTACCCGAGCGGAACGATACTTTCAGCTGAGCTAGGCAGCCGACCCTCGCAGGTGTGGCGTGCTATCACGGAAGGGAGGGAGGTCATGTGGCAAGGATTGATAAGGAGAATAAGTGATGGAACAACAACAAAAATCTGGGTTGATAACTGGTTACCACGGAATGCAACAATGAGACCTATTGCTTGTTTGTCTGCTAACCCACCCACGGTGGTAAGTGAACTAATAGATAATACAAGTGATACTTGGAGGAGGGAGATCATTGACCAAACCTTTCTGGCGGCACACAAGAGTATGATCCTGAGTATCCCTATTTGCACTCGGCGAATGGACGATTTCTGGGTGTGAAATTTTGAGAAGAATGGTATATTCACGGTGAGAGCAGCTTATCGTATGTTAGTAGACACAAAGAGAAGGAGAGAAGATTGGCTAGAAGGTAATGCGGGAAGTTCGGATTATGAAGCACAAGCGAATAGTTTGACCTCTTTATGATCGGTTAAGGTACCAGGGAAGATCTGTAATTTTCTTTGGAGGCTTGCCAAACATTCAATTCCTACAGAGGATGTTAGACACAGTAGGAACATGGCCGAGGAGGATAAGTGTTAGTTATGTGGGATGCCAGACTCTTGGTGTCATTCATTATTGGATTGCTCAACAGCATGCATGGTGCGTGTGGGCACTAGTAGATGAGGATGTGGCTGAGTACATCCAAGCTTCGGAGGAACCAAATGCTTAATTAGTTGTGGTTATTTTCACTTATAGATGGTCTACCACATGCTAGTCTCATCAAGCTGGTTGTCACCCTTTGGGCGATCTGAGCAGCCCGACGTAAAGTTATACACGAGGGGGTTTTGCAAAGTTCGCATGCGACACATGCTTTTGTGATGAACTATATAGCAGAGCTAGATGCAATTGTGGAACCTATAGTAGCTTTGGTGGGCAAGTTGCACCACTGGGTGCAAGGCAAAGCACAAGTCATTGGAGAGCACCGGACATGGGAGTAGCCAAGATCCAAGTTGATGGTGGGCTAGCTAGAAACGGAAGGAGCGGGGCAGCTGCAGCGGTGTGCCGTGATCATTCAGGATTTTATTTGGGTTCTTCCGCTATGGTCTTCAGGTACATAGCAGAACCAGCGGCGTTGGAGGCACTGGCCTGCCGCGAAGCATTGGCATTAGCACTCGACCTATCACTTCACCGCATCGTTATTGCATGTGATTGCAAAGGAGTTGTAGCAGCGATAAAGAATGGATCGGAGGGAAGGCACAGTGCTATCATCAAGGATATTTGTGCTCGAGCGAGAGACTTTATTATCTGCGGTTTTACTTTTGAAGGACGCGGTATGAACTTTGATTCTCATAATTTAGCTAAGTTCTCTTCTTCTTTAGATGTGAGTCGGTACTTCTGGTTGGGATCTCCCCACGACCCATTTGTAATTCCTGTAAACCGTACTCCAAACATTGAATAAAGTATGGTTTATCCCTAAAAAAACCTAGTTTTATTTGTGGTTCTAAAAAACTAGTTTTAAAAAAATTCTAGTGCTTAAAAAAAACAATTCTTAATCCTAGCTCAGGTCTAATCACACTCCGTAAATTTAATGATTATTGCTCCAACGCATCCGCGATCCAGGATGCAAGTGGGCAAGTCTGTGTCCGCCATCTTCCGCGCCGTCCGTAAGCGAGTTCATCTACAGCCTGTTGTGCCAGACCGACATATGCGGACAGCTTTGTGTAGAATAATTATTGCTATGCAACTAGCTACCCACTGTTAATGCACGCTAGCTGGTAAGACTTCCAGCAACGGATGAATGAGCGCTGCTATGCAGACGACTCACGGTGCATGATTCTTGCACGACAATGCTAATCAAGCTGTCCATGCCTATGAGCAAACTACGACATGCCAATGGATTCACCATCGTCCAATTTTCGTCCCAACAAGTATCGTCTGTATAGTAATTTTGCGGATGAATAGGCTTGCCACTGAATAATTTTATTGGCGAACTTTTTGTAAACTGAACAACAAACACCTGTCAGAAAAGGCCAATATGCAGTATTGCTTAGTCTGTAATGTATCAATTTTAGAAGCTGGTATGATCAATTTTGCATACTAGCTGCTATACACATCTAGATTTTACTGTGACTAGTTATTCTAAGCATAGAAGCTCAACCCCATGCAATGTCATCTTCAACAATTATTCTAAACACAAATTTTACCGGGAATAGTAATTCCAAATACACCAAAAGTACAATATCATCTTCAATGGTTCAGAATATTAAATACATCAAATGAGCTTTGAAGATTCGGAATTTCTCATGCGAGTTCCTCTTTATTGACACCTCTTCATCTCTGCTTATTGGTCCTGCACATGAACACTGTTTTGAGGCATCAATCTTCCTAATTAATTAAGCCCAAAGTATCAAAAGAAAAACCATTAGCTTGATTGGAACCCGCTGGCACTTGCACATCAAGTTTGTTAAGGGACAGGAGCCATGAACACATGCATTGTCGTAGGAATTGGCAAATCTGTTCGGAACAACATCAAACTAAAATTAACCTAAATTACTCTAGGATAAAATATTTAGCACAAGAGATGCAATGGACACAAACCATTTCCCCTTCAACTGTTTCAGGCACATCCCCGGAGGCAATGTGCTGCACCAGGCCTTCCACGATAGCTGCCTTTACATGTTTGATCTTCAGACATGTCAGCGATCATTCTGATAACCTAAGAGAATCAACATAATTCATAGTTGTGAGGTTGCCAACAGAGAACTGGAAATAAAAGACTGACTGTTTCATTATCAGTTCACAATGTGGACTTACCTCATCGCATACTTGTGAATCGACTGCTCTAACGCACTCATCCTAGAAGGACACGACATTCTGTCTGGTAGCGCACTCCCAAGACATAACCTGAAATTTCAACCAAAGTATTTCCATAAGTATTCTCCCGAAAAAACCAAACTGAAATCAGTTCCGGCCGAGCAAAACTACATAGTTACCCCCGGACATCACACATGAACCAGCAAAGTTTCTATTTTTGTGCTGCAAACGTACGTACAAATACGAGAGCAGAACACACATCGCAAAGCAGAGAAACTTCGAGGCAATTTCATCAAGTACAGTTAACCGGAATAGGATTCAGTGCATACCTCTTTGTCCAACCCAACGTCTCGGGGTTGACCTCTGCTAGTTGGGTGCACAGACTGTATCGAATAAGCCTCCCGTCGACGACGCATGTCGCACTGCGGCCTCACCAGACTTGCACCACTAACTTGTTGCCCGCACCCAGATCTAGTATTTGAGTTCGCCAGCGCAGCAGGATTGGGATCGCGTGGCGGTAGCAGCTCCAGAGGGACAGGATCTGGATGTTCCAGGCTGTCAACGAACTCCTCCCATAGTTGAAACCTACAAGTCACGGACGTGGGCGGCGGCAGACGCGGTGTCCGCTTTCGGATGTGTCCTGGGAGCAACTAATGTCGGAAATCGCTAGATCTACAGCAAGGAAGAGTGCACTCATCGGTCGACGGCATCTAGCAGGAACCCTAGCCTAGCATCTTCCATCGCCGACCCGCCGGAGCAAGCACATGCCTCCGCAGGTGTGATGGGGAGTGGCTTGTACAGTAGTACTAAAATCTATTCCATGGCTCAGCCAAAAAGGGCGACGTTCTGGTCTACGGAGCAGGAAGACCACGCCCGCCGGGGCGTCCCTTCTTACGTGTTGGGCCAATGAAACACTCACTTTTTTGGGGCCAATTTAGAGAGCGTTATTCAAACGAAGGCATTTCTCGGACAATCAGCAATAAGGCTGGTCACGAGAAAGCTTGGAGTCTTATCGAGCCAGCTTTCTGTTACATGTAGTGTGCATGCACGTCTCACACACAAATGAAACATGCACTGTTCCATACCATATACGCTTCGTATCCTGTTTTTTCGTTGCTTCTGTTCAGATGCGTCAGGCCGATTTCTTGGAATCTCGAGACTGGAACAAACGCTAGCGATATCAGGAGCAGCTGAGCCCGAGCACTCAATCGCTGCGTCCCGCACCTAAATACTTGCATCAGGTGAGTGGTAAGGGAGTTCATTTCATTCTCTCTGGAGAGGTCAACTGCGTACATTTATATCAGTTGAGATGTCAAGCAAAACAATCAATTCAACTAAATGATTCAGAAATTAAATGCATAACCAAATTATATGGTAAAACATTACAGTATGACGATCAACTCAAACATGATGACGAAACAAATATGAGCGCGCGAGGGGAAAATGATTTTTTATCACAAGAGATGAACCTTGAACAAACGGGGTATTGGCTTTTTTTAGTTTTTATTAAGACCACCGCTACCCCCGAGAGCCAAGGGTATTGGCTTCAGAGGTTCACATTTGAAAAACTTATGAGTATAAACCAAGATAAAGGAGTAAAGCACCTAAGTAGTTGCATCCGTTGATTGTCAAGAGAGTTCATTTCGTTCTCACCGGAGAGGTCAATTGCGTACATTTGTATCAGCTAAGTTGTCAAGCAAAACAATCAATTCAAATAAATGAATGGTGCCTGTCAATCTGGTGATCGCAAAATCATGTATCGCCTATTACTCCCTACTTCTATTGATCACTCCCCGCTCTCTATCATTTGGATTTTACTAGTCAAAATCACGATCGAAGGAATACATCCAAGCGCGGAACACTTCACCTTAGTTTACTACTGCAGAATCTAATCAAATTGCTAGCAGTTCATACTTAGAGCACACACTTTGGGCCCTTCCTTCACAATATTCAGACATCATTGCCATCACAAGTTCAGATGAAAATACCGAGGGCCCTTTCTTCTAATTTCTTCCTAAACTTTGGCACTTTATCTCTGTGCTAAGCGGTGAAATCCAGGCGGTGGATATTGAGGTTCTCCAATGGATGCAGAAAGTTGTTTGTTGGAATCTTAAGATGTTCACACTAAATCCCACCGCACTAAAGTAGGTACCGTGCATTTGTCTCCCAAGTTCATATAAGGGCCTACGTCAAGGTGATCCGATGTCACCTATTCTGTTCAACATTGTAGCTGACATGTTGACGATTCTTATTGGAAGGGCTAAGGAAGCTGGTCAGGTTGGAGGCCTGGTACCTCATCTAGTTGATGGAGGGGTCTCTATCCTACAGTATGCCGACGATACTATTATCTTCATGGAGCATGACTTGCTAAAAGCGCGAAACATGAAGCTGTTGTTATGCTTATTCGAACAATTGAGTGGGCTTAAGATTAATTTCCACAAAAGCGAACTGTTTTGCTTTGGAAGAGCTAATGAGGAACAAGAGACATATAAACAATTGTTCGGGTGTGAGTTGGGGGAGTTACCGTACACGTATTTGGGTATACCAATTCACCACCGTAAGCTAACAAACAATGAGTGGAAGTGTATTGAAGACCGTTTTGAAAAGAACCTCAATTGTAGGAACGGCAAGCTGATGTCATACGGGGGCCGATTAATTCTCATTAATTCGGTACTCTCGAGTATGCCTATGTTTCTCCTGTCTTTTTTCGAGGTGCCTGTTGGAGTTCGGAAAAGATTGGACTTTTATAGATTGCGCTTCTTTTGGCAGAGTGATGAACTGAAGAGAAAATACAGACTTGCTAAGTGGGATATTATTTGTCGACCGAAAGACCAAGGGGGTCTAGGTATAGAAAACCTTGAGGTGAAGAACAGATGTCTTCTCAGCAAGTGGCTGTTTAAACTATCTGCAGAGACGGAAGCCACCTGGGCTCAGATTCTGCGTAATAAGTACCTCCAGTCTAAAACCTTGTCCCAGGTCACCATGAGGCCGAGTGATTCACCATTCTGGAAAGGACTGATGAGAGTTAAGTCAGTCTTTTTCAATAGGACAAAGTTTATTATTGGAGAAGGTAACTCTACGAGATTCTGGGAGGATACATGGCTTGGGGAAACACGTCTTGCATTGCAATATCCCTCTCTGTATAGCATTGTTCAACGAAGAGATGTTTTTGTTGCGACAATTCTTCAGTCTTCCCCTCTCAATATTCACTTTAGGAGAGCGCTAGCAGGTAACCGTTGGGAAGCTTGGCTCCATCTGGTCAGACGACTGATGGATGTGCAGCTTTCTCAAAGCCCGGACCGGTGGTGCTGGAAGCTGACTAGGAATGGAGAGTTTTCGGTCAAATCGATGTATCTAGATGTCATCAACTCTAGTGCTATTTCTAGGTCGAAGTATGTTTGGAATGTCAAAGTGCCTTTGAGAATCAAAGTGTTTATGTGGTTTGTGCATAAACAAGTGATTCTGACTAAAGACAATTTGGCAAAACGTAACTGGATTGGATCCTCTAGATGTTCGTTTTGTGATCGGAACAAATCCATAAAACACCTCTTTCTCGATTGCCCGATGGCAAAAATATTATGGCGGACGATTCAGATTGCCTTTAACATTTCACCACCGAATTCCATCAACACCTTATTTGGGCCGTGGCTAGACGGGATAGATTCCGCATTAGCGAGACACATCCGTGTTGGAGTATGTGCTCTGCTATGGGCAGTTTGGAATTGCAGAAACGATTTGGTTTTTAACAGAACAACAAATATTCATTTTTTGCAGGTTATCTTCCGAGCCACTGCATTGATCCGTATGTGGTCGCTACTCACTCCGACGGAGGCCAGGGAGCATTTGGTTATTGCAATGGGAAAGGATAGGCAATTTTCAACCGGTTTGGATGACGGTCATGTAATAGGATAGGCAATTAGTTTTCCTATCTTGCTTTTGCCTGCCAGTTGTGGCTGTTGGCTGTTTTTTATTTTCCTTGCTCCTAGAGAGCCTTTTTGTTGCAGACTACAGGACCTTGTTTGAACGTATTTGCTCTTTAATAAAGGTGGCGGTATGCATCACTTTGATGCAGAGGCCGGGGTGCTCCCCCTTTTCGAAAAAAAAAGTTCATATGTCGGGTGCTGATCGGATGGCTGAAGCCCCGAATTTAGCTAGCATGTACCATGTCAATCTCCGTGATGCTTATGAGACCATAGACAGAGCGAAGGACTCTGAGACTATGCATCACAGTGAGGAAGAGCCGAATGATTCTCACCAGCTGATTCGATTTTCATTGACATTCTTGCATGCATAACCCTTCTTGACCTACATGAGGAATACATCAGCTACATGGCCTTACCTACAACAGTCAATGCGCATGAAAGGATTTAGTGACGTCTGGCGGAACCAAGTTGGTTCTCAAGTTCAGAAGGGTAGTGTCGGAATCAAGGTTAATGACGATATCGGTCATTATTTTCAAACACACAAGGGTTTGAGACAAGGAGATTCCATGTCTCCTCTCCTGTTTAATATAGTGGCAGATATGTTAGCTATTCTTATTGGCAGGGCCAAGCAGCATGGGCAAGTAGAGGGGTTAGTTCCTCATCTGGTTGATGGAGGAGTATCCATCTTACAGTACGCTGATGACACTATCCTATTCATGGAACACGACATTGCTAAGGCGCGTAATATGAAGCTTATTTTATGTCTTTTCGAACAATTGTCCGGTTTAAAGATAAACTTTCACAAAAGTGAGTTGTTCTGTTTTGGAAAGGCCAAAGACGAACAAGACACATATAGACAATTGTTTGGGTGTGGATTGGGCTCCTTACCATTCACTTATTTGGGTATACCGATTGACCACCGTAAGTTATCCAATAAAGAATGAAAATGCATCGAAGATCGAATAGAAAAAAAGCTAGTTGCTGGAAGGGTAAGCTAATGTCTTATGGAGGTCGGCTAGTGTTGATTAACTCAGTACTGACTAGTATGCCGATGTTCCTACTATCGTTCTTCGAAATTCCGAAAGGGGTACGGAAACGACTTGATTTCTTCAGATCTCGGTTTTTCTGGCAGTCAGATGAGGCCAAGAGGAAATACCATCTCGCACGATGGGATATTCTTTGTCGATCAAAAGACCAAGGCGGTCTCGGTATTGAGAACATAGAAATCAAGAACAAGTGCCTCATGAGCAAATGGCTCTACAGGTTAGAGACAGAGTCGGAGGGTTTGTGGACACAGATTCTGCGTAATAAGTACCTCCAGTCCAAAACACTCGCTCAGGTTACCATGAGACCCATAGACTCGCCATTCTGGAAAGGGCTTATGCAAGTAAAAGACCTGTTCTATCGGAGGGTCAAATTCCTGGTCGGCAATGGGATGTCAACAAGGTTCCGGAAGGATACATGGTTAGGAGAGACGCCCCTAGCCATACAATATCCTACCCTGTATAACATTGTGCAACGGAAGGAGGATTACGTAGGCACAATTTTACATACGGCCCCCCTCAATATTCAATTTAGACGAGCACTTGTTGGTGAGCGATGGACTGCATGGATACACCTGGTTCGAAGATTGATCGATGTTCAACTCTCTGATCAACCGGATTCCATGCAATGGAAACTAGCTAAGAATGGGATTTTTACGGTAAAAACGTTCTATATGTATTTGATTAATTCTGGCCCAATCTCACGATCGTTACATATTTGGAAGATTAAGGTTCCTTTGCGCATTAAAATCTTTATGTGGTTTGTGCACAAACAAGTAATTCTTACAAAGGACAACTTAATTAAGAGGCGATGGGTAGGTAGTCCACGATGTTGTTTTTGTGATCATGATGAAACAATACAACATTTATTTCTTGAATGCCCATTGGCCAAATTGCTTTGGAGAACGATTCATATAGCCTTTAACATTACTCCGCCAGTTGACATTGCATCGGTTTTTGGCACATGGTTAACTGGGGTCGAACATACTACGGCTGCTCGTATTCGGATTGGAATATGTGCGTTATTGTGGGCTATATGGAATTGCAGAAATGATTTGATATTTAACAGACAACACAATTTAACTTTCTTGCAGGTCATCTTCAGAGCTACGGCTTGGATCCGTACGTGGTCCTTACTCACTCCTATGGAATTCAGGGAGTCTTTGGTTACTGGGTGCAACCAGTGGGAGATGGTCGCACGGGCTATATTCAACCGGTTGGGATGGCGGTCGCATAGTAGGATAGGAGTCTAGGGAGCTTATCCTTTTTATTGCCATCCCGGTTGTGCTTGTTAGCATGAACTTTGCTTTACTTTTTCGCTCCTCTTGCGAGCTGTAATACTTTGACGACTTTGTTACTCTTTACGACTTCTTAATAATATGGTTGCATGCATCATTATGATGCAGAGGCCGGGGGTACACCTCCATTTCCAAAAAAAAAAAAAAAATCAGCTACATGGCCAGGGTCCTGGAGTACCAAACATTTGTGGAGCAGAGGCGACGAGGTGCTCTGTTCTGGCGCTTCTCATGTCTGAAGTAAAATGTGTACCAATTATCACTGCATTTTTCTTTTTTCCTTTCCAAATTCGGTAGATAGCTTTGTTTTTAAAATTTCATATTAATTCTAAATTCTAACTCATAGCTTCTGGTTGCAAATTAAGTTATGAGTTAAAATTTGTTTTTTCGATAAAAATGAGTTAAAATTTGTTTACTCATATTTTTCTCATGGCTTAATTTTTCCATGCTCATATTATTTTAAACTGAAGTGGCAATAAATTATTTTTCTGCTGTCTGAATGCATAGCTTCCCAGCTGTACATCTAACTGTCGATGCTTTTTCAGGTGTGGGAGCTATACGAGAACGGCAACCCCCTGGACTTCGTGGACCCCAAGGTCTCTAAATTCAAAAGCGAGGAGGTGCTCCGGGTGATCCGCGCCACGCTTACCTGCACCCAGGGGTCGCCCCACTGACGGCCGTCGATGTCGACGGTGGTGCCGATGCTGACGGGAGACGCGGACATCGCCGGGGAGGAGGTGATCAAGGCGAGCTACATCAGGGAGTGGCAGGTCAAGGCTGGGAACAGCAGCAGCTACATGGGCACGAGCAGCAGTCTTCCGGCGGCACCCGCGCTGCGGGCGGGGATGTCACGCCAGCGACCAGACCTGTCGCCGATGTTCACCTCCATCATCGACAAGGGCAGGTGGTGCGTGCGCACGGCAAGGTGTTTTTTAGTTGTCATCGTCATGCAGTAGCAACTACTACTAGTAATTGGCAGGGCGAAGGGGAGTATTTTATTTTCTTCTACCGCTAACACTAAATTATTTTCCTGCTGTATGAATGCAGAAGATATCCTTGCACATGCTCTACACGTACAGCACAAGAAAATAGGCCCAATTGTCATTGACTGTAAAGTGATACAGTACTATGCATTGGGTGTCTTAATTACTTGATCCTCCTATGGTTCTCTACAGAGTGCACATCACATCTATTTATACATCAAAGTTGAAACGCTTGGTCCAACAATTCAGGCTTGTTGTCTGATACTTTATTCTTCAGACTTTGTAGGCTCAGGTAGTAAGCAGGGAAGAGGAAGAAAGAGAGAGCATAAGAGCATTAGGAATGGGAACATGGAGGAAAGCTTAAGTCTTCTATATATTTTTATCTCTAGTGTTGGAGGTGCAAATATTTAGTTGTGTGCTTTCATGATGTCTCCCATTCCTATGGTTCTTGAGCACTCTTTCCTCTTCCCTTTCGCTTGCGCAATAGATTAATGCATAAGCCATAAATATGTGTGCACATACTTAGATAACATCAGATCTAGAAGGCTAGTCGAGAAGAGGAAGAAAAGAGAGCCTGAGAGCAGTGGGAATGGGAACATGGAGGAAACCCTAACTTGCTTTGTTTTCACCTCTAGTGGAAGGTGAGAATTCAGTTTGGTGTTTCCCGATGCCTCCTATTCCTATTGTTCTCAAGCACTCCTTCCTTTTCTTTTTTGCTTGCTTGGTTGTTTTAGCATAGAAATAAAATATATGCGCACATATTTGATGTGAGATCTCAAAAGCGAGCTAGGAAGAGGAAGAAAGAGAGGGCCTAAGAGCGGTGGGAATGAGAACATAAAGGAAAGCCTAACTAATTGGTTTTTCATCTCTTGTGTTGTGGTGGAAGTTTGGTTTGGTATTTCCCTATGCCTCTCATTCCTATCGTTCTTATGCACTCCTTCCTCTTCCTTATGTTTGCTAAATTGCTTTAGTAGAAAAAGAAAATATACATGTGCATATATTCATGTTATATGAGATGTCCACCGTGAGACAGGAAGTGAACAAAAGTGGGCCTAAGAGCAGTGAGCATGGAAACATGAGGGAAGGCTAAAGACCTCAGCTCCTCTCTAACATTGGAAGATGCTTTGTTTTGAGTTTTCCTATTGCCTCGCGTGCCTATTTTTCTGTGGCGCTCCTTCCTCTTCCTTTTGGATCACACAACATAAAAATGGATTCATAGTATTTAAAAGATTTCATTCAAGTTCATACACTCAGCATAGTTGGATTGCTAATTACTGTCTTTGTTTCTTTGGCATGCCTTAATCCATTTGGTAACCTGGGTGATTTGATCCTTCGAGTGATGATGGCCGAGCTACAACTTCCAACTATTTTGTAATTTGAGGTCTCTCATGTCTGAAGTACCTTGTGATTGAACTTCCAATTAATTGTCACCTCAGTGGTTCTTTGCCAACTATTTTGTAATTTTCCAAGTTTACTTAGAGGGGTTTAAATTTGTCAATTTCATATTATTTTGAGCTCGTAACTTCTTACTGCTACATATTTTGACTCTGTAAATGCTCAAGTTGATACATATATTGTTCTGAAAAAGGTTGATACGTATATTATGCACTAGTTTCAGATATGGGTAATAGAGGTAAGCAAAAGAGATCTTTAGACATGTGCCCTTAATTAAGAGTAGAGTAGGATGTGGCCAGAGATTCTGTGTCCCCAATATCATTGACTGTAGTAAGGTGCCCCATGCACCGAGTGTCTTCATTGCTCAATACTCTAAGGTTCTCAAAGCTTTTATGCACCACCCATTATTTATACCTCGAAGCTGAAACACTTTGTCCAGTAATTCAAGCTTGGTCTTTGAAAGCTTTTGTGTCGTTAAATTTGTAGGCAATGTGAATAAGCTAGTAAGAGGAAGAAAGAGGGATCTAAGAGCCATAGGAATGGGAGCATGGAGGAAAACCCTCCTTGTTTGTTTGTCGGCACCTCTAAGGCGTGTTTGGCAGCCCGCATATAGGCCAACCAAACTCGCGCGGGAAGAAAATGAGCTGTTTGGTTGCCTACGTTTACTGTCGTGTGTGCATCGCACGGAACTTAAGTTAGCTCCTAATCAGGTCCGCTAGGAACTATCGAATCGGCTAGCCAGCCAGGCTGAGTTGAGTCACATCGAGTGCACATGGTGGGCCCCCTTGCACGAGAGTGTGCCACTGCGATGCGAGCTAGTATACAACATGTACTTGCTATATTCTCCTACCTTCATTAAGCTTCACTCTAATATCCTTTCTTCCTCGTCCCTTCTAATCTACACAACGGTGCTTCGATTCGAGATAAGCTCTACACGAAAGAGATGCACAACGATGTTGTGGTTTCATTCAGGCGATCAGTTGGTAGATTGGTTGACCGTATATGCTCAATTTCGTGTTCATGTTTGGAGCTATTTTCGACGAATTTTGTCAAATTCATCGTGCATGGTTGACCGTTTGAAATTTTCTTTGACGATTATATTCACCTCGCAGTTTTACATGACTTTTGTATTGCATATTTTTTTTGTTTCGACAATCGTATACAAGTAGATCTACAACTTCCTCGTGAAATGTGGGATATGTTTTAATGACACTCCTTAATCTCTTTCATCCTTTCTAATCCCTTCACCCCTTCTAATCCCCCTCTCGGTCTCCTCTCTTGCGTTCTACTACACTGGCATCACCGCCGGCGTTGTTTCTCCGCAAGGCGCGGGTGGCGCTCCGGCAGCCAGATCGTTGTCGGCCTCGTCGCGCTTGTGTTGATGCTGCGTGGGCTTCTTGGCTCGCTGCAGGTGTCGAACTACCTGATGACCATGGTCGGGCAAGGAACTTAGGTGGAGTTGTACTTCACAACTGCAATAGCTCCTTCCTCTTTCTTTTGGCGATGGTAATCTACAACCCTGACCCCAAATGTGATGTTTTTTAAGTTTTCTCTCCAAGGACGGATGCACTTGTGCATGGCGACAGTGGACAGACTTCTTGTGCGTTAGGTCTTCCACTATGTGATCGGTGCTAAATTTCTGAAAAGCAGGCCATGTATACACCGATGCCAGGTGAAAACATTTTGGCACCGCTCCCACAACGTACATAGTTTGGCATCGATTGAAAGAAGGACCCACATGTATATAAAAACCAATTAACCCAACACATGCAGCACACCGAGCGGAGTAGAGTTGTTGGTTTGTGCACTAGAAGAGTGACATACGTATTTTTTATTGCCTCAGACTAATTTGGCAGCAGAGCAAGTTCGTGCTTCGATGCTTGAAAAAATTTCTTGGGCACCGGCCAGGCAATGTAGGGCATTGATGCCAAATACCTCAAAAATGGATCTGGCACCTATTTTGGCCTACATAGTGGAGGGCCTTAGTGCGTATGGAGATTGGCAATGCTATATGATTTTCATGGATGGGTATTATTATTGGTATCCTAGCCCATGTGTCAATCGCTTCGTGAGAGAGGCGAGGCAACTCAAAGTCGAGGGACAGTTGGCTGTAGGGCAAAGCCAGTGCCCACCACGACCGCGGCATGAGAGCGCAGTTATGACATGACGTGCACGTTTCGGTGGCTCCGCTGCCATGCCGCCTATCCAAGGTTGCCTGGTTAAGTTCATCTAAAAAAAGGTTGCCTGGTTCCCGGATTATCACGATCACATGACATGCAATAAGACGGTTAGTAGCCACACAGCCAGACCAGCATATATACATGTGTGAATGGCTACGTTATGGGTTTTCATACGCACCCACTAGAGTGAATTGCAGAAAACCACCATATTGAAGCCTAGGGTTGCAGAAAAGACTCTTCTATGAATTTGTGCCACAAAACACTGATTTTGGTGCTAATCATTTGCAGAAAACACCTAACCGCCTGTTCGGGCATTTTAAACTTTGTTATGACAGGTGGGGCCCGATTTTGAGGACGTGTCGTAACGGCCTGGAGCTCACGCCGTCTGACGGTGCTACAGTGGCAACGGACGTGCCGTCTCGGTCAAAACGGCACGGGTCCCTTATCCACTTCATTCTTCCCCTTTCACCATTGTACTCTCCTCTGTCTCTCTTTCACCCTGTGATACATGGCAACGGCGAGCCCTGACGACGGCGGGGGAGTGGATGCCGCCGATGGGGGAGTGGATGGAGGCTGCAGTGGAGGGTTGCTTCGCGGCGGCGAATCGAACCAAGTGGAGGAGGTGTGCGGCAACTCAAACCCTAGTCGGGCCCCGAAGAGGACAGTGCCATCGCCGTCGCTTGAGTACCGCACCGCCAGCGCTCTTGCTCGTGCTGTGCAAGCTACTCTGATGGGTAGCCATAAATGGGCTTCTGGATTTGGCGACATTGAGTAAGTTGTCCTCCTCCTTTACTGTGGATTCTAGGGTTAGGGATCAATTTCTCATAGTTCTAGTTAGGCTTCGATCTGAATGAACTGCAGGGGATTATTGTTTGTAGTCTAACCTCTGATGTGTATCCTATCGGTTAGATGAATTTGCTTCAGTGCATGAAGTTAACTGAATTTTCTCAGTGTACAAAAGATTTTCAGTTTACTGAATATTGTTTAGTGTCAATAGTTAACTGAATTCTATTAGTGTCTCAAGTTAACTGGATTTAGGGTAGTGTATGAAGTTAAATGGATTTGCTTCAGTGTGTGAACTTAACTGATTTTTTTAGTATTCAAAAGATTTCAGTTAACTGAATATGTATCAGTTTCACCTACTAATTTGCAATATTTCAGTTAACTCGATATGCACTGTATATAGTGTAGTCAGTGCATTGAAACCGTATGTGTGCTAATTATTTATTTGTGCATTGTATATACTTCAGTTTGTTATTGATTTTAATTATTAGAAATGTATGCATAGAAATTAATGTGTAGTTTCTTTGCTTTGTAGTTTGTGTGATGATGTGTGGGAAGTTATGCTCCACTTTCATGATAGGGACAATTTGTAAAGGACCATGTGTGTTTCAGACATAACATTTCTGAATCTAATAGCACTAATAGAGACAGCAGGCTATGGAGAGGATGATTACATGTACTTTGTTAGGGATGCTGGCTTGGGAGTGGCTGGTTTGGAAGAGATCTATGATGATGACAAGGTTGATGAGATGCTAGACCACATTGCCAACAGAGATCAGGCCATAGTTAATCTCACAGTAGTTAGGGGTAGTGAGCCCAGACCTGTAGATTTAAATGCAGGTTATGTTTGTGAGCAGCAGGTCCCTATAGGAAGTGTTGGAGAGAGGACTATGTATGAGGTCGGTGAAGAAGGTGAGTTGTACAGGTCACCATCCAAAAAAACAAGGAGAGTTGCACAAGTTGACGAGCAGGAGGCACATCCAATACCGTTTTACTCCACAGAGCAGACCACACATCTGTTTATGCACAAAGATATAGATATGGATCAAGGAAATGCAGGAGATGTTGATTTGGAGCAAGAGGAGTTGGAAAGAACTATGGAGCTTAAGAGGAGGAATAAAATATAGAGGTATAAGAAGCATAAGAAGAGTGTTGAGAGGGTGGAGGCAATTAAAAAAACTTCCAGTTTTACTAACTGAAGATGACTCTGACTTGGAGCAAGATGAGAATTTCATGGCTAGGATGGCTGAGATGAGGAGGCAGAGACAGGACCATTTTTACACTTTGAAGGTGACACTGATGTTGAAGAACCTTATGAACTAGAAGAAGAGGTAGTGCACGAGGAACATGGAGAGGATGAGGAGCATGGAGAGGATAAGGAAATTGAAGAGGAGGCGGTACCAGAAGAGGAAAAGAGGAAGAATTTGAAAGTAAGAAAGGGGCCAACTAGTAGATCACATGCAAGTTTGGAGCAAGAATTTGAGGATGTTTGGGTACCATCATATGATGAGGATCCTAATCCTGGTGATTTGAAGGAGGAGGAGGATGATGGGGCGGTACCCCTAGCTTTAGTGCTTGGCAATAAGAGTAGGGCCAAAAAAACCAAACCAAGAATTTGGTATGCTGAGGATAGAGAGAGCCCAGAGATGCAGTTTGTAAAGAAACTTTGTTTTGAAAGTGTTTACCAATTTAGAAGGGCACTTCTCACATTCCACATAGCTCAAAACAGACACTATCAGTTTCGTAGGAACTGCAATGACAGAATCATAGCTATTTGCAGACATGAACATTGCCCTTTCTTCATTGCAGCTTCTGTGTTGGCAAATGAGAGAACATTTTGCATTAGAAAGGCAAAAAAATGCACACATGTCCTGCTGTAGCAGAGGGCACCAAGGTGACTACCAAGTGGGTCACACATCAGGTGTTAGAAGTAGTAAGAACAGATTTCAACACATCAATAACTACAATAATGCAAAATCTGAAGAGCAAGTATGAAGTTGAGATCAGCACTCATATGTCCTACAGGGCTAAGAACAAAGCAGTTGAGATGGTGCAAGGAGATCAAAGGGGGCAGTATACCAGGATCATGGATTACTTGCAGGCTGTCTTGGACACAAATCTAGGTAGTAGGTGCATTGTCACAACTAAGTTCTTAAAGGAGCATCCAAGCATAAATCCAAGGTTCCATGGTTTGTTCATTTGTTTGAATGCTTGCAAGGAAGGATTTTTGAATGGATGCAGACCATTCATAGGTGATTACTTTACTTTGTTTACTTTGCCTTGTTTGAATTCCTTGTTTCTAACTTGTGTTGTGTGCCATTGCAGGTGTGGATGGATGCTTCATCAAGCTGTCTACTGGCCAACAAATCCTAGCTGCCACAAGGAGGGATGGGAATAATAACATATATCCCATTGCTTTTGCAGTTGTGGACAAAGAAGACACAAAAAGTTGGACTTGGTTTCTATCTGAACTGAAGATAGCAATTGGTGGAGAATCGGGGAGATTTGGTTATTACACCATAATCTCTGATAGACAGAAGGTAATTCCCATGTTTAGTTGTATTTTATAATATGCATTGCTTAGTTTATAATTGCATAGTTCAAAATTTCTTAGTTGGAATTGTGGTGATTTCTCCAAACAGGTCCTTCTTAAAGCTGCAAACACTGTATTCCCCAACTGCCCACATAGATTCTGCCTTAGACACATCTATCAAAACTTTTAGACTGTTGGTTTTAGGGGGTCGGAATTAAAGAAGTACATGGATAAAGCTAGTTACTCTTATACTGAACATGACCATCTTGCTGCAATGGATGCTCTTAAAAATGTGTGCAGGGTTGCTTGGGCTTGGCTTAACAAAGTTCCTAGAGCTTCTTGGGCTAGATTTGCAATGGACTTCAATTGCAAAACTGACCTAGTTGTCAACAATATTAGTGAGGTCTTTAACAAGATGATATTAGATGTGAGAGGCAAACCAATAAAGAGCATGATAGATGGAATCAAGACTAAGTTGATGGTTATGTCAATGGCAATAGGACTAAGATAGAGGTAGCCAAGTGGGATATATGCCCAACATATGCTGAGTTGCTTGAAGAAGCAAAGAAGAATTCTAGGAACTGTCAAGCATTGATGGCTGGGCCAAATATCTACCAAGTGACAAGCAATGAGCGAACTTATTCAGTTAACCTGCATCATAGGACATGTGGGTGCAGGAAATGGGATATGACTGCAGTCCCATGCAATCATGCAGTCTCAGCTATCACCAAAGCAAAACTGAGTCCTGAAACTGTCAGGACCCCGATCCTAAGTCACACCGATCTAGCTGTAACACGTCATATCACTTTGCGGCCTCACGCACGGTATCCCCACGGGTGCCACCTTACCTGGCCCGGGACCGTTTGCGCATTTTGGCACACGTATATGACAGTGTCGCTAGCATCCATATGACAGAGAACCCGGGCCGACATGGCTAGTTATAAACCAAAAGTGGCACTAAATTACAGAGACAGGCATTCATGACCCAGCAACGAACGTGTCGGTCCTCAACATATGAACCCAAGTCGTAGCAAGCTACATGGACTTAAAGGAATAATGCGTGACATTTCCCCTAAGGGACAGACACAGGAACGAAGAAGGACACATGCCGGCCAGCCTACGTGTTCCGAGCAGTAGCAGGCTACCAAGGCTCATTGGAAGCACTAGGAGGCATTTCCCTGTAAGATAGGCTACCAAAGGAAAACAACTAGGTGTCGGATCCCTCACATACCAAGCATTTCAATCATACACACAATATGCTCAATATGTGCAAATACAACATTGCATCACAACAGAACTCTATGACTCAAAGTACTTTATTTAAGAGGCTCCAAGAGCCATACATAACATATCCATACAGGTAGGGTTCACACGACTCAACACACAAGTCATACAGTCATACAAGCACAAGCGGAAGCTACATGTCTGAGTACAGACAACTTAGAAAATAAAACAGGCTTGGTGAAGCCTGACTATCTACAAGGCCCTCCACAAGCTCCAGATCTCCGTCTGGGTAACAAGCTACTCGTCGACGTCAACGTCTATGTAGAACCCATCAGAAGGGGCAGGGTTCTCCTCTGCAACAGTTAAGCAAACATGAGTACAAAGGTACTCAGCAAGTCTTACAACAGAACCTATCATACATGCAACATTATCAACAGGGGGTAGTGGAGTTCATAGCAGAAAGCCAGCTTTGACTCTTGGCTAACCTATACTACAACTCTCAACAGATTGCAAGATATTACTACGTACACGAGTCCTCTACTCACCACAACAACACACCACCGAGGATCCTCTTCCGTCATCCTATGGAAGGGCCATCCACGGCACTCACACTTGTCTTGAGGTTTTTAGTAGTATCCATCAACTTGTCTATGAACTGTAAGAGTAACCAAGTAGTCCGTACCGCGAACAACGGCTATTCGAATAGATTGGTAACCCTGCAGGGGTGTACTTCTTCACACATGTTTTCACCACTTAGCGTCTACACACAACATGTGCTCGGCAGACTTCAAGCAAAAGCCGACGTGGGTGCAGACCACGACCTAACCAACCACTCAAGTCTCTTGTCCAGGTTTATCGCCTATTTGGGTTCCATCCGTGGGGAGATCCGGCCGGGGTGTCGCTCACGGCCCCAAACGATGTGTACAGGGTTCCCGAGTCACCAAACGGGTGCTCGGTACACCCGGCCACGTACCTGTCGCATCACAACCCACCCCGAGGGTCAGCACTGTGCACGACCACCGGTAAACTACAAACACCAGAAACTAGTTGCAACTCCTGGACAGAGAACATGGCAGTCAATAAGTCGAGCGGGGTCATATTTCAGGGCCCAATGTGTGGTAGTAACTGTAACTTGAACCACACATACAGATCTCAGGTCCTATGGACAGTTCCAATGAAACAACCCACCACGTACTCCTACATGGCCTTTCATCGATACCTTTACCAAACATGTTCCACATTTCCCTCTCTTTACCGGTATGATCGTTTCACTCCGATCCATCACCCAGATGAATCAGACCTGACACAACTCTAAGCATAGCAGGCAACATAAACAAATAGCATGGTGGATCACACATCACATGGCTCAATCAACTCCTACACATGCTAGTGGGTTTCAACTATTTACTGTGGCAATTATAGGTCATGCAAGGGAATAAGGTTCAACTACCACAACAAGTAGCAGTTCACACGTTGTTGCCTTAATGCAGTAAAAGAGAGCAGGAGCGAGAAGATTGGGTTTGTATCGGAATGATCAATGATTGCTTTCCTGACAGAGTGGTTGTCGGGTACTGCTCTTCAGCTGGATACGCAGAAGTATCCTCGGGAGCAGGACCTAACACGGAGAATACCGGCGATACAATCAATAAGCAAACAAATGCAACAATATGATGCATGCTCATGATATGGCAAGATGCATGTGTTTTGGGCTAATGCAACTATAACAAGAAGGGTTTGAGCCCATTTGAATCAAAGATTCAAATTGAAACCCAAACTATTATTTAATTAAGTGCATTAATTTGTTTTGATGTAAACAGCAAGGTTAACTTGCTCAAACATGCATGAAAGCAGTGCCATTGGAAAGATTGGATTTTTCTGATCAATTTTCATATATAAATCTTTTCCATCTGAGCTACTATTGAATTTATATGATTTTTTGAAGTTTAAAGCATTTTCTGGAAGTTCCTGAATTGTTTTTAAATCTAAAAATCCCAGAAAATCATTTACTGCGTCAGCATGACATCATGCTGACGTCAGCCAGTCAACAGGGCGCCCAGGTCAAACCTGACCAGTGGGTCCCTCATGTCAGTGTATCTGGTGCTAACTAAAAAGAGCTTAACACTAAACTAAAGTTAACAGGGGCTGGGCCCCACATGTCTGTGACTCACTAAACTAATGATAGCAATTAGTGTCTAAATTAAAACCTAAACTGAAGTTAGTCAACGGCTGGTCCCACATGTCAGCGACACAGGGGGAAGTCCAGGCGTGGTCAAACAGGTCAAAACCCACCGGCGGCTCGACGCCGGCGAGGCCAAACACGGCGGCGGTGCTCGGGTTTTGCCTACAGGCCACCGTTTGAGTCGTGGTTGGGCTCTACGGCGAGCTGGGGCTCGTGCGCATCTAGTGGAGGCAACGGTAGGTGCTGGGGTGGCCGGAATCATCGGCGGCGAGCTCGAAGGCGGCGGCCGGAATTCGGGCGTCGGTGAATACGACGTTACAGCGCACGGCAGGAGCAGCAGTTGGTTGCTACGGGTCCGTGGTGATGTGCTGAGTGCGGTGATGCACTCGGACGCGAGTGGCAGTCGGTGTGGCCGCGGCGGCACCATGGCCGGCGGCGAGGAGCGCTCAGCTCTGGTGGCTGGTGCTGTTAAGGAGCAAGTTAGGTGACGGGGCATGGGGGAAACGGAACCGGGGCTCACCGCGGTTCTTCTGGTATTGCTGGCGAGGCAGGGGAGGCACGGGGTCCGGCGAATTTGTCGATTGCGTCCGGCGGCCGTGCGGAGAAGACGAGCTCAAAGACGAAGCCTCAAGGCGCCCGGGGTGCTGTGGTTCGGCGTAGAGAAGCACGGCAGCAAGGCGGAGCTCGGGGGCTCGTCGGAGAGGCGAGGGGGACTCGGTGGACGCGGCGGCAGCGACGAGCTCCGCTCGGGCGGTGCGAGGGAGAGAACCAGGGGAGGAGAGAGAGAGGAGCGGTCGAGGGGTCGGGGGGTCTGCGTGGCGTCATTCTGATTCATCCAGCGGGTCGAGGAGGCCAGCCAGGCAGGCAAGAGGTGGCCGGCGTGTCGGCGGCGCTCGCCACCGAGCAGCTTCATGCGCTGGCGTGGCGAAGAAGACGGGGATGCCCCTGGTGGGCTGGGCCGGCTGGGCCAGACAGGTAAGTGGGCTCAGGTAAGTTTGCTTTCCTTCTTTTTTTTCCTATTTACTTTCTGTTTCATTTCTTTTGCAACTTTTTGGAATTAATAAAAATGCCAGAACATTTTTATAGCTCATAAAACTAGTCATGCCCACTGTATATAATATGAACAGCATGGAACATTTTAGTTTATGATTATTTGGGCACATAAAATATTTTATAGCATTTAAATGCCCAAATGCAAATACCATATGATTTAATCCAAAGACCTTGGATGTCCTAGAAAATTGTGCACCATTTTTGGCAGAGGTTTAAGACCAAGGCAGAAATGATGAACATTTTTGAAGGGCATTTTGGGTACATTGGAAAAGATTTTATTAAACCCTAGTTGTTAGAAGGGGGGTGCTGGGGTTTCTGTCATTCCCATTTCAAGTTTCTTTGAAAAGTAAACATGATGCACACTCTAGCTAGTCCTAAGCAAGCACTGACTAGGGATGTGACAACTCACCCCCACTCAAAAGAATCGCGTCCCGAGATTCGGGTTCCTCCGGAAAGAGGGTGGGGTACTCAAGTCGAAGACGATCCTCCCTTTCCCAAGTAGCTTCACTCTCGGAATGATGTGACCATTGAACCTTGAGAAACTTGATATTGTGACGTCGAGTGGTGCGCTCGGTTTGATCAAGAATACGAACGGGGTATTCTCGATATGTGAGATTGTCCTGGAGATCAAGCTTTTCGTGGTCCACTCCACGGATAGGATCCGAGAAGCAACGCCTGAGTTGAGAAACGTGGAAGACATCATGAACTCTGGAAAGGTGCGGAGGTAGTTCCAATTGGTAGGCAACTTCTCCTCGTTTGGCAAGAATGCGAAAAGGACCGATGTAACGAGGGGCCAATTTGCCTTTGATACCGAAGCGATGGGTTCCCTTAAGAGGAGTAACCCGAAGGTAAGCCTTATCGCCGATTTCAAAAGTCACAGCCTTATGATGACTATCATATTGGCTCTTCTGGCGAGACTGGGCTGTTTTCAATTTCTCACGAACGATGCGAACTTGCTCTTCTGCTTCCTAGATAATATCCTGACCAAAGAATTGTCTTTCCCCGGTTTCTGACCAGTTAAGAGGTGTTCGACACCTTCATCCATATAGAACTTTGAAGGGAGCTTTGCCCAAGCTGGCTTGATAACTATTGTTATAAGCGAATTCGGCAAATGGAAGACACTTTTCCCATTCCATACCGAAAGAGATGACAGAGGCTCGAAGCATGTCTTCCAGAATTTGATTGACTCGTTCCACTTGACCACTTGACTGAGGATGGAAGGTAGTGCTGAAAGAGAGATGAGTTCCCATAGCATTCTGGAAACTTTCCCAGAATCGTGAAGTGAAGAGACTTCCACGGTCTGATTTAATCTCCAACGGCACACCATGAAGTGATACTATCCGAGAGATATACAATTCTGCTAGCTGGCTAGCGGTAATACTCTCTCGAACAGGCAGGAAATGGGCTACTTTAGAGAGGCGGTCGATAACGACGAAGATAGCATTATTCCCTTTCCTGGTCCTGGGAAACCCGGTAATGAAGTCCATACCGATCTTGTCCCATTTCCATTCAGGAATAGCTAAAGGTTGAAGGGTGCCAGCAGGCCGTTGATCTCTGCTTTGACGCGATGACAAACATCACAGTTAGCAATGAATTGAGCGATTTCTCTCTTCATCCTAGTCCACCAGAACCTCTGGCGTAGGTCCTGATACATTTTGGTACTGCCAGGATGAATCGTGAGAGGAGATTCATGAGCCTCCTTAAGGATTAACTACCGTAGATGTTGGTTCTTGGGAACCACTAAACCGTTCTCGAAGAAGACAACACCTCGATCATCCATAGAGAAGCTTCTAGCGAGTCCTCTAGCAATGCTCTCCTGGAGTCGGGATATACCCTTATCACGCTTCTGGGCAGCTATGATTTGATCCATAAGGGTAGGTTCCGCCACCAAGGTGGAAAGGAAACCTCGAGGAACAATGTGAAGGTTAAGCTTACAAAATTCCTCGTGAAGAAGTGGTTGCCCTTGTTGTAACATCAAGTTGTTACAATAAGACTTACGACTTAGGGCGTCAGCCATGACATTGGCCTTCCCAGGGGTGTAAGTGATTCCTAAATCGTAATCTATGAGCAACTCAACCCAACGTCTTTGCCTGAGATTTAGATCCGGTTGGGTGAAGATGTATTTCAGACTTTGGTGATCAGTGAAGATTTCACAGCGATTACCAAGAAGGTAATGTCGCCATGTTTTGAGTGCGTGGACTACAGCTGCAAGCTCTAGATCATGTGTAGGATAGTTATCCTCATGTGGACGCAACTGTCGGGATGCGTAAGCAATCACTTGACGATCTTGCATGAGTATGCAACCTAGTCCTTGTCGCGAGGCGTCGCAGTAGATAATAAAATCCTTGGAAAAGTCTGGTGGTACCAGTACGGGTGCAGATGTCAGGCGTCTTTTCAGTTCCTAAAAGCTGGACTCGCACTATGGGGTCCACTCAAACTTTTTATCTTTCTTGAGGAGTTCAGTTAGAGGTTTAGCAACCTTGGAGAAATTCTCGACAAAACGTCGGCAATAGCTCGCTAAGCCAAGAAAACTCCTAACTTGCTTGACCGATTCAGGGGGAGTCCAATCAAGGACGGCTTGAACTCGCTCGGGATTGGCGGCAATACCCTTGCCAGAGATCACATGGCCTAGATAGGTCACTTCCGGCAACCAGAATTCACATGTAGAGAATTTAGCATAAAGGCGGTGCTCTCGAAGTTTCGTCAATACCAGCCTTAGATGCTCGGCATGATCTTTCTTGTTCTTGGAATAGATGAGTATATCATCGAGGTATACCACGACGAATTTATCCAAATACTCCATGAATATAGAATTCATTAGCCGGGAGAAGGTAGCTGGGGCATTGGTTAACCCGAAGGACATGACGGTGTACTCGTATTGGCCATAACGAGTAACAAAAGCCGTTTTAGGAATGTCCCCGTTCTTGATCTTGATTTGATGGTAGCCCAACCTCAAATCCATTTTAGAAAAGACTGAGGATCCAGCGAGCTGATCATACAGGTCGTTGATCCTGGGGAGCGGATACTTGTTCTTTATGGTGACCAGATTGACAGGTCGGTAATCTACAACCATCCGTTCCGTTCCATCCTTCTTCTTGACGAAGAGGACGGGACAAGCCCAAGGGGAAGAACTAGGACGGATGAAACCCTTTTTCAACGACTCATCGAGTTGTTTCTTAAGCTCAGCTAATTCTAGGGGTGCCATCTTATAAGGTCTCCTAGAGATTGGGACAGTTCCAGGGATAAGATCTATCACGAACTCGACATCTCTATCAGGTGGAACTCCTGGCAGTTCTTCTGGAAAGACATCCGGAAAGTCACGGACTACTGGGATATCTTCGAGTTCTGGTAGAGGACTGGCATTAAGAGAGTAAAGCTGACGCTCAGCCATTCGGGTCAAGACATTGACTGTCTTGCCGGATGGGTGTGTAAGTTGAACGGTCCTAGTGTAGCAATCAATCTTGGCGTAATGAGTTGTCATCCAATCCATACCCAAGATGATGTTTATGTCCGAGGACTTGAGAGCGATTAATGATGCAAGGAAAACAAGTCTATCAACAAGAATTTCATTCCCATGGCTTACTCTAGAGGTTTGCCATCTAGAGCCGGGAGTTTGAATTTCCATGGTGGTGGGCATGTCACAAAAAGTCACGTACTGCATTCGATCATAGCTCTCAGATATGAACGAATGGGATGCTCCAGTATCGAAAAGAACAGATGCCTGATGGCAGTTAACGAGAAGCTACCAAGGACGACGTTAGGATCCTCATAAGCTTCCTCAGCAGAGACATAGTTGACATGACCACGTGCAGTGGGGGTTGGCTTGACATAATTCACCTTGCCGGTTGGCTTACCACGGCCAACGGGTTTTCCTGGCTGGTTCTGGGGACACTCACGCATGTAGTGCCCCGGTTCTCCACACTTGAAGCATGTCACAGTGCCAGTGCGTGGAGCAAAGTTGGTAGGTGGTCCTCCATAAGTCTTGGCAGGTGCATACTGTTGAGTTGGGCGAGGAGCCTCATAGGATGGCCTCGGTGTGTACTGGGGTGGCAGAGCAGTGTTAGGAACCCACACACGGCGCTTGTGAGAGCCAGAGCCGGATGAGGAACCAAAGTCACGAGGATGCTTGCGTGTGGCTTCGAAATCAGTCTGGCCTGTCTCAGCACTGATAGCTTTGTTCACCAACTTCTGGAAGGAAGTGCACTCGTGCAAACGTAGATCTCGGCGGAGTTCGGGGCTGAGTCCCTTACGGAACCTCACCTGCTTCTTGGCATCGGTGGATACTTCCTCGGGTGCATAGCGTGCCAAGTTGCCAAACTCGCGACTATAGCCATCCACAGTTAACCGGCCCTGGGTGAAATTGCAGAATTCCTCCCACTTGCAATCCATGAGACCTTCTGGAATGTGATGTTCACGGAATGCCTTACTGAACTCAACCCAAGTAGTCATTTGGCCAGCAGGACGCATAGCCTCAAAGTTCTCCCACCATAGACTGACAGGGCCCTCAAGATGGTAGGCGGTGTAGATACCCTTATCAGCTTCGGCCACACGGGCAGAGTGTAGCTTGTGGGTGATACTACGAAGCCAATCATCCGCATCCAGAGGTTCAGTGGAGTGATGGAACTTCGGTGGGCACATCTTGATAAAGTCATTGATTGACACCACGTCATTCCTCTGACGAAACCCAGTGTTCTGCTCTATGCGTTCCAGCAGACGGTTGGTCTCTCTCTTGTTCCGTTCTGCCTCGAGCATAACTTCAGCCAAGGAGGGTGGCTGGGCAGATTCTCATCTCTAGCCCCACTAGCCTCACCCTGCTCCTGAGCAGCAGGAGTGCTGCGAGTGTTGACCATCCTAGGAAAACAAAACAACGGTTTAGACAAGGATGGCAAAAACTTGACATAGGAGTGCAGAATGTAATGGATGACACAGAATGCAGAGATGTTCATCCGTACGACATGGTAATATAGAAACTGCTATATATACACCAGTGGTCATACACACCATACATAGTTTAGTACAAGCCAAGGCTAAAGTACAACTGCGGTGAAAGATGATACATCCCATCAGAGGCATTCCAAGCTCCTATACATTATTTAACTACACCTTCGAAACTCATTACTAACTAAGTCATATTCCACAAGACGCGCAGGACTGTGGAAATACAACTACTACGATACTACTACTGCCACGGTCTAGCTCAGACATTCCCGTAGTAATCTTTGTAAAGATTACCACCGTAGCCTGGAAGTGGAACAGATGGATCTTGAAACTCTCGAGCACTCGAAGGCTGTGGACCATAGGGACATGGATGTGGCCTCGGGCCTGATGCTGGTGGTAACCGACGCCCACGTGGAGGTGTAATACCCCCAACGTCACGCCAATCCATACGATCAGGCAGACGAGTACGCACGGGGTACAAATCCCGCATATCCAGATATCCGGCGTGCACAGCAGGTGCAAGCCGTGTCAAAGTAGTCCAGTGGGCGGCTCAAGTGTTATACAGCTCCATTCGGAGGGCACGAACCTCACGGTCCCTATCCTCCAGCATCTGAACAGTAGTCTGAAGCAGTGGCTCTTCATGAGCAGCATTAGTATACAGACCAGTGTAGTACCCTTCCTCTCCGGGAAGTGAGGCTGGCATGTAACAGAACTCAGTGTTCAGCAACAGGGCATGCCTAGCCCGGAGAATGGTCATCATCGAATAGGCGGCATCCTGCACTGCCATCTCGATAGTAACCTCGAGTCCATAAGACCAATGGATGGGGTCGTTAGCTCCAGGATATGAGGGGTATATCCGGACTGTGCAGAAATACTGACTCTGATTGAAATCCCGGTATTGTTCCTCCACGGTGTACTCAGGATACCAGCGGTAACCGGTCTTAGTCAACACACGGACTAGCATGGCCGTGTGACCGGGCACATTAATGCACCGAGTCAAACGAACCACTTGGTGAGGTGTGCGGCCAGACATCTGAAACACGAAGTAATGCAAAGGCATTAGTGTTTCTGGAAGAAATCGGGCAGCATAACAACTGTAAATGCTCAAAAAAGATTTGAGACATCATACAAATGATAGCATAGCCACTCAACAATATCATATCAAGGTTCCGGGTCCAACAAAACATCATACTGAAAGGGTAGAAACTGAACTGAGGCTTGAAACCAACAATCCTAAGAGTCTACGGATTGGTAACACGTGAACCTAGTAAGGATAAGAGGCCTAGTCCTAAATCCCCGTGGAAAGAATGGACTGACTCAGATCAGAAGGGCATAAGGTGAAGGAGTAAAAAGAGCCTTACGTTCTCTTCCACAATCAATTCCCCTACATAGAGCTAAGCATTTTTCTAGACTCAACATCAACCAGTTTGGCTTGAGAAACCTACAGGCAGTCCAGCTCTGATGCCAACGCTGTCAGGACCCCGATCCTAAGTCACACCGATCTAGCTGTAACACGTCATATCACTTTGCGGCCTCACGCACGGTATCCCCACGGGTGCCACCTTACCTGGCCCGGGACCGTTTGTGCATTTTGGCACACGTATATGACAGTGTCGCTAGCATCCATATGACAGAGAACCCGGGCCGACATGGCTAATTATAAACCAAAAGTGGCACTAAATTACAGAGACAGGCATTCATGTCCCAGCAACGAACGTGTCGGTCATCAACGTATGAACCCAAGTCGTAGCAAGCTACATGGACTTAAAGGAACAACGCGTGACATTTCCCCTAAGGGACAGACACAGGAACGAAGAAGGACACATGCCAGCCAGCCTACGTGTTCCGAGCAGTAGCAAGCTAGCAAGGCTCATTGGAAGCACTAGGAGGCATTTCCCTATAAGATAGGCTACCAAAGGAAAACAACTAGGTGTAGGATCCCACACATACCAAGCATTTCAATCATACACACAATATGCTCAATATGTGCAAATACAACATTGCATCACAACAAAACTCTATGACTCAAAGTACTTTATTTAAGAGGCTCCAAGAGCCATACATAACATATCCATACAGGTAGGGTTCACACGACCCAACACTCAAGTCATACAGTCATACAAGCACAAGCGGAAGCTACATGTCTGAGTACAAACAACTTAGAAAATAAAACAGGCTTGGTGAAGCCTGACTATCTACAAGGCCCTCCACAAGCTCCAGATCTCCGTCTGGGTAACAAGCTACTCGTCGACGTCAACGTCTATGTAGAACCCATCAGAAGGGGCAGGGTTCTCCTCTGCAATAGTTATTAAGCAAACATGAGTACAAAGGTACTCAGCAAGTCTTACAACAGAACCTATCATACATGCAACATTATCAACAGGGGGTAGTGGAGTTCATAGCAGAAAGCCAGCTTTGACTCTTGGCTAACCTATACTACAACTCTCAACAGATTGCAAGATATTACTACATACACGAGTCCTCTACTCACCACAACAATACACCACCGAGGATCCTCTTCCGTCATCCTAAGGAAGGGCCATCCACGGCACTCACACTTGTCTTGAGGTTTTTAGTAGTATCCATCAACTTGTCTATGAACTGTAAGAGTAACCAAGTAGTCCGTACGACGAACAATGGCTATTCGAATAGATTGGTAACCCTGCAGGGGTGTACTTCTTCACACATGTTTTCACCACTTAGCGTCTGCACACGACATGTGCTCGGCAGACTTCAAGCGAAAGCCGGCGTGGGTGTAGACCACGACCTAACCAACCACTCAAGTCTCTCGTCTAGGTTTATCGCCTATTTTGGTTCCATCCGTGGGGAGATCCGGTCGGGGTGTCGCTCACGGCCCCAAACGATGTGTACAGGGTTCCCGAGTCACCAAACGGGCGCTCGGTACACCCGGCCACGTACCTGTCGCATCACAGCCCACCCCGAGGGTCAGCGCTGTGCACGACCACCAGTAAACTACAAACACCAGAAACTAGTTGCAACTCCTGGACAGAGAACATGGCAGTCAATAAGTCGAGCGGGGTCATATTTCAGGGCCCAATGTGTGGTAGTAACTGTAACTTGAACCACACATACAGATCTCAGGTCCTATGGACGGTTCCAATGAAACAACCCACCACGTACTCCTACATGGCCTTTCATCGATACCTTTACCAAACATGTTCCACATTTCCCTCTCTTTACCGGTATGATCGTTTCACTCCGATCCATCACCCAGATGAATCAGACCTGACACAACTCTAAGCATAGCAGGCAACATAAACAAATAGCATGGTGGATCACACATCACATGGCTCAATCAACTCCTACACATGCTAGTGGGTTTCAACTATTTACTGTGGCAATGATAGGTCATGCAAGGGAATAGGGTTCAACTACCGCAGCAAGTAGCAGTTCACACGCTTTTGCCTTAATGCAGTAAAAGAGAGCAGGAGCGAGAAGATTGCGTTTTTATCGGAATGATCAATGATTGCTTGCCTGACAGAGTGGTTGTTGGGTACTGCTCTTCAGCTGGATACGCAGAAGTATCCTCGGGAGCAGGACCTAACACGGAGAATACCGGCGATACAATCAATAAGCAAACAAATGCAACATTATGATGCATGCTCATGATATGGCAAGATGCATGTGTTTTGGGCTAATGCAACTATAACCAGAAGGGTTTGAGCCCATTTGAATCAAAGATTCAAATTGAAACCCAAACTATTATTTAATTAAGTGCATTAACTTGTTTTGATGTAAACAGCAAGGTTAACTTGCTCAAACATGCATGAAAGCAGTGCCATTGGAAAGATTGGATTTTTCTGATCAATTTTCATATATATATCTTTTCCATCTGAGCTACTATTGAATTTATATGATTTTTTGAAGTTTAAAGCATTTTCTGGAATTTCCTGAATTGTTTTTAAATCTAAAAATCGCAGAAAATCCTTTACTGCGTCAGCATGACATCATGCTGACCTCAACCAGTCAACAGGGCGCCCATGTCAAACCTGACCAGTGTGTCCCTCATGTCAGTGTCTCTGGTGCTAACTAAAAAGACCTTAACACTAAACTAAAGTTAACAGGGGCTGGGTCCCACATGTCTGTGACTCACTAAACTAATGACAGCAATTAGTGTTTAAATTAAAACCTAAACTGAAGTTAGTCAATGGCTGGTCCCAAATGTCAGCGACACAGGGGGAAGTCCAGGCGTGGTCAAACAGGTAAAAACCCACTGGCGGCTCGACGCTGGCGAGGCCAAACACGGCGGTGGTGCTCGGGTTTTGCCTACAGGCCACCGTTTGAGTCGTGGATGGGCTCTACGGCAAGCTGGGGCTCGTGCACATCTAGTGGAGGCAACGGTAGGTGCTGGGGTGGCCGGAATCATCGGCGACGAGCTCGAAGGCGGCGGCCGGAATTCGGGCGTCGGTGAATACGACGTTACAGTGCACGGCAGGAGCAGCAGTTGGTTGCTACGGGTCCGTGGTGATGTGCTGAGTGCGGTGATGCACTCGGACGCGAGTGGCAGTCGCTGTGGACGCGGCGGCGCCATGGCCGGCGGCGAGGAGCGCTCGGCTCTGGTGGCTGGTGCTGTTAGGGAGCAAGTTAGGTGACGGGGCATGGGGGAAACGGAACCGGGGCTCGCCGCGGTTCTTCTGGTATTGCTGGCGAGACAGGGGAGGCACGGGGTCCGACGAATTTGTCGATGGCGTCCGGCGGCCGTGCGGAGAAGACGAGCTCGAAGACGAAGCCTCAAGGCGCATGGGGTGCTGTGGTTCGGCGCAGAGAAGCACGGCAGCAAGGCAGAGCTCGGGGGCTCGTCGAAGAGGCGAGGGGGACTCGGTGGACGCGGCGGCAGCGACGAGCTCCGCTCGGGCGGTGCGAGGGAGAGAACCAGGGGAGGGGAGAGAGAAAGAGGAGCGGTCGAGGGGGTCCGGGGGTCTGCGTGGCGTCGTTCTGATTCACCCAGTGGGTTGAGGAGGCCAGCCAGGCAAGCCGGAGGTGGCCGGCGCGTCGGCAGCGCTCGCCACCGAGCAGCTTCATGCGCTGGCGCGGCGAAGAAGACGGGGATGCCCCTGGTGGGCTAGGCCGGCTGGGCCAGACAGGTAAGTGGGCTCAGGTAAGTTTGCTTTCCTTATTTTTTTTCCTATTTACTTTCTGTTTCATTTCTTTTGTAACTTTGTGGAATTAATAAAAATGCCAGAACATTTTTATAGCTCATAAAACTAGTCATGCCCACTGCATATAATATGAACAGCATGGAACATTTTAGTTTATGATTATTTGGGCACATAAAATATTTTATAGCATTTAAATGCCCAAATGCAAGTACCATATGATTTAATCCAGAGACCTTGGATGTCCTAGAAAATTGTGCACCATTTTTGGCAGAGGTTTAAGACCAAGGCAGAAATGATGAACATTTTTGAAGGGCATTTTGGGTACATTGGAAAAGATTTTATTAAACCCTAGTTGTTAGAAGAGGGGTGCTGGGATTTCTGTCATTCCCATTTCAAGTTTCTTTGAAAAGTAAACATGATGCACACTCTAGCTAGTCCTAAGCAAGCACTGACTAGGGATGTGACAAAGACTTTGTACATGACTTTTTCAAAAAGCCAATGTATCTGGCAGCATACAACCCCATCATATTCCATGTACCAGGACAAGATCTGTGGCCCAAGACCAAAACCAGAGACATAAAACCTCTAGTGTTCAAGGATAAGCCAGGGAAGAAGCAAACCAAGAGGAGAAGGAGCCAGTTTGAGCCACCAGCACCCAAAGATACATCTAGGATGGCTTCAATTACATGCAACAACTGTCAGCTTGTAGGTCACAGATACACATCATGCAAACAGACTCTAAAATCAGGCCTAGCAATGAGAAAGAACAAGCATCAGGTTTGTACAAGCATCACAGATACACATCATTTTGTTTTCTAACAGTTGAATGTATTAACTTGCTACAATTCTTACATGCAGTCTAACAACACAGAGGAGGGTAGCACATGTCGCGACCGGTCCTTCGGTAAAATAATCACCGGAAGACCGATCTCTTAATAACACCGGCGAGGAATAATATTCCTACCGGCAGACAATTCCTTGATACAGAATTTCCAGTACACTGAATATTATACAAGGTTGAGCTAGGGATAGCTCAATAGATTTTATTACAAGTGCACCAATATATTACATAGAGGCGTATATGGCACAAGGCAGGTGGCATACTACTGACTCGTAATAAAAGGCGGTGGAATATGTCAAAGTGAAGTGGGTGGTGTGACTCCAATATTTTACAGTTCATCGAGTGTCGGAGTGAGACCCGATGAATTTATTTGTTGGTAGGCGGAAGCGTTTATAAAACAGTGATCAACACCAGGATCGCAAGAGACTGACTGGGACTCCTCTAAGCGTCGGACTCACTATCGAACTCTTCATCCATGAGATCGCCTTCGTCCACATCTGGCCAAATCAACAAGCCAGGTGAGTACTTTGACTGTACTCGCAAGACAGTTCGGACTTAAGATATAACAAATGTCAACATGAATGCATATGAGTATTCCAGCAAAAATGCAACCGGAACAAAATATGAAAGCACTGAAAGTAAAGACCGGAAGTCGGGCGGTAATCCTCCCGAAATCCAAAAGATAAAAATAGCAGGGCCAAATGAGGGTCTGGGTGACGCCTCGTAGGAAAATAATAAATGATAACAGGCCACAGTCGGGCGTCTGAGCGACACCACATAAAGGGCTTATAAAAGAGAATAATGCCACGGTCGGACGTCTGAGCGACATCACATAAATGGCTTATAAAAGAAAATAATGCCACAGTCGGACGTCTGAGCAACATCACATAAAGGGCTTATAAAAGGAAATAATGCCACAGTCGGACGTCTGAGCGACATCACATAAAGGGCTTATAAAAGAAAATAATGCCACAGTCGGACGTCTGAGCGACATCACATAAAGGGCTTAATAAAGATAAGAATGCCATAGTCGGACGTCTGAGCGACATCACATAAAGGGCTTAATAAAGATAAGAATGCCACAGTCGGACGTCTGAGCGACATCACATAAAGGGCTTATAAATAACCGTAGTATGATGATGAAATACTTCTGAAAATAAATACTGAGATGGTTGGTGAGTTCATCTACCAAATGAACTTAACAGAAATATTACTCTGGTTACTTCCGAGAATATACTAGAGATGGTCACCGGGTTGGTATGAAGATTGAACCTAGGCCATAAACATGGCTACCGAAGGAATTTAACTCTGCAGAGCTTGTACCATTAACGCATAGCCAACGGGTTCTACTAGCCACGTGGGCTAGTCCCGTCTACGGTGTTTTAGCAGAAACTCAACTAACCAGTACACACCCATTTAACATCCTGTCGTCCGGAATCACCCGCGACGACATTCACGGAAAACTTTAAGACGGGGAGGCTACAACCTCGAATAGCATGGGATCAAATTTATATATGCGCGCTCTAAGGGGTGCCCCCCTCTCGGTCCCAACCGGAAACACCCATGCCCCCTGACCGGATGACGGGCTTTAATCCAGGGCCATGGAACCCTCATCCTGGCCTCTCTACTTGGTGTGTACTCGAAAAGTGGTTTACAACCGACTAGACCGTAATCCCAACGGACGGCCTATGATAGTACTGAAAAGGAGACGAACGGAATCTTGACATGATGTCCGTTGATACTAAGCTGACCAAGTACTGGCATGCTCCAACAATGCCAGTATTCCACCCCATCATATCACCATATGATCGAGGTGGTTCAACATTCTCCTTCGGGACTCACCCGAAGCATCACTTGCATGAAATATGCCATACACATATGCTCATATAATCATGCTTACGAACGAACTACTCGAGCAAACATGCAACACACTCATCATATCAAGAGTTCAAACATGCTTGCCTGGTTCTGAAAAGTCGGAGCCTAACTCGGCGTGATTCGCGTCTCTGTCACGGCTTCCGGTATCTACGTATCCAAACAAAAAATATATACTAACATAAATACCGCGCGTGCAAATAAAGTTGCTCAAAGTATTTCCACATAAATATGACAAAAAACTAGACAGAAAACCAAGGTGGACAGAAAAAGAATCAACCCAAAATCACTTTTAGTTTAAAAGATATTAAGGTTTCTGTCTAGGGACCTATCTGTAATTAAACAGAAAAGATCCAGGGGCTAGAACAGAAAAGGACAAAGCGAACCGGTACGTAGTACGTCGCCCGCAGAGGGAAAACGCACTTTGCGTAAATACGCCAGCAGAAAACGGTTCGAGGGGAGATGTGAGAGACTGACAGAGGGACCCCACCTATCAGGTTTGAAAAACGAAACAGAGCCGCGCCGGCGACGGTGCTGCGGTGATCGCCGGCATCGATCCACGGCGAGATAGGGGAGGGGAGTGGTACCTATAGCTTCACGGTGGTCTTCCGCGTCGAACGGTGGTGGAGTTGGGCGCCGGCGAGTACCACGTCGACGGCGAGCTTATCTCCGGCGGACGGCTGCTCGGGTGTTTGTGGACCTCGTCGAAGAAGGTTTCTGTAGAGAAATTGGGCTGGGGGTTAGGACTAGGTGGATGTCAGAGTACTACGTTCAAGCTCACGGCGGCGGAGGAGCCCTCACCGGAGTGAACGGAGCTGGAGCCCGAGGCGGAGGCAGTTGGCCGGAGCCGGAGAAGAAAAGCCTCTCGGGGCTCTTCCAGAGGTTGGGCATGGTCTAGGGGAGTAGTGGAGGTGTGTGTGCTCGAGCACGAGCTCGAGTGTGCCTTTTATAGGCGGCTCGAGGTGGCTGCCGCGGACGGATAAGTCCGGCGAGCTAATTACGGCGCTGCAGTGGTCGGACGGCGGGGCTAGGGGCTTGAGCATCATCCATGATCTGTAGAAGCTCCATTCCCGCGCTTAACTTGGCAGTAGGGGTGGTGTTACGGCCTGTCCTCGACGGAACGACCTCGCGGCTTGTCGGCGGCAGAAACGGCGCTCTGCGCGTGCCAGGCCACGGTAACGGTGTGCCAGGCGTGCACTGGCTGTGGAGGAGGACACGCGGGGCCCTGGGGTGGCTTGGGCGGCGCGAAACGGCGTGGAGCTGCGGTGTTGCGTCTGTCAGCCGCCACGGGCGGCGCTGTGGCCGTGGCAGCCGCCGGCGCGGTCGGGCCAGGGCGCCACAGGCGCCCAGAAGCTGCCAAGCGACCGTGCGGCGCGCGGATAAGAAGAAGCTGCAGCGTAGCGTCGAGCCAAGGGAGATACAGACGGAGTTTTGTCGCTGCGCTCGATGACTGTCGAAACTGACGAAACTGACGAAGTGTTAACTGTCGACAGTTTTAGTTAACAGCTAACAGTTCAGTGTAGGTTAGGTGTTTGATGAAATGATTCTGGTATTTGTGCAATGTCTCTGGAGCTGATTTTTGGAGGAGTGGCCTCTTGATGTATCTAGAGGCTGAATGATTTTTCACAGAATTTTTGGAAGAAGATAAATATGAATTTCACCAAATTTTGCAAATCTGGTCCAAACTTGCAGCAGGTGAAATTTGAAAAATTTGAACTGTGGGCCGGTGAAACAAGATGGATCTATGTTGTGGGTACTAAGGACTATCTAGGAGGGTTGGTTTGGAGTCAAATAGGTAGATGAAAAAGGTGGTTCCTTTGTAAATCACCAAGGTCCACTGTAAAAGGCAGAATTTGTTTTGAAGTGAAATAAATAGGAGAAGAATCCCAATAGGGTTCAAACTTGCTGGAATTGATGAAATGCTTGTCCCATGGTGTGAAGAGAGTCTTGGAGAGGATTGTTCCTGTTGGGATCATGGCAAGATGAAGTTTGGAGGGGAGATAGGTCAAGGTTAAACTTGAGAAATTTTAAATCAAGAAGTGGTGAACTCAAACAACTCCATTTGAATCTCTACTTGTGCTTGAGCCAAACACAAGAGGAGAACTTCAAGGCTAACAACCAAGCTTGAGAAGACACATAAACTTTGGCAGAAGGGATTTTAGAAGGGCAAAAGAAAAGATCAAACAAATCCCCTTTCAAAAAGGCCAAAAGTTTGCAAGAAAAACCAACTCAAAAATTTGGGGTGTTACAACACCTACCCCCTTAGGAAAAATCTCATCCCCGAGATTTCAGCTGATCCTCAAATAGGTGCGGATGTTCTGTCCGAAGGAAATCTTCCCTTACCCATGTTGCCTCATCCTCTGTGTAGTTACTCCACTGAACCTTGAGAAATTTAATTGTTTTCTGATGGGTCCTCCTTTCAGACTCCTCCAAAATCTTCACTGGGTGTTCTCGATATGTAAGATCTGGTTGCACGTCAAGATTTTCATGTGACACATGTTTCTCCGGGTTGCTTACACACTTCCGTAGTTGTGAGACGTGGAACACGTCGTGGACGTCGGACAATTCCTTGGGGAGGTCCAGCTGGTAAGCTACTGTGCCTCTTCGTGCAATTATACGGAAGGGTCCGATGAATCGTGGTGCCAGTTTCCCTTTGACTTTAAATCGTTGTAGTCCTCTCATCGGTGACACACGCAGGTATACGTCGTCACCGGGCTCAAAACTTATTTCCCGATGCTTTTAATCGTAATAGCTCTTTTGTCGGCTTTGGGCGGTCTTGAGTCGATCCCGTATCAGTTTTACTCTCTCCTCGGCTTCCTTCAACATATCCGGGCCAAATATGCGGCTGTCCCCTGTTTCCGACCAATTCAATGGAGTACGGCACCTTCGTCCGTACAATGCTTCGAAAGGTGCCATCTGCAGGCTAGCTTGGTAACTATTGTTATATGCGAACTCGGCATATGGTAGGCTTTCCTCCCAACTGGCCCCATAGGTGAGGACACATGCCCTTAGCATGTCTTCGAGTATTTGATTTACTCGTTCCGTTTGTCCTCCAGTCTGGGGGTGGTAAGACGTATTGAATGTTAGTTGCGTTCCGAGGGCTTGCTGCAACTGGTCCCAAAATTTTGAGACGAACTGAGTACCCCTGTCGGATATTATAGTTTTGGGAACACCATGTAGGCACACTATCCGGGCGAGGTAAACCTTGGCGAGCTTTTGAGTGGTGTGCGTTGTCTTGACGGGTATGAAATGTGCCACCTTGGTCAGCCTATCTATGATGACCCATATGGCATCGTTACCGTGTTGTGATCGTGGTAGTCCAACAATAAAATCCATCCCGATATCATCCCATTTCCACTCTGGTATCTTATTTGGATGTAATAGCCCTGTGGGTTTTTGGTGCTCGGCTTTAATGCGTTGACATGAATCGCAACATGCGATAAATGTGGCTATATCCCTCTTCATGTCGTGCCACCAAAATCTTCCCTGAATGTCCTTGTACATTTTCGTACCTCCAGGGTGGATTGAGTATGGAGCAGTATGACTTTCCGCTAGAATTTGCTGTTTAAGGTCGTTGCTATTCGGTACGCAAAGTCTGTCCCCGAACCATAATATTCCTTCACTGTCTATGGTGAATACTGAAGCCTTGCCTTGACTTACTTTTCTTTTTATTCCTTCGATGCTGGGGTGTCCGAGTTGAGCCTTCTTTATCTGCTCTATCAGTGTGGGCTGTATTTCTAGCTTGGATACTTCGCCCTCCGTGACCATCATTATGTTGAGTCTGGCGAACTCTTGCTGAAATTCGGGTCTCAGGTTCTGTATGCTGCCGCTGTTCAGGTAACGGCCGAGAGCATCGGCTACCACGTTTGCTTTCCCGGGGTGATAGTGGATACCAACGTCGTAATCCTTTACCAGTCCCAACCAGCGTCGTTGTCGTAAATTTAGATCTGGTTGTGTGAAAATATAGCTGAGGCTCTTATGGTCCGTATATATTTCACAGCGATTTCCAAGTAAGAAGTGCATCCATTCCTTGAGTGCATGAATGACTGCTGCCAACTCCAAATCGTGAGTAGGATAATTTTCTTCATGTTTTCGCAGTTGCCGGGATGCGTAGGCGACTACTTTGCCTTCTTGCATCAGTACGCACCCGAGGCCTTTCCGGGATGCGTCGCAATATACTTCAAAGCTCTTGTGTATGTCTGGCACAATTAATATTGGGGCTGTCATTAACCTCTTTTTGAGTTCTTGGAAGCTTTTCTCACATGCTTCGGTCCACTCGAATTTCTTATCCTTCTTGAGTAGCTGGGTCATTGGTTTGGCTATGGTGGAAAATCCTTCAATAAACCTTCCGTAATATCCGGCCATACCGAGGAAACTGTGTATATCCGTTACACTGGCTAGTGATTTCCAGCCAAGTACAGCCTTGACTTTATCTGGGTCCACAGCAATTCCTTCTTGTGTTAATACGTGTCCTAGGAAACCCACTTGTCTCAACCAAAATTCACATTTGCTGAATTTGGCGTAAAGTTGGTGTTTCCTTAATTCTCCCAGTACCATGCGGAGGTGTTCAGCATGTTCTTCTGGTGTTTTGGAGACCAAAATATCATCAATAAATACCACCACAAATTTGTCCATGAATTTCATAAATACCTTATTAATGAGGTGGACGAAATATGCGGGGGCGTTGGTCAGTCCGAACGGCATCACCGTAAATTCATAAAGTCCGTATCTTGAGGTGAATGCTGTTTTCGGGATATCTTCTGTGCGTACTTTCAGCTGATGATATCCTGACCTCAAGTCAACTTTTGAGAAAACCTTGGCTTGTGCGAGTTGGTCAAATAAATCATTTATCCGTGGCATCGGATATTTATTTTTGATTGTGACCATGTTGAGTGCTCGGTAGTCTATACACAGCCTCATGGTCCCATCTTTCTTTTTGGCAAATAATACCGGCGAGCCCCAAGGTGATGAGCTGGCCCGTATAAATCCTTTGTCCAGCAATTCCTTTATTTGCTTCTTTAATTCAACCAACTCGGATGGCGCCATTCTGTATGGTTTCTTATATATGGGTGTGGTTCCTGGTGCTAGCTCAATAATGAACTCTATTTCTCTGTCTGGCGGCATGCCTGGTAATTCCTCGGGAAATACGTCTGGAAATTCACATACAACTGGAGCCTTGCTTAACTCAGAGGCTTCAACTTTGTTCAATTTTGGTTGCCGAGATACTGGTCTCTCCTGAGCTGCGACTCTTATTGTTTTTCCGTGATGATGAGTAAGAATCACTGTTCTATTGAAGCAGTCGATAAATCCTTTATTGGTGGTTAGCCAGTCCATACCCAGGATAACATCCAGTCCTTTGTTTTCCAATACGATGAGGTTTGCGTGGAATTTTAATCCCTCAATCTCAATGGTCAAACCCTGGCAGTAATTTTGAGTGATCTGCCTACTTCCGGGGGACTTGATGGTCATTGATTTTCCCAAGGGAAGCATTGACAAACCATTTTGCAAAGCAAAACTCTTCGAAATGAACGAATGAGAAGCTCCAGAATCAAACAAAACCGTGGGAGGTATTGTGTTGACAGGGAACGTACCGAGTACGATATCCGGTGCATCCTGTGCCTGCTCCTTGGTCACATGGTTCAGGTGGCCTTTCCTGTGATTGTTATTAGGGTTGAAATTGTTACGCTTGGGCGCGGAATTGTTCCCGTTGCTGTTTGTCTTTGGCGCTGAGTTTCTTGGCTTAGGGCACTGTTTAGCATAGTGTCCTTCTTCTCCACATGCATAGCAGGTAACACCCGGGCGATAGGTGAAATCCTTGTCTCTTGCATGAAAATTCTTATTTGGACGTGTGTCGTTGGTCGTGGGTCTGCTCACAACATTCCGCTGGAAATTCATTTTATTCTTGTTGTTGCGGGGGTGGTTGGTCTGATCCCTTTTTCTCTTGCGAATACCCTCCAGACTACGACGTTCATTTTCCAGTGTAATAGCCTTGTCTACCAGTGTCTTGAAATCTGGAAATGTGTGTACGACTAACTGGCATTTTAGTGTTGGTGGTAGTCCGTCCAGAAATTTCTCCATCTTTTTATTTTCTGTCATTCGCTCTTCGTTGGCATATCGCGATAACTGCGCAAACTGACTATTGTACTCCTGTACTGTCATGCCTCTTTGCTTGAGATCATCAAATTCTCTTTTCTTGATTTTCATTATACTTTTGGGGATGTGTGCCCCACGAAAGCCTTCCTTGAAATCTTCCCAGGTGATATTATTTATGTCGGGATGCATAAGTAGAAAATTTTCCCACCATGACGCGGCTGCTCCCGTGAGGTAATGTGGTGCGTACAACACTTTTTCGCGGTCTGAGCATTGTGCCACGATTAACTTCCTCTCAATATCTCGAAGCCAATCATCGGCCTTAAGAAGCTTGTCTGTGTGTGAAAATGTTGTTGGACGCGTCTTCTAAAATTCAGACAATTTTGAGTGCTGCTGGTATGGTTCGCGGTGATTTCCCATGTTAATGACATGGTTCATCATTTCTTGGTGATGTTGCTGACTTTGCTCGTAAAGGCGGCATACTTGAGAAAATGATGTCTCACTGCCCTGCTGACTTGACTGCCCCTGTGAGAAATTGTTGTTTGTCTGCGTGCCATAATTTTCCTCCGGCGGACTTGGCATGGAACGTGTCCAGGGACGAGTCATTTCTTACTCTGGGGTAACAAAGCAGAAAACCTGAGAAGAACCGAGCAGCAAAATAAACCAAAATTTTGCAAAAGCGGTCAAACACGAGCTCGAAAAAGATTTTTGAAATAAACTGGTCGATTGCGCACGGAGAAGGCTGCTAGTACATATGTTACACGCAGATCCTAATTATACATACGTCACTCAGGGTGTGCGTACACATCCTGACATGTTATTTGAAACTAGTGCACTCCTCCAAGGTCCTACATGATGCGCAAACAGACTACTCCCATCAACCTATTTTACATATCGCACAAATATTACAAGCGAGCGCGGCGCGTCGCGAGATGACGCGCTAGTCGGAGATGTTGAAAATTTCCCTCGGCCTGCCGAGGGTAAGGCCCAGTGGTGCTGGGGACTCAACTTCCTCCTCACTGATGGGCTCCAGGCACGGAGTATGAGTACGAGGTGTCGAAGCAGGTGCAGCAGGCGGTGCAGCTCTGACTGGAGTAGGAGCAATGACTTGGTCGAACTCCTCAGTGGTAGGCAGACGGCGAGCGGTGGCCATGATGGAAGGTGTATAGGATGCGGCGGACGAGACAAAAGTCATTGGTGGTGCTGTATGGAGAAGCTCCCTCCTGTTGGCGGAGCCACTTTGGACCATCTCCATACGGGCGGCTACCAGATCGTCCACCAGATTATCAAAGGCTGCCTCAAGTGCCTTGAGGTATTCAACCATTAATTCAATGGCTTCATCACGCTCCCCATTTGCACATGCAAATGCATAGTGGCACGTATAAGGCACGTGGCATGGGAGGTAACGGAAGCGATGAGTCTTCATTGAAGGCAAAATGTCCCGGAGACGAGCTATCGCCTCACGGGCAGCCATCTGCATAGCATGCCTCTCCGTAGGCATGGCTCTGCCTACAAATCGAAGGCGGCGCGCTTCAGAACGCCCACCTTTGAAGTGTACCACAGCCTGATGCATAGACACGCTGTCGTTGAGCTTGTGACGGTAGAGTGTAAATTCGGGACGTGTGGATGGCCCGATTGCGACTTTGGTGATGGCGATGAGGAGCATTACAAATCCCTCAGGAATGTTGGCGAACACCTGTACATAACAGTCGTTGCTGGCCATCTACAAAAGTAGACAAAAATTCTGAATGGTCAGGCCAAAAATTTATGCAGACCAACAGAAAATTGCTGCAGATGTAAAAATGCTAAAAAGCAAATTTTTCGCTAATAACCGATTAGCGAGCGCACCTAGTGGCTTCCTACAGTCAGCCTGGCTCTGATACCAAGGTTGTCACGACCGGTCCTTCGGTAAAATAATCACCGAAAGACCGATCTCTTAATAACACCGGCGAGGAATAATATTCCTGCCGGCAGACAATTCCTTGATACAGAATTTCCAGTACACTGAATATTATACAAGGTTGAGCTAGGGATGGCTCTACAGATTTTATTACAAGCGCGCCAATATATTACATAGAGGCCGATATGGCACAAGGCAGGGTGGCATACTACTGACTCGTAATAAAAGGCGGTGGAATATGTCACAGTGAAGTGGGTGGTGTGACTCCAATATTTTACAGTTCATCGAGTGTCGGAGTGAGACCCGATGAATTTATTTGGTGGTAGGCGGAAGCGGTTATAAAACAGTGATCAACACCAGGATCACAAGAGACTGACTGGGACTCCTCTAATCGTCGGACTCGCTATCGAACTCTTCATCCATGAGATCGCCTTCGTCCACATCTGGCCAAATCAACAAGCCAGGTGAGTACTTTGAATGTACTCGCAAGACAGTTCGACTTAAGATATAACAAATGTCAACATGAATGCATATGAGTATTCCAGCAAAAATGCAACCGGAACAAAATATGAATGCACTGAAAGTAAAGACTGGAAGTCGGGCGGTAATCCTCCCGAAATCCAAAAGATAAAAATAACAGGGCCAAATGAGGGTCTGGATGACGCCTCGTAGGAAAATAATAAATGATAACAGGCCACAGTCGGGAGTCTGAGCGACACCACATAAAGGGCTTATAAAAGAGAATAATGCCACAGTCGGACGTTTGAGAGACATCACATAAAGGGCTTATAAAAGAAAATAATGCCACAGTCGGACGTCTGAGCGACATCACATAAAGGGCTTATAAAAGGAAATAATGCCACAGTCGGACGTCTGAGCGACATCACATAAAGGGCTTACAAAAGAAAATAATGCCATAGTCGAACGTCTGAGCGACATCACATAAAGGGCTTATAAAAGAAAATAATGCCATAGTCGGACGTCTGAGCGACATCACATAAAGGGCTTAATAAAGATAAGAATGCCACAGTCGGACGTCTGAGCGACATCACATAAAGGGCTTAATAAAGATAAGAATGCCACAGTCGGACGTCTGAGCGACATCACATAAAGGGCTTATAAATAACCGTAGTATGATGATGAAATACTTCTGAAAATAAATACTGAGATGGTTGGTGAGTTCATCTACCAAATGAACTTAACAGAAATATTACTCTGGTTACTTCCGAGAATATACTAGAGACGGTCACCGGGTTGGTATGAAGATTGACCCTAGGCCATAAACATGGCTACCGAAGGAATTTAACTCTGCAGAGCTTGTACCATTAACTCATAGCCAACGGGTTCTACTATCCACGTGGGCTAGTCCCGTCTACGGTGTTTTAGCAGAAACTCAACTAACCAGTACACACCCATTTAACATCCTGTCGTCCGGAATCACCCGCGACGACATTCACGAAAAACTTTAAGATGGGGAGGCTACAACCTCGAATAGCATGGGATCAAATTTATATATCCGCGCTCTAAGGGGTGCCCCCCTCTCGATCGCAACCGGAAACACCCATGCCCCCTGACCGGATGACGGGCTTTAATCCAGGGCCATGGAACCCTCATCACAGCCTCTCTACTTGGTGTGTACTCGGAAAGTGGTTTACAACCGACTAGACCGTAATCCCAACGGACGGCCTATGATAGTACTGAAAAGGAGACGAACGGAATCGTGACATGATCTCCGTTGATACTAAGCTAACCAACTACTGGCATGCTCCAACAATGCCAGTATTCCACCCCATCATATCACCATATGATCGAGGTGGTTCAACATTCTCCTTCGGGACTCACCCGAAGCATCACTTGCATGAAATATGCCATACACATATGCTCATATAATCATGCTTACGAACGAACTACTCGAGCAAACATGCAACACACTCATCATATCAAGAGTTCAAACATGCTTGCCTGGTTCTGAAAAGTCGGAGCCTAACTCGGCGTGATTCGCGTCTCCGTCACGGCCTTCGATATCTACGTATCAGAACAAAAAATATATACTAACATAAATACCGCGCGTGCAAATAAAGTTGCTCAAAATATTTCCACATAAATATGACAAAAAACTAGACAGAAAACCAAGGTGGACAAAAAAAGAATCAACTCAAAATCACTTTTAGTTTAAAAGATACTAAGGTTTCTGTCTAGGGACCTACCTGTAATGAAACAGAAAAGATCTAGGGGCTAGAACAGAAAAGGACAAAGCAAACCGGTACATAGTACGTCGCCCGCAGAGGGAAAACGCACTTTGCGTAAATACGCCAGCAGAAAACGGTTCGAGGGGAGATGTGAGAGACTGACAGAGGGACCCCACCTGTCAGGTTTGAAAAACGAAACAGAGCCGCGCCGGCGACGGTGCTGCGGTGATCGCCGGCGTCGATCCACGGTGAGATAGGGGAGGGGAGTGGTACCTATAGCTTCACGGTGGTCTTCCGCGTCGAACGGTGGTGGAGTTGGGCGTCGGCGAGTCCCACGTCGATGGCGAACTTATCTCCGGCGGACGACGGCTCGGGTGTTTGTGGACCTCGTCGGAGAAGGTTTCTGGAGAAAAACTGGGCTAGGGGTTAGTACTAGGTGGATGCCAGAGTACTATGTTCAAGCTCACGGCGGCGGAGGAGCCCTCACCGGAGTGAACGGAGCTGGAGCCCGAGGCGGAGGCAGTTGGCCGGAGCCGGAGAAGAAAAGCCTATCGGAGCTCTTCCAGAGGTTGGGCGTGGTCTAGGGGAGTAGTGGAGGTGTGTGTGCTCGAGCACGAGCTCGGGGGTGCCTTTTATAGGTGGCTCGAGGTGGCTGCCGCGAATGGATAAGTCCGGCGAGCTAATTACGGCGCTGCAGTGGTCGGACGGCGGGGCTAGGGGCTTGAGCATCATCCATGATCTGTAGAAGCTCCATTCCCGCGCTTAACTTGGCAGTAGGGGTGGTGTTACGGCCTGTCCTTGATGAAACGGCCTCGCGGCTTGTCGGCAGCAGAAACGGCGCTCTGCGCGTGCCAGGCCATGGCAACGGCGTGCCAGACGTGCGCTGGCTATGGAGGAGGACACGCGGGGCACTGGGGTGGCTTGGGCGGCATGAAACGACGTGGAGCTGCGGCGTTACGTCTGTCAGCCGCCACGGGCGGCGCTGTGGCCGTGGCAGCCGCCGGCGCGGTCGGGCCAGGGCGCCACCGACGCCCAGAAGCTGCCAAGCGACCATGCGGCACGCGGATAAGAAGAAGTTGCAGTGCAGCATCGAGCCAAGGGAGATACAGACGGAGTTTTGTCACCGCGCCCGATGACTGTCGAAACTGACGAAACTGACGAAGTGTTAACTGTCGACAGTTTCAGTTAACAGCTAATAGTTCAGTGTAGGTTAGGTGTTTGATGAAATGATTCTGGTATTTGTGCAATGTCTCTGGAGCTGATTTTTGGAGGAGTGGCCTCTTGATGTATCTAGAGGCTGCATGATTTTTCACAGAATTTTTGGAAGAAGATAAATATGAATTTCACCAAATTTTGCAAATCTGTTCCAAACTTGCAGCAGGTGAAATTTGAAAAATTTGAACTGTGGGCCAGTGAAACAAGATGGATCTATGTTGTGGGTACTAAGGACTATCTAGGAGAGTTGGTTTGGAGTCAAATAGGTAGATGAAAAAGGTGGTTCCTTTGTAAATCACCAAGGTCCACTATAAAAGGCATAATTTGTTTTGAAGTGAAATAAATAGGAGAAGAATCCCAATAGGGTTCAAACTTGCTGGAATTGATGAAATGATTGTCCCATGGTGTGAAGAGAGTCTTGGAGAGGATTGTTCCTGTTGGGATCATGGCAAGATGAAGTTTGGAGGGGAGATAGGTCAAGGTTAAACTTGAGAAATTTTAAATCAAGAAGTGGTGAACTCAAACAACTCCATTTGAATATCTACTTGTGCTTGAGCCAAACACAAGAGGAGAACTTCAAGGCTAACAACCAAGCTTGAGAAGACACACAAACTTTGGCAGAAGGGATTTTAGAAGGGCAAAAGAAAAGATCAAACAAATCCCCTTTCAAAAAGGCCAAAAGTTTGCAAGAAAAACCAACTCAAAAATTTGGGGTGTTACAGCACACAAGGGAGCAGGGCACCAATAGCACCAAGGGGATCAACAAGTGGAGCACCAAGGCCAGCTTCTTCACCAACTCCAGCACAAAGGGCAGCTTCTTCAACTGCTCCAGCACCCAGGGCAGCTTCTTCAACTGCTCCAGCACCAAGGGCCGCTTCTTCAACTACTCCAGCACCAAGGGCTGCTTCTTCAACTGTAGGTGTAGCAACAAGGGTAGCCAGCTCAACTGCTACTAGGAGAGCTTCTTCAGCTACAGCAAGTAGGAGAGGCTCAACAGCTGCAGCTGCCACAGCAGCACCATTCTTGCCACCAAGACAGAGAAAGCAACCCAGCAGGCTGAAAGACTATTTCTATGCTTCTGGGAACTAATGTTGAAATCTTATGGCAAACCATGATGATGATGTGATCTGGCTAAACTAGTAATTGCTAAGATCTATTTTGGTAACAACTTATGGTACTGCAATCTGGCTGAACTAGTAATTGCTATGTTGTTGGATCTAGTTTCATGATGATGTGATATGGTACTGTCATCTATGAGTCTATGAATCTATATGATGCACTGTACTCAAGCCTCTCTATTTGTGTCAAGTTATGATGTTGGATTGTTATTATGGCCATTACAATGTTCACTAGATGAGGCTCAAGGTAACTCATATCATCGATATATCGACAAGATGAGGCTCAAGGTAACCCTAGGGCCAAATCATCAATATATCGACAAGATGAGGCTCAAGGTAACCCTAGGGCCAAATCATAGATATATCGACAAGATGAGGCTCAAGGTAACCCTAGGGCCAAATCATCGATATATCGACAAGATGAGGCTCTAGGTAACCCTAGGGTCATTCCATCGATATATCGACAAGATGAGGCTCAAGGTAACCCTAGGGCCAAATCATCGATATGTCGACATGATGAGGCCCTAGGTAACCATAGGGTCATTTCATCGATATATCGACAAGATGACGCTCAAGGTAACCTTAGGGCCAAATCATCGATATGTCGACAAGATGAGTGATACGTCTCCAACGTATCTATAATTTTTTATTGTTCCATTCTATTATTTATGAAGTCTTGGATGTTTAATGGGCTTTATCTTACACTTTTATATCATTTTTGGGACTAACCTACTAACCCAAAGGCCCAATCCAGATTGTTGTTTTTTGTCTGTTTCAGGGTTTTGCAGAAAAAGAATATCAAACGGAGTCCAAACGGAATGAAACCTTGGCAAGAGATATTTTGGGAGAAAATCACGCACGGAGAACTTGAGAACCACGTCAGAAGAGCCACGAGGGGGCCACGAGGGTGGGGGGCGCGCCCCCCTTCCCAGGGCGCGCCCCCCTACCTCGGGGGGCCCTTGTGACTCCCCCGGTGTCCTCCTTCCTCCTATATAAGTCTACGTACCCCGAAACCATCAGAAACAGAGAGAAAACCCTAATTCCACTGTCGTAACCTTCTGTTCTCGTGAGATCCCATCTTGGAGCCTGTTCCGGAGCTCCATCGAAGGGGATCCATCACGGAGTTCTTCTTCATCATCATCATCATCGCCCTCACCATGAGTTGTGCGTAGTTTACCATAGACCTTCGGGTCCATAGCTAGTATCTAGATGGCTTCTTCTCTCTCTCTCTCTCTGGATCTCAATACAAAGTTCTCCTCGGTCTTCGAGGAGATCTATTCGATGTAATCTCTTTTTGCGGTGTGTTTGTCGAGATCCAATGAATTGTGAGTTTATGATCAAGATTATCTATGATAAATATTTGGTTCTTCTCTGAAATTTTTGTGTGTGCTCATAATATCCTTGCAAGTCTCTTAGAATTATTGGTGTGGTTTGGTCTACTAGATCTATAGTTCTTGCAATGGGAGAAGTGCTTGGCTTTCGGTTCAACCTTATGGTGTCCTTTCCCAGTGAAAGTAGGGGCAGCAAGGCACGTATTGTATTGTTGCCATCGAGGATAGAAAGATGGAGTTTATATCATATTGCTTGAGTTTATCCCTCTACATCATGTCATCTTGCTTAAGGCGTTACTCTGTTCCTATGAACTCAATACACTAGATGCATGCTGGATAGCGGTCGATGTGTGGAGTAATAGTAGTAGCTGCAGAATCGTTTCGGTCTACTTGTCTCAGACGTGATGCCTATATACAATGATCATGCCTAGATAGTCTCATAATTATTCGCTTTTCTATCAATTGCTCGACAGTAATTTGTTTACCCGCCGTAGAATATCGCTATCATGAGAGAAGCCACTAGAGAACACTATTGCCCCCGGGTCTATTCTCAACATATCAATCTAGATCTACTTTACTTTTATCGCTTTTATTTTCTGTTCTTATAAACAAAAATACCAAAAATATAAACTATCATCTCTATCATATCTCACTTTCGTAAGTGACCGTAAAGGGATTGACAACCCCTTATCGCGTTGGCTGCGAAGTTCTTATTTGTTTGTGCAGGTGCGAGGAACTCACGCGTGGTCTCCTACTGGATTGATACCTTCATTCTCAAAAACTGAGGGAAATACTTACGCTACTGTGCTGCATCTCCCTTTCCTCTTCGAGGGAATACAACGCAAGCTTGAGAATTATCAAGAAATATTTCTGGCGCCGTTGCCGGGGAGGCTTACGCAAAAGTCATATACCAAGTACCTATCACAAACCCTTATCCTTCGCATTACATTTTTGCCTCTCGTTTTCCTCTCCCCCACTTCACCCTTGCCATTTTATTTGCTCTTCTTCCGTCATGTGTTTATCGTTCGCTTGCTTCTTGTTTGCTTGTGTGTGTTGGATTGCTTGCCCGTCACTATGGCTCAGAACAATACCAAATTGAGTGACTTCTCCAATACCAACAACAATGATTTTATTAGCACTCTGATTGCTCCTATTACCGATGCTGAATCTTGTGAGATCAATGCAGCTTTGTTGAATCTTGTCGTGAAAGATCAATTCTCCGGCCTTCCTAGTGAAGATGCCGCTACCCATCTAAACAACTTTGTTGATTTGTTTGATATGCAAAAGAAAAGGGATACGATAACGATATTGTTAAATTGAAGTTATTTCCGTGTTCACTTAGAGATCGTGCTAAAACTTGGTTTTCCTATTTGCCTAGAAATAGTATTGATTCGTGGAATAAGTGCAAAGATGCTTTTATCTCTAAGTATTTCCCTCCTGCTAAGATCATCTCTCTTAGAAACGATATTATGAATTTTAAGCAACTAGATCATGAGCATGTTGCACAAGCTTGGGAGAGAATGAAATTAATGATATGTAATTGCCCTACACATGGTTTGAATCTATGGATGATTATTCAGAACTTTTATGCTGGCTTGAATTTTGCTTCTAGAAATCTTTTAGATTCGGCTGTAGGAGGCACTTTCATGGAAACTACCTTAGGAGAAGCTACCAAACTCCTAGATAATATTATGGTTAATTATTCTCAATGGCACACCGAAAGATCTACTAGTAAAAAAGTGCATGCTATTGAAGAAATTAGTATTTTGAGTGGAAAGATGGATGAACTTGTGAAATTATTTGCTGCTAAGAGTGCTTCTTCTGATCCTAATGATATTCCTTTGTCCACTTTGATTGAAAATAACATTGAATCTTTGGATGAGAATTTTGTTGGTAGGAATAATTTTGGTAACAATGCTTATAGAGGTAATTTTAATCCTAGGCCTTTTCCTAGTAAATCCTCTAATAATTATGGCAATTCCTACAACAACTCTTATGGAAAGATGCCTTCTGAATTTGAAACTAGTGTTAAGGAGTTTATGATCTCACAAAAGAATTTCAATGCCATGCTTGAAGAGAAATTGCTTAAGGTTGATGAATTGGCTAGAAGTGTGGATAGAATTACTCTTGATGTTGATTCTTTCAAACTTAGATCTATCCCACCTAAGCATGATATCAATGAATCTCTCAAAGCCATGAGAATTTCCATTGATGAATGCAAAGAAAGAACCGCTAGGATGCGTGCTAAAAGAGAGGATTATATTAAAGCATGTTCTTCTAGTTATCATGAAAATAAAGATGAAGATTTGAAAGTTATTGATGTGTCTCCTGTTAGATCCTTGTTTTCTAGTATAAATTTTGATGAAGATAGGATTGGAGATGATTCTGCTTTAAGGTGTCCTAATGATTCAGAATTTTTAGATCTTGATGCTAAAATTTCTAAAAGTGGGAGTGAAGAGATTAAAACTTTGCATAGTGATGAACCCACTACTTTGGATTTCAAGGGATTCAATTATGATAATTGCTCTTTGATTGATTGTATTTCCTTGTTGCAATCCGTACTAAATTCTCCGCATGCTTATAGTCAAAATAAAGCTTTCACCAAACACATAGTTGATGCTTTGATGCAACCTTATGAAGAAAAACTTGAGTTAGAAGTTTCTATCCCTAGAAAGCTTTATGATGAGTGGGAACCTACTACCAAAATAAAAATAAAAGCTCATGAATGCTATGCTTTGTGTGATTTGGGTGCGAGTGTCTCCACTATCCCAAAAACTTTGTGAGATTTGCTAGGGTTCCATGAACTTGATGATTGTTCTTTAAATTTGCATCTTGCGGATTCCACTATTAAGAAACCTATGGGAAGGATTAATGATGTTCTTATTGTTGCCAATAGGAATTATGTGCTCGTAGATTTCATTGTTCTTGATATAGATTGCAATCCTTCATGTCCTATTATTCTTGGTAGACCTTTCCTTAGAACGATTGGTGCAATTATTGATATGAAGAAGGAAATATTAGATTCCAATTTCCGTTAAGGAAAGGCATGGAACACTTTCCTGGAAAGAAAATCAAATTACCATATGAATCTATCATGAGAGCCACTTATGGATTGCCTTCCAAAGATGGCAATACCTAGATTTATCTTGTATCGTGCCTAGCTAGGGGCGTAAAACGATAGCGCTTGTTGGGAGGCAACCCAATTTTATATTTTTTGTTTTTGTTGCTGTTAGGGAATAAATATTGCATCTAGCCTCTGTTTATATGTGGTTTCATGTTTTGTTTTGTGTTTGTGCCAAGTAGAACCTTTGGGAAGATGTGTGTGAAGCTTATGTGATCTTGCTGTGAAAAACAGAATCGTTACCGCTCACTAGAATGGTCGTGAGATTTTACTGGAGCGTGCTATTTAGCTGATTATTTTTTCAGATGATTAATAGACAAATTCCTCACATTTACCAATTTAGTTTGAATTTTTTGGAGTTACAGAAGTATACGAAACCTGCAGATTACTACAGACTGTTCTGTTTTTGACAGATTCTGTTTTCCGTGTGTTGTTTGCTTATTTAAATGTATCTATGAGTAGTATTGGCAAGTATGAACCATAGAGAAGTTGGAATACAGTAGGTTTAACACCAATATAAACAAAGAATGAATTCATTGCAGTACCTTTGAGTAGTGGTTTGTTTTCTTATACTAACGGAGCTCACGAGAATTTTTGTCTAAGTTTTGAGTTGTGAAGTTTTCAAGTTTTGAGTATTGCTTTGATGGACTATGGAACAAAGAGTAGCAAAGGCCTAAGCTTGGGGATGCGCATGGCACCCCAAGTGAAATTCAAGGATAATCAAAAGCCTAAGCTTGGGGATGCCCCGGGAAGGCATCCCCTCTTTCGTCTTCATCCATCGGTAATTATACTTGGAGCTATATTTTTATTCACCACATGATATGTGTTTTGCTTGGAGCGTCTTGTATAATTTGAGTCTTTGCTTGTTAGTTTGTCACAATCATCCTTGCTGGACACACCTATTTTAGAGAGTTAAATCTGGCCTAGGAATTGTTAGAACACTCTATTTTCTTCACTTATATCTCTTGAGTTGAATAGTTTTTGCTCTAGTGCTTCACTTATATCTTTTAGAGCACGGTGGTGGTTATATTTTGTAGAAGTCGTTGAACTCTCATGCTTCACTTATATCTATTTGAGAGTCTATTAAAACAGCATGGTAATGTGTTTAGGCTATTAAACTAGTCTTCACATGATAGACATTCAATGTCAATGTAGTAAAAAAATCACACTAAGTGCATTGAATAGAATGAGATTTTGGATACTTGATAATTGTTTTGATATGAGGATAGTGATATTAGAGTCATGCTAGTGGAGTTATTATGAAATTGAGAAATGCTTGTGTTAAGGTTAGTGATTCCGGTAACATGCATGTATGGTGAACCGCTATGTGACGAAGTTAGAGCATGAGGTATTTGTAAAGTGTCAACCTTTGTGTGGAGGTCGGGGGCGCGCGATGGTTAACTCCTACCAACCTCCCCCCCTAGGAGCATGCGTTGATTGCTTTGTTTTGATGACTCGTAGATTTTTGCAACAAGTATATGAGTTCTTATGACTAATGTTGAGTCCATGGATTATACCCACTCTCACCCTTCCACCATTGCTAGCCTCTCTTGTACCGCGCAACTTTCGCCGGTACCGTAAACCCACTATATATCCTTCCTCAAAACAGCCACCATATTATTCCTCAAAACAGCCACCATACCTACCTATCATGGCATTTCCATAGCCATTTCGAGATATATTGCCATGCAACTTTCCACCGTCCCGTTCATATGACACGCATTGTATTGTTATATTGCCATGCATGATCATGTAGTTGGCATCGTATTTATGGCAAAGCCACCATGCATAACTTTTCATACATGTCACTCTTGTTTCATTGCACATACCGGTACACCGCAGGAGGCATTCATATAGAGTCATACTTTGTTGTAGTATCGAGTTGTAATATCGAGTTGTAATGAAAGTGCGATGATCATCATTATTAGAGCATTGTCCCATGGGAGGAAAGGCTAAATCAATAAAGCCCCTCCGCAAAAAAAAGGCCAAAAAAAAAAATAAAGGCCCAAAAAAAGAAGAAGGGACAATTGCTACTATATCTTTTCCACACTTGTGCTTCAAAGTAGCACCATGTTCTTCATTGTAGAGAGTCTCATGCTTAGTCACTTTATATGCTAGTGGGAATTTTCGTTATAGAACTTGGCTTGTATATTCCAACGATGGGCTTCCTCAAATTCCCTAGGTCTTCGTGAGCAAGCAAGTTGGATGCACACCCACTAGTTTCTTTTGTTGAGCTTTCATACATATTTAGCTATAGTGCATCCGTTGCATGGCAATCCCTACTCACTCACATTGATATCTATTGATGGACATCTCTATAGCCCGTTGATACGCCTAGTCGATGTGAGACTATGTTCCTCTCCACAACCACCTATATTCCACCCATAGTGCTATGACCATGGCTCACGCTCATGTATTGCGTGAAAGTTGAAAGATTTGAAAGAATAGAGTATGAAAACAAGTGCTTGGCTGAAATCGGGGTTGTGCATGATATGAATATTTTGTGTGATGAAGAAGGAGCATAGCCAGACTATATGATTTTGTAGGGATAACTTTCTTCAGCCATAGTATTTTGAGAAGACATGATTGCTTTGTTAGTATGCTTGAAGTATTATTGTTTCTTATGTCAATATAGACTTTTATCTTGAATCTTTTAGATCTGAACACTCATGCCACAATTAAAGAGAATTACATTGAAAACTATGTTGGTTAGCATTCCACATCAAAAATTATTTCGTTATCATTTACCTACTCGAGGACGAGCAGGAATTAAGCTTGGGGAAGCTTGATACGTCTCCAACGTATCTATAATTTTTAATTGTTCCTTGCTATTATTTATGAAGTTTTGGATGTTTAATGGGCTTTATCTTACACTTTTATATCATTTTTGGGAATAACCTACTAACCCAAAGGCCCAGTCCAGATTGCTGTTTTTTTTCCCGTTTTAGGGTTTTGCAGAAAAATAATATCAAACGGAGTCCAAACGGAATGAAACCTTCGCAAGAGATATTTTTGGAGAAAATCACGGACGGAGAACTTGAGAACCACGTCAGAAGAGCCACGAGGGGCCCACGAGGGTGGGGGCGCGCCCCCTTCCCAGGGCGCGCCCCCTGCCTCGTGGGGCCCCCGTGACTCCCCCGGTGTCCTCCTTCCTCCTATATAAGTCTATCTACCCCGAAACCATCAGAAACAGAGAGAAAACCCTAATTCCACCGCCGTAACCTTCTGTTCCCGTGAGATCCCATCTTGGAGCCTGTTCCGGAGCTCCACCGGAGGGGGATCGATCACGGAGTTCATCATCATCATCATCGCCCTCACCATGAGTTGTGAGTAGTTTACCACAGACCTTCGGGTCCATAGCTAGTATCTAGATGGCTTCTTCTCTCTCTCTGGATCTCAATACAAAGTTCTCATCAGTCTTCGAGGAGATCTATTCGATGTAATCTCTCTTTGCGGTGTGTTTGTCGAGATCCGATGAATTGTGAGTTTATGATCAAGATTATCTATGAGAAATATTTGGTTCTTCTCTGAACTTTTTATGTGTGCTCATAATATCCTTGCAAGTCTCTTCGAATTATTGGTTTGCTTTGGCCTACTAGATCTATAGTTCTTGCAATGGGAGAAGTGCTTGGCTTTGGGTTCAATCTTGCGGTGTCCTTTCCCAGTGGCAGTAGGGGCAGCAAGGCACGTGTTGTATTGTTGCCATCGAGGATAAAAAGATGGGGTTTATATCTTATTGCTTGAGTTTATCCCTCTACATCATGTCATCTTGCTTAAGGCGTTACTCTATTCATATGAACTCAATACACTAAATGCATGCTGGATAGCGGTCGATGTGTGGAGTAATAGTAGTAGATGCAGAATCGTTTCGGTCTACTTGTCTCGAACGTGATGCCTATATACAATGATCATGCCTAGATAGTCTCATAATTATTCGCTTTTCTATCAATTGCTCGACAGTAATTTGTTTACCCGCCGTAAAATATCGCTATCATGAGAGAAGCCACTAGAGAACACTATGGCCCCCGGGTCTATTCTCAACACATCAATCTACATCTACTTTACTTTTATCGCTTTTATTTTATGTTCTTATAAACAAAAATATAAACTATCATCTCTATCAGATCTCACTTTCGTAAGTGACGGTAAAGGGATTGACAACCCCTTATCGCGTTGGCTGCAAAGGTCTTATTTGTTTGTGCGGGTGCGAGGGACTCGCGCATGGTCTCCTACTGGATTGATACCTTGGTTCTCAAAACTGAGGGAAATACTTACGCTACTGTGCTGCATCTCCCTTTCCTCTTCAAGGGAATACAACGCAAGCTCGAGAAGTAGCAATGAGGATCAAGGTAACCCTATGGCCAAATCATCGATATATCGACAAGATGAGGCTCAAGCTAACCCTAGGGCCAAATCATCGATATATCGACAAGATGGGGCTCTAGGTAACCCTAGGGTCGTTTCATCGATATATCGACAAGATGCTGCTCAAGGTAACCTTAGGGCCAAATCATCGATATGTTGACAAGATGAGGCTCTAGGTAACCCTAGGGTCATTTCATCGATATATCGACAAGATGAGGCTCATGGTAACCCTAGGTCCAAATCATCGATATGTCGACAAGATGAGGCTCTAGGTAACCCTAGGGTCATTTCATGGATATATCGACAAGATGATGCTCAAGGTGACCCTAGGGCTAAATCATCGATATGTCGATAAAATGAGGCTCTAGATGACAAAATTTACTAACTAAGCACATGCACCACATTTCATCATATTGGACTAGCATCAAGTTTCATCAAGTAGAATACCTGGATCCAACTACATAGTTCATAAAATACATACTTAAGGTACTTGGTTCACAAATTCTAACTAAATTACTGCATAGATGATTATCATCTACATTACAACGCTGCTGGATCCAACTACATTGTTAAACAATGCATACTAGATGCACACTTGTCATCTAAGATGGCATTCACCCCCTGGAGCTTCTGCTTTATCTTTTCCTCAGACTTCTTAAGCTCATAAATGTGAAACTGTAACTTATGCCTCTCTTCTATCAGCCTTTCCTTCTCCTTCAAATGATTGAATTTCAGATTCCTAATCACATTGGCTTGAGCACCAGTGAGATTCTTCAGAGTTTCGTATTTTTCCTACAGCTTCTTAGTCTCCTCATGTTTCTTTGACAGCTTTGACTTCAAGTTTCCAACTTTATTCCCTAGCTCAGCTATATTCATAGCTGCATTGTCCTTCTGCTCCTGTTGATAGCTTAACTGCACAGCCCTCTGCTCCTGGGCATCCAAAAGAGCATTCACATCAACAACTAACTTCTCATAGTTCTCCTGCAGTTTGTTCTTCTCTTCTTTGAGGTTGTCAATTGTAAATGAACTATGAAGGTTGTCATTGGTCCTTGCTGCCTTACTCTCCTCATACTTATCCCATAACTTGGCCAATGCCTTCTCCATTGAGTCTGTTCATTCAAAATCAATCCATTGCACTACTCCACAATTTATGCCTTCATGTACAACAAACATAATACAAATAAAAAATGACCACTGTTAACTATGAGCTAACTAAGTTCAGTAAACAATGACCACAACATTTGTTAATTGTGAGCTAACTGAGTTCAGTAAACAATTGAGTAAGCACTGGCCATAGTGCAACACAGTAATAAACTAAGACCTAACACTAACCAAAGCTAAACAACTAATTAAGCACTGACCAGATCCATTAAACAACTAGTTAAACAATGTTGACCAACCATTAAACATAGTCAATGAGCATACCCAAGAAGAACAATGTTTGTGAATCGTACCTTCTCAGCACAGCCAAGAAACCTCCTGCCCGTGTGCATCCCTTCAAAAGCAACTAAGCGCTCTACCGGCTTGCCGTGTTCGCACAACACACCGACATCTGCATCAATGCCGCAAAAATTCGGGTCGTGCATGGTAGCAGGAAGCTGTGGGGGCAAACAAACAAAGCCCTTGGTTCAGATCGAGCTCATTCACCAAATCCCCAATTCACTAACCCTAACCCTAGCTATCTAAAGAACTGACCTTGATAATGCCATCACAGGAGGAGGTGACATTCACCACTGATTCCTCACTACTCTCGCCGTCATTCCAAGATACCGTGGCGCGGCGGAGCAGCAGAAGGGCGACCGGCATTGGGGGCGGAGGCAGCGGGGCAGAAGAACAGAGAGTGAGGAGCCAGATGCGAGAGAGTGAGGCAACGAGCTGTTTGACAGAGATGGCGCGTCTGTTGCCACTGCAGCACCATCAGACGGCGTGAGCTCCTGGCCGTTACGCCACGTCCTCAAAATCGGGGCCCACCTATCATAACAGAGGTTAAAATGCCTGAATAGGCGGTTAGGTGTTCTCTGCAAATGATTAGCACCAAAATCAGTGTTTTCTGGCACAAAATCGTAGAGGAGTCTTTTCTGCAACCCTAGGCTTCAATGTGGTGGTTTTCTGCAATTCACTCTACCCACCACCATGTGTGAATGGTATGCTAATCTGGCTACCAAAATACATCAAATACTCGCTATGGAAGTGAGAAAGATGGCATTGAAGAATGCAGCAATCAACAGCTAAATGCAGGGAATAGCGGCACTTTCAGCACATATTCCTCCTGAAAGAAAGATCGTGTTTAATTTCTCCGAGACTCCAAGAACGCTATACAACAAACATCATCGTTTCCTAGCACTCCAAATGTGAAGTGGCAAACAAGGGTGCATCGCTTGACACCTTTCCTGAACAGAGCTATTATACTATTCTGGAGGAAACTGTATAGAGTGTGTACTGTACGAAATGTTCAGAGAAACGAAGGTAAACTGCCAATCCTTGTCAAGCCATCACTCTACAGAAAAATTGTGGACGCATTGACACTAGTGTCCCAGGGGAAGCTTTCTTGTCTGATCCTGTACTTCTCTCCTATACTCCTATTCACCATCAAACTCCGTTGTCAGCCATGTTCTGGAACCAAGTGATAGAGGTGAGAGGTTATAAACAGTAAGCAAAATAATACTACTATAAGTCAGTATGCTCAGGAGGTGGTCCAGGGAAGATTATCATTGATACATTGTGATATGATACTATTTTCCTCAAGACCCAATAGCATACAGCACAATGGCTGCTCGTAGCATATACCCACATGTGAAGACGACATAAATAGTACTCTATTTCATAAACAGCTTGCCATTTTTTGGAGTATTTTTTTGAGTAATCATGATTGGCATTTCAGATTATCCAGAACAACCAACATATAAATCACGATGATAGAATAAGCTTCTGCAAGTTCAGATAGTCATGGTTGAGTACATCATGAAGCCAGGTACAGGAACAGAACTGTTTGTCATGTTATAGAGTGTTTTAACATGTCAGTTGCTTCTGTATCAGTATATGGCATAAGCTATTTAGCATTTTATTTACGTCCATATCTGTACACTGGTAGCTAACTTTAAATTACTACAGGCAGCAGAAAAACTGAATATTCACTACCACTGACAGCACATGATTCGAACCCACACACACGCAAGGCACCGAATGGGATGATTGAACACGGGGAAACTAAAACACTTAACATTTGCTGATTTTATCTTGTGGATTCATTTATTAAACCGAGGACCACAGCGAGAAATCAACTAATTCAAAAACAGATACGAGTGACCAGCCCTTTAAACTAGCGTATTTAACCAATCAAATAGATTAGCACACTAAATTGACAAACACAATATATCAGAAGAATAATATGCATTATTGATCCTAATTTGTAAATTTCTCTGTCATAATTCAAAAACATATACGAGTGACTAGCCCTTTAAACTAGCGTATTTAACCAATCAAATAGATTAGCACAGCAAACTGACGAACACAATATATCAGACGAATAATATGCATTATTGATCCTAATTTGCATATTTCTCAGTCATAATTCAAAAACAGATACGAGTGTCCAAAAAAACTAGCGTATTTAACCTATCAAATAGATTAACACAGCAAACTGACAAACACAATATATCATACGAATAATATGCATTATTGATCCTAATTTGCCAATTTCTCTGTTATTTACTCAGTTCCATTGATTTGTCATGTGAGTAGTGTGGAAAATGTATCAAAAGAGAAAAGGCTGAGTTCCATCCTCCAACAGCCGAACTGTCGTGGAATTGGCACGGCAGATGTCCGGTTTAGAGGACTTGGGTGTGGAGCCATCGCGCGGGTTAGCTTGAAGAGGTTAAAGCACACAAAGAACACAGAGGGTTTATACTAGTTCGGCCCCTTCGATGAAGGTAAAAGCCTACGTCTAGTTTGGTTTGGTATTGCTTGGGCGTCGATGAACAGGGAGCGGATTGCTTGCCTGTGTCTTGATCGGTCGTTGCTTGTCCTTGAACCGTCGCCGGGTCGTCCCTTTATATAGGAGGCGACGCCCGGTCCGGGTTACAGAGTCCCGAGGCCGGCTCATAATCGTGTCCGCCTCGGTCTCTGCTCTTTCTATCTCATACCTCAAGTTACATGATATGATGGTTCATAAACCGTAAGCTTTACATACGGGCCCTAAGCCTCTATGGGTCGTAATCTCTTATTCATATTCTACTGGGCTTTATGATAATACAACTATGTTAACATAATCCGGATCTTCCTGGCCGGTTTATACCTGCTAGTAATATCCCTGACATTAGGCCCCAGATTGATTTGAACTTGTTCATGTCAGTCTTCTAAGTCTTTGCATGAATTTCTTCTCTGTAGCTCATCTGCTTTGTAAACCGGCTATGACGTCATCTACGGAAATCATCTCAATCTGTCGTGACATCACCTCCACATTTATTGCTCACCTCTGTTTGTTACCTTTGTTAAATGTTATCCCAAAGATCGAGGCGACAACGGAATCTTTATCCAATCTCTGACCTCCTTGATTCCCGCGCTTGCCGTTTCACCTCCTCGGCTTATAAATACCGCAGAAGCCTGTCTCTTTTCTTCCTTCTGCCTTCGTCTTCCTCCGTCGCCCGAAGGTCCGCCGCCGCTCTTCGAGCCCGTCGCCGTCGTCGAGCTAGGCCGCTGCATCACCCTGAACCGTGTCCAGAGCACTTCACCGCCGTACGCTTCTCCATTAGGTATTCCTTCTTCCTCACTTTAAATCCCAATCTAGGGTTCCTCCATAGCTTCCGCCATGAAACTATGAAGCTCTGCTGTTCACCCCTGTGGGTTACTCTTACAGTAGATTCAAACCTTAGATTCGTTTTGAGTGCGCTCCTGCTCCGCGTTTCAAACCTTAGATTCAAACCTTGGACTCAAACCTTAGATTCGTTTGATCTGTAGAAACCCTTCGTGGTTCTTCCTGTATAAGACTTGCATATATTTCATCTTTTTCTTACATCTTAGATCCATTTTTACTTTAGCCTTCTGTGAAACGTGTTTCTTCAAACAGTAGATCTGTAGCTTACTTACCGGTTTAGCCAATCATATGTTCCCTGCGACGGTCTAGATGTAAACATGTACCTTTCAATTGACGGTTTAGTTTCTGCCTTCTCTATCATCGCAATCCGGTAGTTATGTTACTCTTGTATACTCCCGGGCTAGTAATACCATTAGCCCCTTGTGTAAACCAGCAATGTAGATCCACAATTTTATGTAATGCTCCGGTTTAGTGGTAGCAATTGGTAAACCGGAATTTGTATTGTATTTTTCAGCATTTCCTTTAGTCAAGATGACTGCCAAGTAGTTCGTTGCTAACAACTGGGCTCCTTCCCGCATTACTGAGGACGATTTAACAAATGCTGCTTCAATTGGTCTTCTGGGCCCTAAGGAGGTTCTGAACTGGCGGGCCCCAGGAGATGAATGCCCCCCCCCTACTCCTAAAGAAGGAGAGGTCATAGTTTTCTTTGATCACTTGGCCCAGGGCTTTAGTCCTCCCGGTTCAAAATTCTTCCGGGATGTACTTGCCACTTTTCAGCTCCATCCTCAGGACATAGGTCCAAATTCTATATCAAATGTCTGCAATTTTCAAGTCTTCTCAGAAGCATATCTTCAAGAAGAACCTTCAGTGGATCTGTTCAGAGACTTTTTCCACTTAAACTGGCGGACAGAATTTTCTGACGGGACGCATCAAGAATTGGGTGGCATCAGTATTCAAAAGAGGAAGGATGTGACCTTTCCTCATGCTGCCCTTCACACGCACCCCAAGGAATGGAATCAATCGTGGTTCTATTGCATAGATACCTCACCTGAAGGGGAAACCCCACTGTCGGGTTACCGCGCATATCGCCTACCTGAAGATCATCCCCTGCCGCAGCGCCTCAGTGCTCCAGATCGTGCTCGGTTTGCCCCTCAACTGTCCAAGCTTAGAGCCTTTATGGCCAATGGTTTAACCGGAGTAGACTTCGTTCGCTGTTGGCTTTCCTGGAGCCGGCGCTCAGGCCTAATGTGTGAGTACACTGGTAAACCGGATGATCCACTGCGCCATATTGATGTAATACTTCCTGAAGAAGAAGTTGCCGAATCCGCAAAGAAAATGCTCAACATTTCTCTGGAGGAGTGCAGCCGGACCGGCTTAGCTCCATTCTGTGAAAACAATAAACCGCCAGCAGTAAGTTCTTTCTGATGTTTTCTATTTGTTTTAATCCGTCCATATCGACTGTCTTCCATTTATTTTCTTTCTTCTGCACAGGCCAACGACCCCTTCTGGAAGAGGAAACCTCAAGACAAACCGGCCAAACAACCACGCCGGAAGACGTATGTTATCAAGAAGAAGAAGAAGGCTGCCCCCTCCGGTTCACGTCCTGAGGAAGATGATCCGAATTCCGAGGTATGAATTGATCCTGATATATTGTAATCTCCCTTTATCAAATTTATGTTAACAATGCTCCTTCGCAGGATCTGGCTGAAGGAAGTAAAGCGGCGGAAGTTGAGGTAATCTCTTTCTCTTCAGATTCTGAACCGCCGGCACCCAAAATCCGCCGGGCGTCTCGGAAATACCTTTTTTCTCATCCTTACGCTCAATTGGACCCCAAATTTCTTTTGAAGAAGCAGCAACATGAGGCGCGCCGGACTACGCGCCATAGTGGCCATGTAGTGGAGTCCTCCGGAATACCTCTTACTCCGGCTCGCAGGCGCCGCTCTGAGGTTTTACTTTTTCCAACTCTTCTTCATCCAAAGGCCGGGCTTATACGTAAACCGCTTAAACCGTCTGATCCTAACTATCAGGAGGCTCCCCTGTCCTCTTCTGGCGAGTCAACTGCTACACAGGTCCCTGTGTTGAAGACCGTGCCTAGGTAAGTCCTTTTTAATATCCGGTTTATATTTGTATGTTGATGATTCTTATTGTTCCTTTGATTTTCTCCAGCAAGCCAAAGCATAGCAAGAGGGTGAAAGCCACCAAAGCGGCTGCCGAGACTGCTACCGCTGAGCCGGCTGGTGATCCGGACGAAGTTATCCCTCCAGACAACAATCTTGCGGCTCAGCTTGACGACCCTGCTCCCATGGATCGTGACGATATCGTTGCTCCAGAGAATATAGAGAATATAGTTGAACCGGCTAGCCCTGTCCGGATTAGCCCTCATCGGGCTAGCCCGGCTCCTGTTAGCCCGGTGCCTACCGCTGCCCCTTCTTAACCAATTGCCGCTTCTTCCCCGGATGTTCAGATAACCGGGTCAGGTTTTACCGCTCCTGCTGAGCCTATCGTCTTGGCCAAACACACTGCCAAAGAGGAGAAGCTTTAACAAGAGAAGGGCAAGCGGAGCACGGACTTATCCAACTATGCCCAATTAAGTGCCCATGAACTTTATTCTGGGTATTTGAACCGGCTTCATACCAGCCGTGATTATGAATCCGGGTTGGTTAATATGATGAAGGATAAGTACGAGGTAACTTCCTTCACTTGTCTCTGTTTTGTGTTTTTTGTACTCCTGTCTTTAGGCCATAGTAGCCCCCAGGTGCTGGTTTAGCTTCGTTGTAGGTGAACTGGCACTTCCAGTGTGTGCAAAATGAACTTACATTAGCCCCCAAGTGCTAGGGGCATAACTTGTTTTATGTGCCTGGGACTTGTCTGAATTTCTTTTTTGATACTTCAACTGTACATTAGCCCCCAAGTGTCAAGTGGATAACTTGTTTATATGCTTGAGACTTGTCTGAATTGTCTTTTACTCCATTTGATTTCCTTGTAGGCTGACTTGACCCGGAGGGCTGCAGAGGTAACTGAGCTCCGGAATAGACTGGCTGCTACTGAAATTGCTTCTGCCAAAGCCAAGGACGAGCTTGCGCTGAGCTTAACCAACCCAGAAAAGTTGAGAAAAGACTTAGAAGTGGAGCGATCAGCCTGGGAGGTGCAGAGGAATGCTCTTGAGAAAAGAGCAAAGGATGCTGAAGCTGCCCTTAATCCGGTGACGCAAGAGCTGACCGGTTTAAGACAGCAAATAGAACTAATGACCTCTGCTATCTTTGGTGAGCACTCAATTTGCATATGTTTTCATCTCTGCAATCTTTGTTCCGCTCCGGTTTAACTTTAACAATCATATTTAGGGCGACGCATAACTCATCTTGGAGATGACGTCCGAAAGAAGCTCAAGGCCTCTTATACCTTGGTGGAGAAGCTGTATTCCGGCGCTCAAAGGATTATAAGTGCAATGTCCCATCAGAAAGCGGCCCCAACCACTATCCAAGGTACCTTAGAGAAGCTATCCATCCTGCCTGTGCGCTTCGTGGAAGTGCAGAAATCTGCTGCAAGGGCCGGTTCTCTTGTAGCACTGACTCGGGCCAAGGCATGGGTTCCGGATTTTGATCCGGAGGAAGCTATGAACGGATATCCCAGTAATAAGGAAGATGGATCTGCCTTCTCTGGCCGGGACCTCCGTGCTTTAACCAAGGAGATGCGCCCTCTTGCCAGCAAGCTTGCCGATGAAGCGGATCTGACCAGGTATCATCCGGCATATGACTTAGAAAATGAACGGGTGGACTGGTCGGTTTATGATACCGAGAATCTGATCCCGCCAGTGCGCGCCCATACTTTCGCTCGAGATATTGATCCATCCGATCTTATTACGGAGGAAATGTACTTCCGTGCACTATCCAAGATTGACTGGCGCGTTCCCGACTTCCAGCCACTTCAGGAAGACGCAGAAGTTTCGGAACAAGCCGATCCTCAGCCTTCGCAGCAGGAAGAAGAATCATAAACTGCTCAGTTTAACTCTTAGCTACTGAAATCTGTTGCCAAAAACTTTAATCCGTTCAGGCCTGCAAGTGCCTTGTAATAGGATAGTTCGAAACATTGTCTGTCTCAATTCGGATGTCACAGCTTGACTTGGCGTCTGCCAATTTTAATTCCTTGTCTGCTATGGTTGATCCGTTTATGTTATCTGTATCTGCATAGACAACACTAAAAAGATGTCCTCGCGGTTTACCACCGGACCTATTACATTGCTCCCATAGGCATATATATTGAAAGAGTATCTGTTTTATATCCAAAAATACTTCATACCTTTGATTAAGTGTGCTTGACATCTTTAATCCGGTAGGCATAATTGAACGTGTAGATTCTGATTAGGCTCTTGGCCCTCTTGGCGTATGCCCAATGACTGTTCCGGGTTATGATAAACGCCGGTGTAAATCATGCTGGTGTTTATGACCCAGACTTTGAACTTATGCTAGTATTCATGATCCAGACTTTTACTTTGTAGATATGTGGTCAACTTTGAAGTTGCCCAGTTTTGGATCAAAAACTTAGTTAACCACAGAAAACTTTGAAAAATCATAGAACACAAAACATTGTTGCAAATAAGACCATGTAGTCGAGGCTTTTTGAGAGCTGCCAGGCTCCAAATCGAGGCTTCTGATTCGAATGCGATCGGTAAACCGGACCAAAGGGGTTAAGCTAGGATTCGAATGCGACCATGTAGCCCCCAGTGGCCTTGAAATTTTTGCCAATCAATGGATTCGAATGCGATCCAAGGAGCTATGATTTTGCCAATCAATGGATGTGATCCAAGGAGCTATGATTCATTTTGCCAATCAATGGATGCGATCCAAGGAGCTATGATTCATTTTGCCAATCAATGGATGCGATCCAAGGAGCTATGATTTTGCCAATCAATGGATGCGATCCAAGGAGCTATGATTTATTTTGCCAATCAATGGATGCGATCCAAGGAGCTATGATTTATTTTGCCAATCAATGGATGCGATCCAAGGAGCTATGATTCATTTTGCCAATCAATGGATTTGATTGCGATCCAAGGAGCTTATGATTTGAATATGATCATATAAACCG
>LR738710.1:775280184-775323952 GCA_902687465.1 Secale cereale
ATCAATGGATGCGATCCAAGGAGCTATGATTTATTTTGCCAATCAATGGATGCGATCCAAGGAGCTATGATTTATTTTGCCAATCAATGGATGCGATCCAAGGAGCTATGATTTATTTTGCCAATCAATGGATGCGATCCAAGGAGCTATGATTCATTTTGCCAATCAATGGATTTGATTGCGATCCAAGGAGCTTATGATTTGAATATGATCATATAAACCGGACCAAAAGGGGTTAAGCTAGGATTCGAATGCGATCCGTAGCCCCCTAGTGACCGTGGAGGCAGGGTACCTATGAGAGAGTTGCGCTTGTATGGCAAGTCATGTTTGGTCCCTTATAGAATTGTCCTACATAGCAAAATAGACTGATCAAAGCATCTTGTTTTCTTGATGAGCATGATATATATCAAGAGAAGCAAACTTTAGATGGATATCACCTGAGTAAACTCCCATAAGATACTTATTTAGAAGAAAGTGGCTGATCCCCCGGTTTACCTGGGGTGCCGGTTTATTTATTAATCATAATATATACAGGATACATGAAGCGGAGCTCATGGCTCAAGTATAGTAACGTCGCGGAAGAGCAATGTTCCACCTCCTCTTTGTCTCTTCCTCTGCTGTCCGTGAGTCTTTATGTTCTCGAACGTCCACCAGGTAGTATGAACCGTTGTGTAGGTTCTTGCTGACCACAAAGGGTCCTTCCCAAGGTGGGGATAGCTTGTGCGTATCTGTCTGATCTTGTATAAGCCGGAGTACCAGGTCTCCCTCCTGGAACATCCTGGTCTTAACCCGGCGGCTGTGATATCTGCGCATGTCTTGCTGATAAATTGCAGATCATGCTCCTGCTATGTCACGCTCCTCATCCAGCCGGTCTAGGCTATCCTGTCTCGCCTGCTCATTGGCCGCTTCAACATAAGCCGCCACCCGTGGTGAGTCGTGCCGGATATCACTTGGAAGAACCGCTTCAGCACCATACACCATGAAGAAGGGCGTATAGCCTGTAGGCCTGTTAGGCGTAGTATTGATGCTCCAGAGGACAGAAGGTAAATCTTCAACCCAGCACCCCGGTGTTCTCTGCAAGGGAATCATAAGCCGGGGTTTGATGCCTCACAAGATCTCTTGATTGGCTCTTTCAGCTTGACCATTGGATTGAGGGTGAGCTACAGAAGACACATCCAGGCGAATATGTTCCCTCAGGCAAAATTCTTCCATCTCTCCTTTAGATAGATTGGTGCCATTATCAGTAATAATACTGTGTGGAAAGCCAAACCGGAAGATCACCTTTTTGATGAATTTAACCGCTGTTGTCGCATCACACTTACTGACAGGCTCTGCCTCAATCCACTTTGTAAACTTGTCCACTGCCACCAACAGGTGGGTTTTCTGATCTTGGGATCGTTTAAAAGGCCCGACCATATCCAGCCCCCAGGTCGCAAACGGCCAAGTAATTGGAATCATCCCTAGCTCCTGTGCCGGAACAAGAGCACGCCGTGAAAATTTCTGACAAGCATCGCATCTCCGGACTAGATCCTCCGCATCAGCATGAGCAGTTAACCAGTAAAACCCATGACGAAAAGCCTTGGCCACCAGTGATTTTGAACCGGCGTGATGACCACAATCTCCTTTGTGTATTTCTCGAAGAATATCACTTCCTTCTTCCGATGATACACAGCGCTGAAATGCCCCAGAAACACTGCGGTGATGAAGTTCTCCATTAACAATGGTCATGGACTTGGATCGCCGGATTATCTTCCTAGATTCAACCTCGTCATCTGGCAACTCTCCTCGGCTTAAGTACGCCAAGTAAGGGAGAGTCCAATCCGGAATGACATGAAGCGCTGCAACCAGCTGTGCTTCCGGATCAGGAACAGCCAAATCCTCCTCCGTTGGTGCCTGAACTGATGGGCTGTGTAACTCATCCAAGAAAGTATTTGGTGGCACCAGTTTACGCTGAGAACCCAACCGACTTAGAGCATCGGCCGCTTCATTTTTTCGCCGGTCTATGTGATCCACCTGATATCCTTTGAAACACCCTGCAACTGCTTCAACTTCTCGCCTGTAAGCTACCATGAGAGGGTCTTTGGAGTCCCACTTGCCAGACACTTGCTGCGCCACTAGATCTGAATCACCAAAGCACTTGACCCGGCTCAAGTTCATCTCCTTAGCCATCCGGAGGCCGTGAAGCAGTGCTTCGTATTCAGCCGCATTGTTAGTACAAGGAAACATTAGTCGGAGGACATAACAAAACTTGTCACCTCGTGGGGAAGTTAACACGACTCCAGCCCCCGAGCCTTCCAATTGCCTTGAACCGTCGAAGTGAATAGTACAGTATGTATGATCCGGCTTCTCCTCTGGTGCTTGCAATTCTGTCCAGTCATTGATGAAATCTACCAATGCTTGGGATTTGATAGCACTACGGGGTACATACTTCAATCCATGTGGGCTAAGCTCAATGGCCCACTTTGCTACTCTGCCCGTGGATTCTCTGTTCTGGATTATATCCCCCAACGGGGCTGAGCTAACAACGGTGATTGGGTGGCCCTGGAAGTAGTGCTTTAGGTTCTGATTTGCCATGAACACGCCATACACCAGCTTCTGCCAGTGTGGGTACCTTTGCTTTGATTCAATTAGAACCTCACTGACGTAATAAATCGGATGCTGAACCGGATATTCCTTGCCTGCTTCTTTGCGTTCCACCACAATTCCCACGCTAACTGCACGGGCATTGGCGGCCACGTATAATAGCAGCGGCTCGTTGACAACCGGGGCAGCAAGAACCGGTGGTTTCGCTAATTTCCGCTTCAAGTCCTCAAATGCAGCGTTTGCAGCATCGCTCCACATAAACCGTTCTGTCTTTTTCACCATCTGATAAAGTGGAATTGCCTTCTCTCCCAAACGGCTAATGAATCGACTTAACGTTGTAATCCGGCCAGCTATGCGCTGGACATCATTGATGCAAGCCGGTTTAGTCAAGGATGTGATCGCCTTGATCTTCTCCGGATTGGCCTCTATTCCTCTGTTTGATACTAAGAACCCAAGGACCTTGCCTGCCGAAACACCAAAAACGCACTTCTCCGGATTAAGCATCATCTTATAAACCCGGAGGTTGTCAAAGGTTTCCTTTAGGTCTTCTATCAGCGTCTCCTCCTTCCTTGACTTTACGACGATATCATCCACATAAGCATGGATGTTCTTTCCGATCTGCCCCTTGAGACAGTTCTGTACACAACGCTGGTAAGTTGCTTGGGCACTCTTGAGCCCAAAGGGCATAGATACGTAACATAAGGCTCCAAAGGGAGTTATGAAGGCTGTCTTCTCCTGGTCTTTAACTTCCATTTTGATCTGATGATACCCTGAATATGCATCCAAGAAACTTAGCCACTCACATCCTGCCATAGCATCGATGATCTGATCAATACGGGGGAGAGCAAAAGGGTCAGTTGGACAAGCTTTGTTTAAGTCTGTGTAATCCACACACATCCTCCACTTTCCATTCTTCTTTAACACCAGAACCGAATTAGCCAACCACACTGGATGGAACACCTCAACTATGAACCCTACGGCCAAAAGCCTGGCCACTTCCTCACCTATAGTCTTGGGCCTTTCTTCGTTGAAGCAGCGCAGATACTGCTTGACCGGTTTGAACTTCTGATCAATATTAAGACTGTGCTCAGCGAGTTCCCTCGGTATACCTGGCATGTCAGAAGGTTTCCATGCAAAGATATCCCGGTTCTCACGGATGAACTCGATGAGCGCGCTTTCCTATTTGGGGTCTAGGTTAGCGCTAATAGTGAACTGCTTGGATGAATCGCCTGGCACAAAGTCAACTTGCCTGGTTTCCTCTGCCGATTTAAACTTCAACGCTGGATCATGCTCTGTAGTTGGTTTTTTTAATGGGGACATATCCGCTGGATCAAAATTATCTTTGTAGAATTTCAACTCCTCCGTAGCACACACTGCCTCTGCATAGGCTGCATCTCCTTCTTCGCATTCCAATGCGATCTTGCGACTTCCATGAACCGTGATGGTTCCCTTGTGACCCGACATCTTGAGTTGTAGATAGACATAGCACGGTCTAGCCATGAATTTGGCGTAAACCGGCCTCCCAAACAGAGCATGATATGGGCTCCGGATCTTTACGACCTCAAAAGTTACTGTCTCTGACCTAGAATCCTGTTCATCCCCAAAGGTAACTTCTAGATCAATTTTCCCAACTGGGTAAGCCGATTTACCTGGCACCACTCCATGGAACACCGTGTTGGATTGTCTCAACTTCTTGTCTGTCAACCCCATACGACGGAAAGTCTTGTAATATAAGATGTTGATACTGCTGCCGCCATCCATGAGCACCTTTGTGAATTTGTAGCCACCCACATGTGGTGCCACCACTAAGGCCAACTGGCCCGGATTGTCAATCCGTGGCGAGTGATCCTCTCTGCTCCACACAATAGGTTGTTCCGACCAACGCAGAAAACGTGGTGTTGCCGGTTCAACTGCGTGTACCGCCCGCTTCAGGATTTTTTGATCCCGTTTGCACAAACTTGTAGTAAAGACGTGGTACTGTCCACTACTTAGCTCCTTCGGATTACTCTGGTATCCGGATTGCTGCTATTGTTGACGCTGCTGATTGCCTTGGTTATTGTAACCACCCTGACCATGCTGCTGGTTGCCTTGGTTGTTATAACCACCTTGACTGTGTTGCTGGTTGCCTTGGTTGTAATTATTGTTACCACCATGATATCCTGACCCGGAACCATTACCCTGGTGACCCGGACCATGAAAACCGGGACTTGAGCCGCCGCCCGGTGGTCCGTTGTTGTATTTGGCTTGTCTCATGGCCTCTATCATGATCTGGCATTCCCTCCATGTATGTTTAGCTGGGTGTTCCGGCGTGCTATGTTTCGGGCAAGGCTCATTCAACTGTTGATCTAGATTGACGGATCCTCCTTCGCCCCGTGGAGGTGGCCTACCCTTGCAGTGCTGAAAGTTTCCTTGAACATTGGTATTGGCCACAAAATCAGAGCCGCCCTCTGCCTTTCGCTTACCATTGAAACTTGTTCCTGCCGGATTAGCTTGCGCCGGTTTACCAGCCTTGTTTGCTTTCCCGGACTTGTCTCCATCTGCCTCAGGGTACTTAGCGTTATCAGAGTCCCCATACTTCACCAGAGCGCTCATGAGTGTCCCCATGTCATTACAATCCCGCTTGAGCCGTCCCAACTTCAGCTTCAGAGACTCAAACCGGCAATTGTTTTCCAGTGTCACTATCGCCGTACTGGGATTGATGCTATTGGAAGAGTGCAGGATTTCTGACACTCGCCATACCCAGGTGCTCGTAGGCTCCTGCTCTCCTTGAACACATGCCACTAAGTCTACTACTGACATTGGTTGCTTGCACGTGTCTTTGAAATTTTTGATAAACTGGTGACGCAGCTCACCCCATGTTCCGATGGAGTTAGGTGGTAAGCCCTTTAACCATGTCCGGGCTGTACCCTCAAGCATCATGGTAAAATACTTGGCGCATGCCGCTTCATCCACATCTAGCATCTCCATAGCCATCTCATATCTCTCAACCCACGCCTCTGGAGCCAGGTCTGCCGTATAGTTGGGCACCTTGCGCGGACCTTTGAAGTCTTTGGATAACTTTACGCTTCGTAAAGCGGGGACAAGACACTGTACTCCAAAGGAACTCGCCGTGACTCCTGTCTCTGCTATGGTTGGGTGAACCGGCGTCATTTGACGGGTATCCTCGCGGGCGGTAGGTCTGGCCTGGTTCATCGCCTCATGGGCGTGCGCTTGTGCTCCTGCCGGATTATCATGCCTGTGACAGTGACGTCTCCGCTCGCGGCTAAACACTTTCGGTTCATCCCAATGTCTAGTGTAACTTCTGCTATGACGGGGGGTTGAATGAATCCTCTCCCTGCTGTAAGAGTACGCCTGATGCTGTGTTAACGCCGTGTCTAGCAACTCCTTAGCCCGGCGTGCTTCCATCGCCACGGGGGATGTCCCCTCAATAGGTAAAGCGGCCAGTCGTGAAGCGGCGGCGACAATGTTGTCCAATGGGTTTGAGTAATGGCCAGGAGGGGTGGGGATGTGCGGCGTGGGCACAACTTGACGATTTCGCTCTGCGGCTGGCTGTTGAACCGGCGCGCCTGCTCCTGGGGCTCCTCCCCGGTTTACTTCTAGGTTATTGTTGGCTCCCGCTCCTGGTGTGCCAAAGAGATTCATCGCCTCATAGACCGGCGGTAGACGAGTTTGCTGCCTTCTGTTCCTTACCTCCTGCGCAGAAGTCTGATCAATCCTGAGCCGGAAAGCTTGGGAGTCCAGCTCTGCTTGCCTTGTAACCATCATGGCTTTCTCTGCGTCCAGATCCCGTTTAGCTTGCTCAATCCGGCCCTTCAGCTGAAGGATCTCCGCATCATGCTGCGCCTTGTTGGCAGGAGCTACTTCTGCTATTGTGCATGCTGTCAACTCCTCGACCAAGGTGGATAGAGCGTCAGAGGGTGAGAGGGCTTGGCTGCTCGCCCCTGCACCAGCTACCTCTGCTGTGAACGCCCCAGTCACCGTGGGCTGCTGCATAGACTGTGATCCGGCCATGAAGACAGCTACCCGGTTTGGCGGATCAAAGGGGGCCGGAATATTGTCACCATCGAATACACCCCCGGATCGGCCGTCCTGCAACAGATACAAAGATTCGGTCTCCCCGAATGAAGATTCATCATTAGAATAGACAACTGTCTCGCCACCAGAATCCGATCCGTCCTCGGCTTGGACTCCATGTACTGCTCCAACGAAAACACGCTTCACGGCGGGCTGAATCCGGCCGATCTCGCACGCTGAGCCGGCTCGATGATGTTTCGGAAGATGTCCGGCTCAGGTCCCGGTTCACCAATCTTGTCGAGGAAGACGTGGATGCCGCCGAAGGGGACCCGGTACCCGTATTCGATTGAATCGGCCTCGGGGCCCCAGCCTGCGTCGTCGATGTAGATCCGGCCGCGGCGACTCTTGGTCATCCGGCCAACCGCGTAACCCTCGAGTCCTTCAAAGCTGCCCTTCAAGAACTCGAAACCATCGTGCGATAGCCCCACGGTGGGCACCAACTGTCGTGGAATTGGCACGGCAGATGTCCGGTTTAGAGGACATAGGTGTGGAGCCATCGCGCGGGTTAGCTTGAAGAGGTTAAAGCACACAAAGAACACAGAGGGCTTATACTAGTTCGACCCCTTCGATGAAGGTAAAAGCCTACGTCTAGTTTGGTTTGGTATTGCTTGGGCGTCGATGAACAGGGAGCGGATTGCTTGCCTGTGTCTCGATCGGTCGTTGCTTGCCCTTGAACCATCGCCGGGTCGTCCCTTTATATAGGAGGCGACGCCCGGTCCAGTTTACAGAGTCCCGAGGCCGGCTCATAATCGTGTCCGCCTCGGTCTCTGCTCTTTCTATCTCATACCTCAAGTTACATGATATGACGGTTCATAAATCGTAAGCTTTACATACGGGCCCTAAGCCTCTATGGGCCGTAACCTCTCATTCATATTCTACTGGGCTTTATGATAATACAACTATGTTAACATAATCCGGATCTTCCTGGTCGGTTTATACCTGCTAGTAATATCCCTGACACGAACAAAAGTTCAAAGTACTGCTAATCAAGAGTGCAAGTCTCACCTGAGGTGTAAAGTCAAGAACTATCATTTGGTGGGGCCTGGGACTAAAGTTGCCTTGATGTCAGCTGAACTCGTAGATACAACATATTGTCAACAAAGAATGGACTTGATTCAGCAACAAACTGATCCCGGGTTATGTTAAACACATTGTGGGATCCCACTGGTAGATGGTTTTCACTTGTGAAGGTCTTGGCTTGTCTGAGGTTAAACACAAAGTTACACGCAGGTCTGGTTCTCGTCGCAAATTCATGCTCAATGGTTATTGGCACATATATATCCTTTTCAACTCCCAAGTATAGTCCAAAACTGTGAATCCCTAGTTGTGCATTAGGATTGCACGCCATAATGAGGAAGAATGAGTGTCCTGCAAAGTGAAATGCTTGAGACCTGATATGTCCAGAAGGAAAAAGGTTGGTGCATTATTCAGACTTGAGATCCATGTAGGCAATACATTGCTTGTGGGGCCGCTCAAATTCAATCGTCTTCACATGTCTTAACTTGTATGTCCTCTCCAAGAAACTACAATGGAAGTCTGATGTAGCAGGAAGGGCTCTCTGTGCAGAACAGTACTTGTATAGCAGGGCAGAGTTTACACTGCGTGCAGAATGAAGAGTACCCAAATCCTAGCAAGACAAAAGTGATACAAGCTTCCCACAAGTCATCTGGTTCAAACGTACCAATGGCACTAAAGATTTGATCAAGATCCTACGCCTTTCTGCAGATTCTGGATACTTAGCAAGAGCCCATTTCAGCAGGAAATCCCAGCCAAAGTCTTCCTCCAACCCCTCCAAATTATTGCTCGAGAATATAGCTCTGATCCCAGAGAGAGGCATATCCAAAACCTCAACTTCAGACCTGAAACAGGACAAAAACAAACATCCAGCTAATATACAAAGGAAGCAATGCCCAAATTTATCAAGAATGAAGTCACTCACATCTGAAGAATTATGTACTTGTCAGCCAAAAATTCCTGAGATGCTATCTTTACAGGCTGAAGAGCGTTTGATATTGAGACCCAGTGATCGTAATCAAGGTACAATAGAGCTAACTACTTTGTCATCGGTAGACTAATCAACAGTTGGCTGCAATAGCTCGTGCAGTGGACAACTTCAAAGTTATTAGCAACATGCATCACTTTGAGAAGAAGAACAGGATCGCTTGTCTTAAACATTCCACTGTAAATAAGTGCAGCAGCTCTGGCAGGGCTTCGTCATATGTCCCAAATGAAGTGAAAATATAAGTACTATGAATTAACAGCAGTTCAGTTCAGAAATACACAAATCGGCACAGCTAACTGTGTTAGAATTAATCCTGTTGTTTGTACACTAGTATGCCCATGAAAAATAAAACATATGCATCATATAATTTGTCGCCAAAAATCCAAATCATTCAACTTGAGCAGCAACTGCATCTGTTAATTTACCTAGCATCCATACAGATATACTACATAAATGTCTCAACAGGCTTGCAGTATTAATTTAGACAAAAAGCATGAGAAGAAATACATCCAAACACAGATAGAACACTTCACCTTAGTTTACTACTTTAGAATCTAACCAAGTTGCTAGCAGCTCGTGGTTAGAGCACACACTTTAGGGTGAGAATCGGCTTTCACAATATTCAGACATTCGATGTCATCACAAATTCGCATGAAAATACTGAGGGTCATTTCCTCTAATTTCTTCCTGACAACTTTGGCATTTTACCTCCTCATCACCTAGACTCTAATCTAATACAACGTTTCCACAAGGAACAATGAATGGGCCTTTCCTCTAATTTCTTCCTGAAATTTGGCACTTTACCACCTAATCACGCAGCTTCTGATCTAATACAACTTTATCCCATGGAATACATCCATAGTTCATAATTTATAGCAATGAATTACGAGTACACTTGGCAATTGAGTTTCAGTTGAAGTGCCTTGGAATATCTTAAATATCTACCTCATAAAAGCTAACTTGTACAGTGAAATTAAGTAGTTGTAGGAGTACTATATCAACTATATGTTGTTGCAATACAAAACAGGCCTATAGCTAAGTATGACAATCGCATCACTGATATCATAGACATGATCAAACAGCATCTATATACAAACTCCTCTGATTCATGTACTTTTCATCACTAGACAGTTTTTTAAAGTTAGTGCGGCAGAGATTTCATTTTTAGGCCTTCTGATACCATGTTATGCTTGCACAATGAGGGGAAAAGGATTTCCTCCCAATTGGATTAAACAGGTTATGAAATATGTCCAGGGAGAGCAAGTATGCATTAAAGACGTTTTACATGAGAAAAAGTGAGGATGCTCAAGATGAGTTGAGTTGACAAATTATCATAGTCCGTAATCATTGGTGTTATTTCCTTCAGTTTCGACTCTTGCATTCCGTTCGTGAAGAGATAAAAAGCATCAAGTGAAGCTCAGCATGCTGCCTATTCAAGATGGATTTCAGAAGGTCTCACGATTACCTTGTAGAAGTAGGGGCTTTACGAAGCAAGTAACAAGGAGTTAACATGAATATGCTTTACTCTTAGACAAGGTGTATCAGTGGCATCACTTACTGAAAGAACATGCGGTGCCCCCATGTTTGGTTTTGGTAGTTGATGACAATCTCTATGGACTAATGGTTGCCTTGAGTTATATTTGAAGGGTTTGTCCATAGGCTTTTCTTGGAGTCCATTTGTTGGTTTCAAGGAGAGTTTGTGATGACCAAGGTGATATTAAGGAATTATCCAAAGATTGGTCTTGTGGGTGTTGAGCTTATTTCAAGCATGTCTTGAAGAAGAAGAGTGTGTGATCATTCATGTTTACCTTCAAGACATCATCCAAATGAAGAGAGTTGGAAAGATTCAAGGTTGATCAAGACTAAGTCAAAGAATGAATCACGTTGATCAACACACAAAGTGTAGAAGATGTACCGAGAGGGATCAAGCGATCCCATGGTATGGTAAGCATTGTCAATTACGCTTGGTGTACTAACCCATGGTCTTTGTGAGAGTTCTATGTGTGGTTAGGTTATCTTCCATGGGCTTGCGTTAAGAGGAAGATCACATACAACCCATGGAGGATGACATCAAATCAAGGTTGTGGTGTGCAAGTTCAAGTGATGCATCACGAGGAGATCAAATGCTTGAAGCTTGCCGTCCATTGTGGTGACAATGGACTTGTGAAGATATGCCGAAGAGTGGCTCATCCATAGTGGAGTATGGGGGAGCAATCTACTAGTCTTCACCGAGCCAACGCAATCAAGAAAGGTGGTCCAACTTGAGGAAGTCAAGATCTTCTACATCTAGCTCAAGTGGACTTTGTGCAAGGCAAAGGTTTGCCCTTGATAGGTTTTCTATTTTACCGGTCTCATGGTGGTAGTTTGGAGACCGGGTTATAGGATCGATTGCCGTACTATCAAGGGGGGCTCTCAAGTGAGTAGCTTGATCATATCATTCGTAGAGAGCTCAAACCATTGCATGCTTGCATCATATTTCTTGTTTCTTGTTTGGTTTTATTCTTGTGATATTTGGAGCTTATTGTCATCTTCATGACAAGCTTGAGTTCATCGAAAACGGAGTTCACATGCTTCTTCTATTGCGTTTTCAGTGTTGGAGGTTTTACCGATCTCTTTCGAGGAAGGGTTCTCACCATTTTCATATGGTCCTTTTTTCATTTGCTTATTATTGTTATTTCTATCAAGATTGTGTTAGGCCATGTCATTAGCTTTCCAACAAACTTGGTTTCATTGAATTCGGAGTCCGTTTGCAAAAGTTATGTCAGTTTTGGTGTCCTAGAAGGGCTGTAGCGGTACTACCGCAAATTGGAGCGGTACTACCGCTTGGAGGGGATGTAATTTTTTACTTCCATGGCTACTTCCGCTCTGGACCAAAAACTTGTCACAAGTCCAGCGGTGGTAGGCACGGATGTAATTTTTTAGTACCACTTTCAAGCAGTAGTACCGCTACCCCTTAGCAGTAGTACCGCTACCCCTAGCGGTAGTACCGTAAGGTCAACCGGTACTACCGCTCCGACGGTTCTTTTGGCCTTTTTGCCTCCTCGTTGTTGTGTTTCAAAGGGCTACTACCGCCCTAGTGGTAGTTCCGCTCCTTGTATTGGTAGTACTGCTCGATGCGGGCTGTGGTGATAACGGTTGGATTTTCTCCCCCCCCCCTATAAAAGGGGGTCTTCTTCCCCAATGAACCTTATCCTTTGAGCTCGTGTTCTTCCCCCATTGTTGACCTTCTTCGAGCTCGCTATCTCTCAATCCCTCCATGGATTCTTGCTAGTTTTTTGGGGGGAAAGAGAGAGGAGATCTAGATCCACATTTCCACCAATCACTTTCTCCTCTAGGTGAGGGGAACCCCTTGGATCTAGATCTTGGAGTTCTTGGTGTTCTCCTTCTTGTTCTTCCTCTCTTTTCCCTCCCTAGCATTAGTTTCTTTGGTGGGATTTGAGAGAGAAGGACTTGGGCACTTCGTGTGCCCTTGCCATTGCATTTGGTGCATCGGTTTGAGTTCTCCACGGTGATACGTGGAAGTTACAAGTTGAGAAGCTTATTACTCTTGGGTGCTTGGTACCCTTGAGCTTGTTCCTCTTGGGTGCTTGGGCGCCCTAGACGGTTGTGGTCACCTCGAAGCCATATTCCATGGTGGTGAATCTTCGTGGTGTCGTTGGGGAGATAGCCCCAACCTTGTGGTGTTCAGAGCTCAATCATTGTGGTGCAATGCTCCGGGCAAGCGTCGGGGTCTCCAATTAGGTTGTGGAGATCGCCCCGAGCATTTTGTATGGGTTCGGTGACCACCCCTAAGGGTTGCCATTTGTATGGGTTCAGTGACCGCCCTCAAGGGTCCCTTAGTGGAATCACGGCATCTTGCATTGTGCGAGGGTGTGAGGAGATTACGGTGGCCCTAGTGGCTTCTTGGGGAGCATTGTGCCTCCACACCGCTCCAAATGGAGATTAGCATCCGCAAGGGTGTGAACTTCGGGATACATCGTCGTCTCCACGTGCCTCGGTTATCTCTTACCCGAGCCGTTTACTTATGCACTTTACTTTGTGATAGCCATATTGTTTCTTGTCATATATCTTGCTATCACCTAGTTGTTTATCTTGCTTAGCATAAGTTGTTGGTGCACATAGGTGAGCCTAGTTGTTGTAGGTTTTGTGCTTGACAAATTAACCGCTAGGTTTATTCCGCATTTGTTCAAGCCTAAACCGTAATTATTTTAAAGTGCCTATTCACCCCCCCCCCTCTAGGCGACATCCACGGTCTTTCACTTGCAAAATAGTGAAATACCAAGATCAGAGAGACAAAAAAGATCGTTCTTGCTCATATAATCATTTTAGTGTTTGTGGGAAACTGATATATACAATAGAAAGGCTAAAAGCTCAAAGTCGTCACTATAGAGAACGGTTTGAATTGCAGCTGATGATGACAAATTGATATATACAATAGAAAGGTTAAAAGTTTAAAACCATCACTAAATGGAACGGTTGAAGTTGCAGCTGTCATACCATGTTCAGGACTAATGGACAGAGCATTTACATATGTTGCTCCAACCTCAGCTTCAGAACTGCGAGGTACAGATTCTGCACATGGAAATGACAAAAGAAAAGTTGCTTCATCAGGAATCACAGTGGTTACATAGATTTAACTAAACACATCAGATGATTACATAGATTTAATCTTTTAGGTGTTACTATGAGAACCTCTGAGACAAGATTTTTATCAAAACCTCAAAAGACTACTTCCCCTAGACATGATTCATGATTCAGAAATTAAATGCATAACCAAATGGCATGATAAAACATTACAGTACGACGATCAACTCAAACAAGATGACGAAACAAATATGAGCACGCCAAGGAAAAAATGACATTTTATCACAAGTGATGAACCTCGAACCAAAGGACCAAAACACCTAAATAGTTGCATCAGTTGAGTTGTGAAGGGGAGTTCATTTTGTTCTCTCTCCAGAGGTTAATTGCATACATTTATATCAGTGAGTAGTCAAGCAAAACAATCAATTCGAACAAATGAATGGTGGCCGTCTCTGGTGATCGCAAAATCATGTATACAGTGGCCGTCATTTAGTCCCTACTGCTATTGATCACTCGCTGCTTTCCCCCGTCTGGGTTTTACTAATCAGACATGGTGACAAAATGAATCTTGGACACAAAATTTCTCCATTGTACCAATCTTTTCCAATATATACGGTCAATCTTTGGGTCTGACATGTATGATAAACTAACTCGATATAGCAAGAAAGGCCACAAAAGCTGGATTCTCATGCCAATCTACTGATAGTGCCATCATTCAATACGACATCTGGTTTTCCCTTTTACAACAGGAGTGTCTCTACTTTCTAGTAACAATCAAGAATGGCCACAAGTAGTAACTATCAACTTCCCTCACAGAAAGAAAACACCCCCTAGTCCACACGATAATGCAGAGTACATATCAAAGGGGTTCGAACCTTGGGAGTGCTTGAATATTCGGGTTGCTAGCAGACTTTTGGTACTCCAATTCCCAAACCCGAACATTTGTGTTCTTTGCGAACAAACAAGAATTGCAGAGGTGAAGGCGAGGGACGAGAGGGGAGAAGGGAGCACACACTATGTACCGTCGTCTTGTCTGCGGCGCTTGCGAGGTCGCACCGATTGGACCGAGGTACCTCGCAAGCTGGGCCCCATCTCGAATATGCTACGTGGCAAGTCGCAGAGCGATCCTTCGCCGACGAATCGCGCCTCGGAATCCTCGGCCGTGATCTCATGTCGCAGAATCTAATCGAAAAACGCCGCACAATTGAGGGTGAATTCGAAACTCGATGACGCGGCCGCTGGTGCCAACCCCGGCGGCCTCTCCTTCCCGTCAGCCATAGCCTCCACCGGCTCGTCCGGTTGTAAACCTTAGTTTATGGGAGCGACTTGGAGGGGGCGGCTATGGTGGTAGATACGGCTGTTACGGATTTTCAGTTCCCGAGGAGGCGGGTCGTCACTTTATGGAGAAGTACAAGTCGGCGGCCTGTGATGGGCCGACCGGACTGTTAGATTGGCCTTTGATCATGTAGATAAGATGGACTTCAACGCGCCAACCATTTCATCCGCTCGTGTTTGTTTGGATTGAAATGGACACAAAAACTAGCCCAACACACCGACCCAAACGGATGTGCCTTCACTTTTTGTCTGCCCGGCGATCCATTTCAGGCCCAACTTTGGACCTCGCATAATGTCAGCGCGTTTTGGAGAAGTTCAAGTCGGCGGCCTGTAATGGGCCAACTGCAGGCATTTGACTGTTAGATTAGGCTTTGATCATGTAGTAAGAGCGACTTCAATGTCCCGATCATTTCGTCCGCTCGTGTTCGTTTGGATCGAAATGGACACAAAAACCAGCCCAACGCACCGACCCAAACAGATGTGCGTACACTTTTTGTCCGTCGGGTGAACCATTCCAGGCCCAACTTTGGACCTCGCATACGTCGGCGCAAACATGAGGCGAACGCGTGCGACGCCCGCCTACTCCTCCCTTCGGCCCGTCGATCGGTGGCTCATAGGTCATTCTCTTCCTCCCATCGACAGCCAGCACACCCCACGGCACCACCCCGTCGTCGCTGCCGCCCAGTTTCGGGGGACGGAGTTGATTGTTTTTTACCCGGCCATTTGTGTGCAATAGTGATCAAACTAGAGACCTCCTAGTGGAGAACACGGGTACCTCGGCACTCGAAAGATGAGATTGGTAGCTATATTTAGAATGCAGTATGTAAGAACTATCAACGACGAAAGATCTATTTCCCTTTGCGGAATTTCAAACACAAATTTATTTTTAGAAAAGTGAATATTTTTTGAAACACACACATTTTCAAATTTGTGAACAATTTTTTGAAAGTGTGTTTTTTGGAGACATCAAACATTTTTGAATGACTTTTTTAAAGGGAGATTTTTGGAAATTTTGACAAATTCAATACTGTTAAAGTTTTTGAAAACATGGTGCTTTTGGGAAAATGGGATCATTTTTTGAAACTCTGAACAAAATTTGAAAAGCCAGATTTTTTTGCATCTATGAACATTTTTTTAAAAACTCCAAACAAAATTTGGAAAAGTCACACGTTTTTTTCCAAATTTGGAAATATTTTCCGAATTTGTGAACAAAAATTGAAAGCAGGAATATTTGTGAACTTCTGAACAATATTTGAAAAGTGGGACATTTCATAAATTCCCTAATATTTTTTAAAAAGCAAAGATTTTTTTGAATTTGTGAACAAAATTTGAAAACGGGAACATTTTTGCATCTCAGAACAATCTTTGAAACCGTGAACAAAGTTTGGAAAGGACAAACATATTTTGAAAGTCATGAATATCTTTAGAATTGGGAAACGATCCCACCCAGTGCGCCGGCTGAAACTCGTGCCGGATACACGCGGGCCTTGCGATCAATCTGGATCGTTCGTCGCCCAGGCCTCCCTCTTTCATCTACGAACCGTTTTTTAATCTTCTCTTTCTTCTACCTCGCGACACGCACTAGATGCCGTTGGAACCGCTCAGTTCCTCCATCTCTGTGGCTCACGCGCAGCACAACGGCATGAACAATGCCTTGCTCATATGGCGAGCCACGGCAGGGCGGAGCAGACGTCGACGACCAGTGCCTCCTCCCTCCCATTTTCCCCTCTCAGTCCCCTGCGCACCCTCACCTTCCTACATACGAGCTTCAACCGACAGTTATCAGAGCTGGTACTAGCTATACAAAATGCTACGAACGACTTCTTTTTTGCTGGAACCACCAAACCGACGGCGGTGGAGCTGCGACCAGCAATCGACGGAGCTGCAACCAGTGATACAAAATGCTACGACCGACCCTTTTTTTTGCTGGAACCAGAGACAGAGCGAAGGATAAAAATGATGCAGAACGAGCTGCAAACAGTACCCAAAAATGCTACAACCGTCGTGTAAGGAAGCTACCACTGGCAAAGTTTTGCTACATCCATCGCCGGATTTTGCTACGACTGGCAAGATTTTTTGCTACAATGATTTCATGGTGAATATATAACCGCGATGGTGATGACAAAGTTTTGCTGCATCCATCATTGGATTTTGCTTCGACTGGTGAGGAATTTTGCTACAATCGGCGTGTGTGGCCGGCGGCGGCTACAACCACGACTGGGGAAGATGCAACCATGAACACCGGCGTTGCCTTTTGCTACAACCGGAGTCGCTCTTTGCTACAACCGTCCTTCGGCGATGCAGAACTGGCAGTGCGAGTAGCTGCGAGCGGCAGATGGGGATGCTACCACCGAGTTCATCTTGCTGGACCAGCGACACTTTTGTTACAACTGTAGCCTATTTTTGCTACCACCGACGACTTTTTTTGCTACATGCATGCACAGTGGTGTTTGTCGATGGCGGCGACGTATTTTATTTTGCTACACCCATTTTGGAATTTGCTGGAATCGGCATACAAAATAGCTGGAACAGGCTTTTTTCTTCCTTCGATGGTGACCATGGTGACCGGGGGTGAGCTGATTTGCTGCAACCGGCAAACTGAAAAGGTAGCACCGTTGAGCTGATTTGCTACGATGGCGAACGACGGCGCGCGAAGCATGCACCCGTGCAGGGAGCGTCCATGGCAAAGACGGTGCACTAATACTACAATCACGGGTTGGGAAGAGCCGCAACCACTGCTGGGCAGAGGCTGCAAGCAGCCATGGCCGAACTAAAATGGCGTAGAGGAGGGGGTGGAGGGAAACGATGATGGAGATGGACAGCAGGGCAGCAATGAGACGAATGCGCGGGGGCAGCAGCGCTCAGGGGAGCCGGCAAGCTGGGCGGCGCCATCTCCTACTGCCCGCATCGATCTGATGCGAAGGAGAAGCGGGGGAGGAAGAAGATGGCCTGGGATGGATAAGGATCTAACGAATTAGGACAGGTCGATCGGTGGCTAGCGTGCGTCCGGCCGAAACATTCGGCCGGCACGCTGGTGCCTATCAGTTGAGTTTCTGTAGGATCGAAAGTATGTCTAGAGGGGGGGTGATTAGACTACTTGACAATATAAAAATTCTGCCTTTTGATCATGAACAGTTTTAGGCAGTTTCACAATTATGATCACTTCAAGTAACACCCTACACATGCGATTCTAGAGTATAAGCAGCGGAAAGTAAATTGCACATGTAGAAAAGAGAGGTGGAGAAGATCAAATGCAGTTTGGAGACACGGAGATTTTTGTCGTGGTTCCGATAGGTGGTGCTATCGTACATCCACGTTGATGGAGACTTCAACCCACGGAGGGTAACGGCTGCGCGAGTCCACGGAGGGCTCCACCCACGAAGGGTCCACGAAGAAGCAACCTTGTCTATTCCATCATGGCCTACGCCCACGGAGGACTAGCCTTACTCGGGGTAGATCTTCACGAAGTAGGCAATCTCCTTGCCCTTACAAACTTCTTGGTTCAACTCCACATCTCAAAGACGGAGGCTCCCAAGCGACACCTAACCAATCTAGGAGGCACCACCCTCCAAAAGGTAATAGATGTGGTTGATGATGATGAACTCCTTGCTCTTGTGCTTCAAATGATAATCTCCCCAACACTCAACTCTCCTCACTGATATGGCTGTGGTGGAAGAAAGGATTGAGTGGAAAGCAACTTGGGAAGGCTAGAAATCAAGTTTCATATGGTAGGAATGGAATAACTTGATCTCAGCACAAGGGTAGGTGGTTCTCTTTTCAGAAAGTGTATGGTAGGAGTGGTAGACTTTCTGATGGCTCTCTCCACGAATGAAGAGGGGGGTGGAGGGGTATATATAGCCTCCACACAAAATCCAACCGTTACACACATAATTGAGCAATCTCGGTGAGACCGAAGTGAAAACTCGGTCAGACCGAAAGTTCAAATATAGTGAACGTTGGGGTTTTCGGTGGGACCGAAAATACCATCTCAGTGTGTCCGATATGAGTCAAAGGTAGGAGCTTGCCATTCTCGGTGGGACCGAAATCAACAACTCGGATATTCCGATATGATGTCAATTGGTTACAGAAGGTTGGCAGTCCAGTTTCGGTGAGACCGAACTCAAAATCGGATGGACCGAAATTCTAGGGTTTGGAAGAATAGCTGAGGTGGTTCATCTCGGTGGGACTGAGTTTGCAGAATCGGTTTGTCCGAGATTACTTATGAGTGTGTTAAGCAGTGAAAGTTGCTGATAGTTGAGGGAGCTAAATCACTAAGCACTTGAGCAACCAGATCATCAACACAACATCATCCCCTTTTAATAGTATTGGCTTTTCCTATGGACTCAATGTGATCTTTGATCACTAAACCAAAAATAGAGTCTTGAGCTTTTGCCAATGCTTGTCTTAGCATTTTGAGGGGTCCACTTCTTCAGACATTTCCATACCCATATCATCGAACTTCTCTGAAATGATTCTCAAGTAAATATTAGTTCAATGATATATATGTTGTTATTAATTACCAAAACCACCCGGGGATTAGTTGCACTTTCAATCTCCCCCTTTTTGGTAATTGATGACAACATATAGATCAAAGCTTCGACAAAAGATATAATCAATGAATAATATCGTCGCTTTGAGAAGTATGTGATAAACAAGAGCTCCCCCTAAATTTGTGCATTATTTAAAATTTGTGTTTGAATGCAAATGCACAATCGATTAGGATTATGGGTCACTCTTCCATGTCACATACATCTTGGTGGAGCGCACAAAATGATAAGAATGAATAACATGCACCCAATCACCAAGACAAGAGTAAATAGCCATACAATAAGGAATAGCATATGATAGGCATTAAGCACACATTAAAGCATAGTATGACCAAGCACTCATTAAGGTAGCATCAAACGTAATAGCAAGCACACTGAAAGTATCGAAAGACCAAAAGAAACAAATGTATCTCAAAGGAAACCGGCAAAAGAACGAAAGAGCACTCTCTCTCTCGAAGCCCTATGATCTATACAATTTCTCCCCCTTTGGCAACAAGTTACCAAAAAGTTCGAAAAGGTATAGAGCTAAGCGTCACTGTGGGCTCTGCTGGCGGCTCCCGTCTGGGTAGATGTCGGAGTAGAAATGACGGCATCGGCGAAGACTTCTGCTGATGTCTGCGCTGGAGGAGTGGATGCTGGAGCTGGAGCTGGAGTAACTGCTGGAGCTGTAGGAGGTGCTGAAGTGGTAGCCCTGGAGTCAGTCACTGGGATAGCTGCAGATCAGGATCCTCTGGGAACCTGAGCAGTCTGGCGATGAGAGTCCTGGACTAGATCATCCTGCATGAGCTCTGCTCTCTCCTGCCTTGCTTCCTCCATGTCTGCCTCAAGCTTGTTGACGGACACCTGAATCTCTGTCAGCTTCACGTCCAGAGCGTGGATCTTGTCCTCAACAATCCTCTCTAGGCTTTCCTGAGATTGTTCAATGCTGGCCAGGCGTTGTTCAATCCTCTGGGTAGCTTCAAGAATCTGCTCTCCGAAGCTCTTTGGTTTAGCTGTTGCTGCTGCTGCCTCTTTGTCAGCCTTAGCTTTCTTTGCAGCTTCGATTTTGGCTTGTCCTTCAACTGAGGTTGGATCCTCCTCATCCATCACAACAACATTGTCCTCATGCTCTGGCTGCAGTGGCAAGTGCTTCCTGTCCAACATGAATTTGCCCGTGCCAAACTTGGCATTGATGAGCATCTGAATCTGCGGGGCAAACCCACATGACCTCTTCTGGTCAGCTGCAGTCCTCTTAATGGTCTCTACCATTAAGTCCATCACCTTAAAAGGTGCCTTCTCATCAAGAATGTGCAGCATGTTGATAGAATAGCCTCGAATCATGCGGTGGTCGCCAGACTTGGGCATCAAGGTATGCCTCAAAATAGTGTTAGTGGTGGTCAGACCAGCCTGGAGATAGTACACTGAGCCAAGCTTCCACCCTTCCAAATCAGCAGCGGGGATCTCCTTGTACATGTTCTTCATGGAATCATGACTCTTCTTAGGAATCCCATAGACATCAATGTCGTCTTCTCTCTGCACTGGAGCATTCAGAAGTTCTGCCCATTCTTCAACAGACGAAGAAAACCTTTGACCTTCAGTCATCCAGGTGATTTTGCCATCAGGATAGAAGTGGGCTGTGGCGTAGAACTGCATGATCATCTCGTCATTCCAAGCTGTCAGCTCTTGACCCACAAAATCAGCAACTCCACATGCAGTAAAGCTCTCATGCACATGGGGAAAGAAGTCTCGGTGCTCTTCACTGTCAATGTACTTCCAGTCAACATACCTGGTGTCAGCAACAATAGGCTTCTTGTCCATCAGCACGGTCTCATATAAGTCCTGCTGCTCTCTGGTGTGGAATCTGGGGTCCACAGCAGTCCTTCTCCTAACGGCATATGGATCAGACTGTCTCAATAGCCTGAGACCTCTATCCTTCCTTGCCTTCATATCCTCGGCTTGAGGATGAGCATCGTTGTGGAGCGGCAACTTAGGACGGAGCTTAAGCAACACATGCTCTTCTTCTGACTCAGACGGTGGCATCTCACCTTTGTTCTTCTCAGAAGCTGGAATGCTCCTGGTTGTCCTCTTGGGCTTGGCTGGAGCTGCCTTGGCTTGAGCAGGCTTCTTGGGCTTAGAAGTGGCTTGAGCCCTAATAGCATTACCCATGAACTTAGTTTTCTGAGGAGGAGGCTGGGGTGCATCTTCTTCTTCTTCTTCAGCAGCTGCATCAACTTGAGGTTCAACATATACTACCCTCTTCCTCTTGGAAGTTTTCTTCACCTTACTTGGAGCTGGCTCTTCCAAGTTTAGCTTCTTTGCAACAGCTGATTGCTTGACCTTGCTGGTGCCTTTCCTCGAATGCTGCCCTTGGTGTTCTTTGGCAACAACATTCCTCTTAGGCTTGGAGGTAACTTCCTCAGCAACGAAGTCAGAGTCCTCATCATCAGAATTTCTCTTCTTTCTGGTTCTGGTGGCTGCAGGAGGCAAACCACTAGGGGTGCTCCTCTCACCATCATCACTGGAACTGCTAGCCTCAGGACTGGTATCTGCCTCTGGAATCTCTGCAAACGGTGACTCAGACCTGTTCTGGCTGTCACTGACATCTGACATGGCTGACAACCTGTGAATAGATAAGGTATAGGCAGAGTAGAAGAGTTATCACAACTGCAGAGGTTTTTGCAAAAAAAATGAGTTCAAAGCTTAGTTTTGAGTTTTCACAGAATGCATTTCGGTCAAACCGATTTTCAGTTTCGGTGAATCCGAAGTGTATAACAGAAACCTACACACCACTTTCGGTCAGACCGAAATGGGTTTCGGTCCTACCGAAACACTAGGGTTTCACTGAAACTAAGTTTCGGTCACACCGATTTGCACAACTCGGTTAAACCGAATGGTGCAGTGCAATGGCCAGAGGCCAAATCGGTCATTCCGAGTTTCAAAATCGGCTTCACCGAGATGTGTTCCGTGGAAACCTAAACCTAAGAATTTCGCTCGAAACTAAAGGATCTGATCTGATGTTTAGGAAATATCTCAAACGTGGATAGATTCATGGCAAACCAATCGTGCAAGAATCAGATGGGGAGCACGAGAGGGATCGGGACTCACCCTAACTTGGTGGAGTCCCTCTACGGCGGCAACGGTGCGGAGAGGATTACCGTTGACGGCGGCGGAGACCTGTGGCGAGGGCGCACAGGCGACGACGGCGACGATCCGAAGACCAGGGCGATGGCAGCAGGGGACTTGGGGGCGAAACGGTTTGAAGAATTAAATCGCGCGCAGCCCTCAGGTATATATATCCCCATACTGTCAGTGGGACCGAGTTGAAAAACTCGGTGACACCGAAATGGCTAACTGTTGTGCAGTTATTCATATCGGTCACGCCGAGATTTTAAACTCGGTTTCACCGAGATGAAACCTAGATCAGTCTAAGCGTTTCGGTTGGACCGAGATTGAAAAGCCGGTCAGACCGAAATGGACTTAGAAGGTTTTGGAAGTCAGCCTTAGACGGATCGGTGGCTCCGAGTGCTACTCACTCGGAGGGTCCGAAAATGACTTGTTCAAAGTTGTGATATGAGCATGAATAGAATTTGAGACAAGAAAGCATAGATAGCTAGGGAAGGTGCTTAGGCATTCTTGTCCATCCATTTGGCCAGAAAAGATCAAAACAATCAAAACAACAAATGGATGTCCTTGAATGGATGAAATCATGCATTCAACATGCTCACACAATAAGATAGCAACTGAAATATGTGTCAAACATGCACAACCAATACTCTAGCTACTAGCACACAATTTGTCGATGACTAGGTCATCTATATATGAGTATATTGACTTAGGAGTCAAATGAGAACATTTGATCATAGGTCATACTCATCGTTTAAGCACAAGTGGGGTTACCACTTTTACATAAAGCATTTATGTGTTCACATCATTTGGAGATGCTTTAGCTCAATTTTTAGAGCAAAGCTCCCCCTAGATGTGAGAACCCCTTTTAAAGGGTCAAACTAACCTTGGGTTGTCGTAGAAGACTTCATGTAGATGTTGAAGATGTGGATGCTCAATGTTGATGTAGACCATCAAGAGTTAGGAGCAATCCTTTGGATTAGGGCACTTTCAATACCTACATGGGTTAGTCCCACAAGGAACAAACAAGAATATCCATAGACATAGAGTGAAGTACACAAAAGATGATGTCCATGAAAGCAATGATTACCTTGTCCCTTGACTTACCAACAAGAGGGTTTGTGACTCCATGAACAAGTGCATGATGTGGAAGTTGATTGCACAAGTTCTTGCCAAAATGAATATGAGTGAAGTTTGTTGGCGGAGTCACCCTCGAGAACCTACTAGTTCTTCTTCTTTGGGATCCACATCATCTTGATGGGAATCCTTGGTGTTGTAGTTGAGCTTGACGAAGTAGAACTCGATGTGTCCTTGGGAACCCACTTGACCATGGCTTGAGGTGCTTCAATGAATGCATCAATCTCCTCTTGAAGCTTGTCCTTGGCCTTTAGCTTGTGGTCTTGTGGTGGAAGGTCATCTTGAGCTTGTTCCACATTGGAAGAAGTAGGATCATACTTCTCCTTTTGTGAAACAAACTGTGGAGTAGGGTATTGACCTTCTTCCCACTCAACTCCTTCGGCGTTGAACTTTCGCTCAAAACCAATCCCTTGATTCTTCCGGTGCCTTCCTTGTTTGCGAACAATCTCCTCAAAGTTCTTGCTTCCGGCAAGACTCTTGTAGACACCTTTCTCTATGATTTCCTTCAATAAGCTATTTTCTTGCTCAAGTGTAACTTGGCTTGAAACATTGTTAGTGGAATCAAGAGAACTACTAGAAGCAACAATATTGGATTTAGCATTGTTATTGTTACTACTAGAGGAAGAACTTTTCTTATGCTTGTCATGATTAGTCTTAATAGGTGGCAAGAAATTAGACAAGAGAAGTCGTTTGGCAAGATATGAAGAACTCTTCTTTCGAAGATCGTCATTGATCGCTTTTAGAAACTCATGTTCTTGCTCTAGAGTGAGCTTCTCGAAGCGTAGCTTCTCATGAGATCTTAGGAGCTCTCTATGATCTTCTTGAGTTGTTTCATGAGCTAACTTAAGAGTGTTTAGTTCTTTAGTTAAATCTCCTTCATAGCATTGTCATTCGACTCTTCTCGACTATAAAGACTACTAGCATTTTCATCATTACTAAGCTCACTAGATTTATCATGCAAGAGCTCATCTTCACCTAGCAAGTCATCCTCATCACTATCAAAGTCAATGAATTCAGGGTGTGTTACCTTGGGACCTTTAGCCATGAAGCATCTTCCAATTCCCTCATTTGGTGAATCGAATAAGTCGTAGGAGTTGGAGTTGGAGGATACGAGTGCAAGTCCGGCAACACCTTCATCTTGACTGTAGTCGAAGTCGGAGTGATAGCTTCCATCGGATTGATTGTCGGAGTCGGAGCCGGAGACCCATTCACCTACATGAGCTTGATGTCTTCTTCTTGTGTAGCTCCTTGATGACTTGTCTTTCCTCTCCGAATCCTTGCTTCTCCGAGAGGGTCTTCGTTCATAACGATCATCTCTACTCCTTCTCTCTCTCCGAGGTGACTCATCTCTTGCTCTTCTTCTTGGAGATTCTTCTCTTCTCTTGTGGGGAGCCGTACACTCATTTGAGAAGTGTCCGGGTCTTCCACAATTGTAGCAGTTTCGATCACGACTAGAAGATCTCTTTTCATCATATGATCTAGACTTTGAGCTTCTTTCTTTGCCTCTATTCTTGTAGAACTTGTTGAAGTTCTTAACCATTAGGCTTATCTCTTCATTGGAGATTAACTTGTCACTTGAGGTAGTGGGAGCATCACTTGTAGCTTTGTAAGCACCACTTGACTTGTTGTGAAGCTCTTCCTTATCCTTAAGTGTCATCTCATGAGCAACAATTCTTCCAATGACTTGAGTTGGCTTGAGAGTCTTGTAGTTTGGCATCATTTGAATCAAAGTGCACATGGTGTCATATTTTCCATCCAAAGCTCTTAGAATCTTCTTGATGATGAATCGGTCGGTCATTTCTTCGCTTCCTAAGCCGGCAATCTCATCTGTGATGAGAGCAAGCCTAGAGTACATTTCAGCGACTCCTTCACCATCCTTCATCTTGAATTTGTCAAGTTGACCTTGAAGAATATCTAGCTTTGATTCCTTCACAGATTCAGTACCTTCGTGCATTCCAACCAAAGTATCCCAAATCTCTTTAGCATTCTCAAGACGGCTGATTTTGTTGAACTCCTCGGGACACAAAGCATTGAAGAGAATGTCACAAGCTTGAGCATTGTTTTGCAACATCCGCAACTCTTCCGGTGTAGCTTCGCGGTCCGAAACTTTTCCTTCCTCGAAGAAATCACCTTGCATACCAACACAAATAATGCCCCATGCGGCAGGGTTATGACCAAGAATATGCATTTTCATTTTATGCTTCCAACTAGCAAAATTTGTACCATCAAAGTAAGGACCTCTATGATAATTACCCTCACTAGACGCCATACTCTCCTAGGTTGTGAAACCAAGCTTATGGAGTCCAATGTAATGGAAACCAAAACAATGGAGACCAAAGCTCTGATACCACTTGTAGGATCGAAAGTATGTCTAGAGGGGGGTGATTAGACTACTTGACAATATAAAAATTCTGCCTTTTGATCATGAACAGTTTTAGGCAGTTTCACAATTATGATCACTTCAAGTAACACCCTACACATGCGATTCTAGAGTATAAGCAGCGGAAAGTAAATTGCACATGTAGAAAAGAGAGGTGGAGAAGATCAAACGCAGTTTGGAGACACGGAGATTTTTGTCGTGGTTCCGATAGGTGGTGCTATCGTACATCCACGTTGATGGAGACTTCAACCCACGGAGGGTAACGGCTGCGCGAGTCCACGGAGGGCTCCACCCACGAAGGGTCCACGAAGAAGCAACCTTGTCTATTCCATCATGGCCTACTCCCACGGAGGACTAGCCTTACTCGGGGTAGATCTTCACGAAGTAGGCGATCTCCTTGCGCTTACAAACTTCTTGGTTCAACTCCACATCTCAAAGACGGAGGCTCCCAAGCGACACCTAACCAATCTAGGAGGCACCACCCTCCAAAAGGTAATAGATGTGGTTGATGATGATGAACTCCTTGCTCTTGTGCTTCAAATGATAATCTCCCCAACACTCAACTCTCCTCACTGATATGGCTGTGGTGGAAGAAAGGATTGAGTGGAAAGCAACTTGGGAAGGCTAGAAATCAAGTTTCATATGGTAGGAATGGAATAACTTGATCTGAACACAAGGGTAGGTGGTTCTCTTTTCAGAAAGTTGTAGGATCGAAAGTAGGTCTAGAGGGGGGGTGATTAGACTACTTGACAATATAAAAAATCTGCCTTTGGATCATGCAATGTTTTTGGCAGTTTCACAATTAAGATCAATTCAAGTAACACCCTACACATGCAATTCTAGAGTATATGCAGCGGAAAGTAAATTGCACATGTAAAAGAGAGGTGGAGAAGATCAAACGCAGTTTGGTGACACGGAGATTTTTGTCGTGGTTCCGATAGGTGGTGCTATCGTACATCCACGTTGATGGAGACTTCAACCCACGGAGGGTAACGGCTGCGCGAGTCCACGGAGGGCTCCACCCACGAAGGGTCCATGAAGAAGCAACCTTGTCTATTCCATCACGGCCTACGCCCACGGAGGACTAGCCTTACTCGGGGTAGATCTTCACGAAGTAGGCGATCTCCTTGCCCTTACAAACTTCTTGGTTCAACTCCACATCTCAACGACGGAGGCTCCCAAGCGACACCTAACCAATCTAGGAGGCACCACCCCCCAAAAGGTAATAGACGGTGTTGATGATGATGAACTCCTTGCTCTTGTGCTTCAAATGATAATCTCCCCAACACTCAACTCTCCTCACTGATATGGCTGTGGTGGAAGAAGGGTTTGAGTGGAAAGCAACTTGGGAAGGCTAGAGATCAAGTTTCATATGGTAGGAATGGAATGGCTTGATCTCAACACAAGGGTAGGTGGTTCACTTCTCAGAAAGTGTGTGGTAGAAGTGGTGGTACTTTCTGATGGCTCTCCTCACGAATGAGGAGGGGGTGGAGGGGTATATATAGCCTCCACACAAAATCCAACCGTTACACACACATTTGACCAATCTCGGTGAGACCGAAGTTAAAACTCGGTCAGACCGAAAGTTCAAATATAGTGAACGTTGGGATTTTCGGTGGGACCGAAAATACCATCTCGGTTTGTCCGAAGTGAGTCAAAGGTTAGGGTTTGCCTATCTCGGTGTGACCGAAAACAACAACTCGGATATTCCGAAATGCTGTCATTTGGTTACAGAAGGTTGGCAGAACATTTTCGGTGAGACCGAGACTCAGAATCGGTTGGACCGAGAAGTTAGGGTTTAGGGAAATAACTGAAGTGGTTCATCTCGGTGGGACTGAGTTTGCAGAATCGGTTTGTCCGAGATTACTTATGAGTGTGTTGTAAAGTGAAGAGTGCTGATAGTTGAGGGAGCTAGATCACCAAGCACTTGAGCAACAAGATCATCAACACAACCTCTTCCCCTTTTAATAGTATTGGCTTTTCCTATGGACTCAATGTGATCTTTGATCACTAAACCAAAAATGGAGTCTTGAGCTTTTGCCAATGCTTGTCTTAGCATTTTGAGGGGTCCACTTCTTCAGACATTTCCATACCCATGTCATCGAACTTTTCTGAAATGATTCTCAAGAGAATATTAGTTCAATGATATATATGTTGTTATTAATTACCAAAACCACCCGGGGGTTAGTTGCACTTTCAATCTCCCCCTTTTTGGTAATTGATGACAACATATAGATCAAAGCTTCGACAAAGGATATAATCAAAGAATAATATCGTCGCTTTGAGAAGTATGTGATAAACAAGAGCTCCCCCTAAATTTGTGCATTATTTAAAATTTGCGTTTGAATGCAAATGCACAATCGATTAGGATTATGGGTCACTCTTCCATGTCACATACATCTTGGTGGAGCGCACAAAATGATAAGAATGAGTAACATGCACTCAATCACCAAGACAAGAGTAAATAGCCATACAATAAGGAATAGCATATGATAAGCAATAAGCACACATTAAGGCATAGTATGACTAAGCACTCATTAAGGTAGCATCAAACGTGGTAGCAAGCACACATTAAGTATCTGGAACCAAAAGAAACCAATGTATCTCAAAGAAAACCGGCAAAAGAACGAAAAGACGAAAGAGCACTCTCTCTCTCGAAGCCCTATGATCTATAGAAATTTCTCCCCCTTTGGCAACAAGTTACCAAAAAGTTCGAAAAAGGTATAGAGCTAAGCGTCACTGCGGGCTCTGCTGGCGGCTCCCGTCTGGGTAGATGTCGATGTAGAGATAGCTGCATCTGCGAAGACCTCTGCTGATGTCTGCGGTGGAGGAGTGGATGCTGGAGCTGAAGGAACTGCTGGAGCTGTAGCTGGTGCTGAAGTGGTAGCCCTGGAGTCTGTCACTGGAATAGCTGCAAATCTGGATCCTCTGGGAACCTGAGCAGTCTGGCGATGAGAGTCCTGGACTAGATCATCCTGCATAAGCTCTGCTCTCTCCTGCCTAGTCTCCTCCATGTCTGCCTCAAGCTTGTTGACAGACACCTGAATCTCAGTCAGCTTCACGTCCAGAGCGTGGATCTTGTCCTCGACAATCCTCTCAAGGCTCTCCTGAGATTGCTCAATGCTGGCCAGGCGTTGTTCAATCCTTTGGGTAGCTTCAAGAATTTGTTCTCCAAAGCTCTTTGGCTTAGCTGCTGCTGCTGCTGCCTCTTTGTCAGCTTTAGCTTTCTTCGCAGCTTCAATTTTGGCTTGCCCTTCAACTGAGGTGGGATCCTCTTCATCCATCACAACTACGTTGTCCTCATGCTCTGGCTGCAGTGGCAAGTGCTTCCTATCCAACATGAATTTGCCCGTGCCAAACTTGGCGTTGATGAGCATCTGTATCTGCGGTGCAAACCCACATGACCTCTTTTGGTCAGCTGCAGTCCTCTTAATGGTTTCTACCATCAAGTCCATCACCTTAAAAGGTGCCTTCTCATCGAGAATGTGCAGCATGTTGATAGAATAGCCTCGTATCATCCGGTGGTCACCTGACTTAGGCATCAAAGTATGCCTCAGAATAGTGTTAGTGGTGGTCAGACCTGCCTGGAGATAATACACTGAGCCGAGCTTCCATCCCTCTAAATCAGCAGCTGGGATCTCCTTGTACATATTCTTCATGGAATCATGACTCTTCTTAGGAATCCCATAGACATCAATGTCGTCCTCTCTCTGCACTGGAGCGTTCAGAAGTTCTGCCCATTCTTCAACAGTCGAAGAAAACCTTTGACCTTCAGTCATCCAGGTGATCTTGCCATCAGGGTAGAAGTGGGCAGTGGCATAGAACTGCATGATCATCTCGTCATTCCAGGCTGTCAGCTCTTGACCCACGAAGTCAGCAACTCCACATGCAGTAAAGCTCTCATGCACATGGGGAAAGAAGTCCCGGTGCTCTTCACTGTCAATGTATTTCCAGTCAACATACATGGTGTCAGCAACAATGGGCTTCTTATCCATTAGCACGGTCTCATAGAAATCCTGCTGCTCTCTGGTGTGGAATCTGGGGTCCACAGCAGTCCTTCTCCTTACGGCATATGGATCAGACTGTCTCCATAGCCTGAGACCTTTGTCCTTCCTTGCCTTCATGTCCTCAGCTTGAGGATGAGCATCATTGTGGAGTGGCAACTTGGGACGGAGCTTGAGCAACACATGCTCTTCATCTGATTCAGACGGTGGCATCTCTCCTTTGTTCTTCTCAGAAGCTGGAATGCTTCTGGTTGTTCTCTTGGGCTTGGCTGGAGCTGCTTTGGAAGGAACAGGCTTCTTGGGCTTAGAAGAGGCTTGAGCCCGAATAGCATCACCCATGAACTTAGCTTTCTGAGGAGGAGGCTGGGGTGCTTCTTCTTCTTCTTCTTCAGCATCAACTTGAGGTTCAGCATAAACAACCCTCTTCCTTTTGGAAGTCTTCTTCACCTTGCTTGGAGCAGGCTCTTCCAAGTTGAGCTTCTTAGCAACTGCAGACTGTTTTACCTTGCTTGTACCTTTCCTTGGCTGCTGCCCTTGGTGCTCTTTGGCAACCACATTCCTCTTGGGCTTGGAGGTAACTTCCTCAGCAACAAAGTCGGAGTCCTCATCATCAGAAGTTCTCTTCTTCCTGGTTCTCGTAGCTGCGGGAGGCAGACCACTAGGGGTGCTCCTCTCACCATCATCACTAGAGCTGCTTGCAGGACTTGTATCTGCCTCTGGAATTTCAGCAAACGGTGATTCAGACCTGTTCTGGCTGTCACTGACATCTGACATGGCTGAAAGACCTATGAAAAGATAAGGTATAGGCAGAATGGAAGAGTTATCACAACTGCAGAAGTTTTTGCAAAAAAAATGAGTTAAAAACTTAGTTTTGAGTTTTCACAGAATGTATTTCGGTCAAACCGATTTTAGGTTTCGGTGCAACCGAAGTGCTCAACAGAAACCTACACACCACTTTCGGTCAGACCGAAGTGGGTTTCGGTCCTACCGAAAACTTAGGGTTTCACTGAAACTTCTTTTCGGTCGTTCCGATTGGCACAACTCGGTTAAACCGAACTATGCAGTGCAATGGCCAGAGGCCAAATCGGTCATTCCGATTTTCAAAAATCGGCTTCACCGAGATGCATTCCGTGGAAACCTAAACCTAAGAATTTTCCTCGAAACTAGACGATCTGAACTATTGTGTGGGGAACATATCAAACATGGATTGAATCATGGCAGCCTATCGTGCAAGAATCAGCAGTGGAGCACGAAAAGGGATCGGGACACACCCAAACTTGGTGGTGTCCCTCTACGGCGGCAACGGTGGAGATGATTACCGTTGACGGCGGTGGAGACCTGCGGCGAGGGCGCACAGGCGACGAAGGCGACGATCCGTAGACCAGGGCGGCGGCAGCAGGGGTCTTGGGGGCGAACGGTTTGAAGAAAGAAATCGCGCGCAGCCCCTCAGGTATATATAACCCCGTGTTGTCGGTGGGACCGAGTTGAAAAACTCGGTGTCACCGAGATGTATATCTGCTGGGCAGTTACACATATCGGTCAGACCGAGAGTTTGAACTCGGTTTCACCGAGATGAAACCTAGATCAGTCTAAGCGTTTCGGTTGGACCGATATTGAGAAACCGGTCAGACCGAAATGGACTTAGAAGGTTTTGGAAGTCAGCCTTAGACGAATCGGTGGTTCCGAGTGCTCCTCACTCGGACTGTCCGAAAAAGACTTGTTCAAAGTTGTGATATGAGCATGAATAGAGTTTTGAGACAAGAAAGCATAGATAGCTAGGGAAAGGTGCTTAGGCATTCTTGTCCATCCATTTGGCCAGAAAAAGAAACCAAGACAATCAAAACCACAAATGGATGTCCTTGAATGAATAGAATCATGCATTCAACATGCTCACACAAAAAGATAGCAACTGAAATATGTGTCAAACATGCACAACCAATCACTCTAGCTACTAGCACACAATTTGTCGATGACTAGGTCATCTATATATGAGTATATTGACTTAGGAGCCAAATGAGAACATTTGATCATAGGTCATACTCATCGTTTAAGCACAAGTGGGGTTACCACTTTTACATAAAGCATTTATGTGTTCACATCATTTGAAGATGCTTTAGCTCAATTTTTTTTGAGTAAAGCTCCCCCTAGATGTGAGAACCCCTTTTAAAGGGTCAAACTAACCTTGGGTTGTCGTAGAAGACTTCATGTAGATGTTGAAGATGTGGATGCTCAATGTTGATGTAGATCATCATGAGTTAGGAGCAATCCTTTGGATTAGGGCACTTTCAATACCTACATGGGTTAGTCCCACAAGGAACAAACAAGAATATCCATAGACATAGAGTGAAGTACACAAAAGATGATGTCCATGAAAACAATGATTACCTTGTCCCTTGACTTACCAACAAGAGGGTTTGTGACTCCATGAACAAGTGCATGATGTGGAAGTTGATTACACAAGTTCTTGCCAAAATGAATATGAGTGTAGTTTGTTGGCGGAGTCACCCTCAAGAACCTACTAGTTCTTCTTCTTTGGGATCCACATCATCTTGATGGGAATCCTTGGTGTTGTAGTTGAGCTTGACGAAGTAGAACTTGATGTGTCCTTGGGAACCCACTTGACCATGGCTTGAGGTGCTTCAATGAATGCATCAATCTCTTCTTGAAGCTTGTCCTTGGCCTTTAGCTTGTGGTCTTGTGGTGGAAGGTCATCTTGAGCTTGTTCCACATTGGAAGAAGTAGGATCATACTTCTCCTTTTGTGAGACAAACTGTGGAGTAGGGTATTGACCTTCTTCCCACTCAACACCTTCGGCGTTGAACTTTCGCTCAAAACCAATCCCTTGATTCTTCCGGTGTCTTCCTTGTTTGCGAACAATCTCCTCAAAGTTCTTGCTTCCGACAAGACTCTTGTAGACACCTTTCTCTATGATTTCCTTCAATAAGCTATTTTCTTGCTCAAGTGTAACTTGGCTTGAAACATTGTTAGTGGAATCAAGAGAACTACTAGAAGTAACAATATTTGATTTAACATTGTTATTGTTACTACTAGAGGAAGAATTTTTCTTATGCTTGTCATGCTTAGTCTTAATAGGTGGCAAGAAATTAGACAAGAGAAGTCGTTTGGCAAGATATGAAGAACTCTTCTTTCGAAGATCGTCATTGATCGCTTTTAGAAACTCATGTTCTTGCTCTAGAGTGAGCTTCTCGAAGCGTAGCTTCTCATGAGATCTTAGGAGCTCTCTATGATCTTCTTGAGTTGTTTCATGAGCTAACTTAAGAGTGTTTAGTTCTTTAGTTAGACGCTCAATCTCCTTCATAGCATTGTCATTCGACTCTTCTCGACTATAAAGACTACTAGCATTTTCATCATTACTAAGCTCACTAGATTTATCATGCAAGAGCTCATCTTCACCAAGCAAGTCATCCTCATCACTATCAAAGTCAATGAATTCAGGGTGTGTTACCTTGGGACCTTTAGCCATGAAGCATCTTCCAATTCCCTCATTTGGTGAATCAAATAAGTCGTAGGAGTTGGAGTTGGAGGATACGAGTGCAAGTCCAGCAACACATTCATCTTGACTATAGTCGGAGTCGGAGTGATAGCTTTCATCGGATTGATTGTCAGAGTCGGAGCCGGAGACCCATTCACCAACATGAGCTTGATGTCTTCTTCTTGTGTACCTCCTTGATGACTTGTCTTTCCTCTCCGAATCCTTGCTTCTCCGAGAGGGTCTTCGTTCATAACAATCATCTCTACTCCTTCTCTCTCTCCGAGGTGACTCATCTCTTGCTCTTCTTCTTGGAGATTCTTCTCTTCTCTTGTGGGGAGCCGTACACTCATTTGAGAAGTGTCCGGGTCTTCCACAATTGTAGCAGTTTCGATCACGACTAGAAGATCTCTTTTCATCATATGATCTAGACTTTGAGCTTCTTTCTTTGCCTCTATTCTTGTAGAACTTGTTGAAGTTCTTGACCATTAGGCTTATCTCTTCATTGGAAATTAGCTTGTCACTTGAGGTAGTAGGAGCATCACTTGTAGCTTTGTAAGCACCACTTGACTTGTTGTGAAGCTCTTCCTTATCCTTAAGTGTCATCTCATGAGCAACAATTCTTCCAATGACTTCAGTTGGCTTGAGAGTCTTGTAGTTTGGCATCATTTGGATCAAAGTGCACACGGTGTCATACTTTCCATCCAAAGCTCTGAGAATCTTCTTAATGATGAATCGGTCGGTCATTTCTTCCCTAAGCCAGCAATCTCATTTGTGATGAGAGCAAGCCTAGAGTACATTTCAGCGACTCCTTCACCATCCTTCATCTTGAACTTGTCAAGTTGACCTTGAAGAATATCTAGCTTTGACTCCTTCACAGATTCAGTACCTTCGTGCATTTCAACCAAAGTATCCCAAATCTCTTTAGCATTCTCAAGACGGCTGATTTTGTTGAACTCTTCGGGACACAAAGCATTGAAGAGAATGTCACAAGCTTGAGCATTGTTTTGCAACATCCGCAACTCTTCGGGTGTAGCTTCGCGATCCGGAACTTTTCCTTCTTCAAAGAAATCACCTTGCATGCCAATACAAATAATGCCCCATGCGGCTGGGTTATGACCAAGAATATGCATTTTCATTTTATGCTTCCAACTAGCAAAATTTGTACCATCAAAGTAAGGACCTCTACGATAATTACCCTCACTAGACGCCATACTCTCCTAGGTTGTGAAACCAAGCTTATGGAGTCCAATGCAATGGAAACCAAGGCAATGGAGACCAAAGCTCTGATACCACTTGTAGGATCGAAAGTAGGTCTAGAGGGGGGGTGATTAGACTACTTGACAATATAAAAAATCTGCCTTTGGATCATGCAATGTTTTTGGCAGTTTCACAATTAAGATCAATTCAAGTAACACCCTACACATGCAATTCTAGAGTATATGCAGCGGAAAGTAAATTGCACATGTAAAAGAGAGGTGGAGAAGATCAAACGCAGTTTGGTGACACGGAGATTTTTGTCGTGGTTCCGATAGGTGGTGCTATCGTACATCCACGTTGATGGAGACTTCAACCCACGGAGGGTAACGGCTGCGCGAGTCCACGGAGGGCTCCACCCACGAAGGGTCCACGAAGAAGCAACCTTGTCTATTCCATCACGGCCTACGCCCACGGAGTACTAGCCTTACTCGGGGTAGATCTTCACGAAGTAGGCGATCTCCTTGCCCTTACAAACTTCTTGGTTCAACTCCACATTTCAACGACGGAGGCTCCCAAGCGACACCTAACCAATCTAGGAGGCACCACCCCCCAAAAGGTAATAGACGGTGTTGATGATGATGAACTCCTTGCTCTTGTGCTTCAAGTGATAATCTCCCCAACACTCAACTCTCCTCACTGATATGGCTGTGGTGGAAGAAAGATTTGAGTGGAAAGCAACTTGGGAAGGCTAGAGATCAAGTTTCATATGGTAGGAATGGAATGGCTTGATCTCAACACAAGGGTAGGTGGTTCACTTCTCAGAAAGTGTATGGTAGAAGTGGTGGTACTTTCTGATGGCTCTCCTCACGAATGAGGAGGGGGTGGAGGGGTATATATAGCCTCCACACAAAATCCAACCGTTACACACACATTTGACCAATCTCGGTGAGACCGAAGTTAAACTCGGTCAGACCGAAAGTTCAAATATAGTGAACGTTGGGATTTTCGGTGGGACCGAAAATACCATCTCGGTTTGTCCGAAGTGAGTCAAAGGTTAGGGTTTGCCATCTCGGTGTGACCGAAAACAACAACTCGGATATTCCGAAATGCTGTCATTTGGTTACAGAAGGTTGGCAGAACATTTTCGGTGAGACCGAGACTCAGAATCGGTTGGACCGAGAAGTTAGGGTTTAGGGAAATAACTGAAGTGGTTCATCTCGGTGGGACTGAGTTTGCAGAATCGGTTTGTCCGAGATTACTTATGAGTGTGTTGTAAAGTGAAGAGTGCTGATAGTTGAGGGAGCTAGATCACCAAGCACTTGAGCAACAAGATCATCAACACAACCTCATCCCCTTTTAATAGTATTGGCTTTTCCTATGGACTCAATGTGATCTTTGATCACTAAACCAAAAATGGAGTCTTGAGCTTTTGCCAATGCTTGTCTTAGCATTTTGAGGGGTCCACTTCTTCAGACATTTCCATACCCATGTCATCGAACTTTTCTGAAATGATTCTCAAGAGAATATTAGTTCAATGATATATATGTTGTTATTAATTACCAAAACCACCCGGGGATTAGTTGCACTTTCAAAAGTGTATGGTAGGAGTGGTAGACTTTCTGATGGCTCTCTCCACGAATGAAGAGGGGGTGGAGGGGTATATATAGCCTCCACACAAAATCCAACCGTTACACACATAATTGAGCAATCTCGGTGAGACCGAAGTGAAAACTCGGTCAGACCGAAAGTTCAAATATAGTGAACGTTGGGGTTTTCGGTGGGACTGAAAATACCATCTTGGTGTGTCCGATATGAGTCAAAGGTAGGAGCTTGCCATTCTCGGTGGGACCGAAATCAACAACTCGGATATTCCGATATGATGTCAATTGGTTACAGAAGGTTGGCAGTCCAGTTTCGGTGAGACCGAACTCAAAATCGGATGGACCGAAATTCTAGGGTTTGGAAGAATAGCTGAGGTGGTTCATCTCGGTGGGACTGAGTTTGCAGAATCGGTTTGTCCGAGATTACTTATGAGTGTGTTAAGCAGTGAAAGTTGCTGATAGTTGAGGGAGCTAAATCACTAAGCACTTGAGCAACCAGATCATCAACACAACCTCATCCCCTTTTAATAGTATTGGCTTTTCCTATGGACTCAATGTGATCTTTGATCACTAAACCAAAAATAGAGTCTTGAGCTTTTGCCAATGCTTGTCTTAGCATTTTGAGGGGTCCACTTCTTCAGACATTTCCATACCCATATCATCGAACTTCTCTGAAATGATTCTCAAGTAAATATTAGTTCAATGATATATATGTTGTTATTAATTACCAAAACCACCCGGGGATTAGTTGCACTTTCAGTTTCTTAAGAAGAGTTCATTTTGTTCTCTCTCTAGAGGTTAATTGCGTACATTTATATTAGTGAGCTGTCAAACAAAACAATCAATTCAAACAAATGAATGGTGGCCGTCTCTGGTGATCGCAAAGTCATGTATACAGTGGTCGTCATTTACTCCCTACTGCTATTGATCACTCAATGCTTTCTCCCGTCTGGGTTTTACTAATCAGACATGGTGACAAAATGAATCATGGACACAAAATTTCTCCACTATACCAATCTTTTTCAATATATACGGTCAATCTTTAGGTCTGACATGTATGATAAACTAACTCAATATAGCAAGAAAGGGAACAAAGCTGGATTCTCATGCCAATCTACGGATGGTGCCATCATTCAATACGACATCTGGTTTTCCCTTTTACAACAGGAGTGTCTCTACTTTCTAGTAACAATCAAGAATGGCCACAAGTAGTAACTATCAACTTCCCTCACAGAAAGAAAACATCCCCTAATCCACACGATAATGCAGAGTACATATCAAAGGGGTTCGAACCTTGGGAGTGCTTGAATATTTGGGTTGCTTGCTGACTTTTGGTATCCCAATTCCTAAACCCGAACATTTGTATTCTTTGCGAACAAAGAAGAATTGCACAGGTGAAGACGAGGGAGGAGAGGGGAGAGGGGAGCACACACTATGTGCCGACGTCTTGTCTACGGCGCTTGAGAGGTCGCACCGACTTGGCCGAGGTACCTCCCAAGCTGGGTGTCAGCACTATGCTTCCTGAAGTAGGTTCAAAACATATCACTTCGACCACGTTATGAAGGTCCAAGGGTGCAGATCCTTCCTGAGAGATAGACGGCTACCAGCAGGTCTGAAGCGTTTCACTAGCTTGCTAGGCTATTTATCTGGGCCCCTGCATGGGCAAAACTATGTCCTTTGTAAACCAGATTCTAAACCCTAGATACCTAGCTACTATAGCAAATCCCCCAACTCATAGACGGGGTCTCGGTATCGGGAGTTTATCCACTACTTGTTCTTGTCGTTTTGGTAGCTAGTTCTATCGATCTCCTCCGGGATCTGACAATTGGTATCAGTAGCAGGTGGTCCTAGGCGGCGTGGTGACGGAGAGGACCCGGGTGGCGTAGGCGGCGGTAGACTATTCACGTGCAAACAGGTAGCTAAGATATGGTTGCCGGCGAGATCCACACTCCCGAAGGTAAAATCCCATGACCCAAGCATGTTGGTGCACGAGTGGCGGCGTGGAGCGCAGGCGGCGGTAGGGATTCGAGATCCGATGAGGGTTGCAAGGCTGGTCCTTGGGTAAAATTCCGGTAGTCGCTCTTGATCCGGATGGTGAAGTCAAAGGGGGAAGACAAGGCCGATGAGGCCGAAGTCGCCTCCCTCAAGCTGGACATCGACCAGCTAGATGAGAAAGTGGAAGACATCCACTCTGAAGTGGAGGGGATTCACACACGGGTCACCGGGATCAAGAATCGGCTAACAAGGCTCGAAGAACTCCTGACAAAGCTTGGTAAACAAAGGGAGGAACAGGGGCCGGCGGCCAGTGCGAAGGAGAAGGAACAAGAACAGCGGGAGCAAGGGCATCCACAGTAACCACCTCCTCCCCAACCTCCACCTCAACAGAAACAGCAACACCAACCCCACGCGCCACCAACCAGATCATCTCCACTCCTGGACAGAGAGCTCCAATCTGGCGATGCACGGGAAGCACATTCACCCAGCCAATGCCCCATTACACTGAAGCCGGCAACTCGAATATGCAGTCCGGCTACAACAATGCCTACAATCAGTGGCAAGGGAACTATGCAGATATCCCAAACCAAGACCCATCTCCGTACTATGGCGAGCAACAACCGACGTTTGCATATTAGCCACCCCAACCACCTCCACCTCCCCATTACTATCATCCACCAGAACAAGACCTCCATGACCAATATCTGTACCCCCCCACAGTACATGCCCCAGCATCAATACCCTCCCCAAATTAAGTACCCTGCCCCGCAAATGGTCATCCCACAGTATACCCAGCAAGAACACCTACCTCCACAACAGGCAGCCCCTCCCATACAAGGCCCCACTGCCCATCAAACTCCCAGACTAGCCAGAGGTTATGACCAATATAGAGGGCAAGACAGAGACTGTTAGTTCTACAAATCCATTGCCAAATAACCAAAATTTGACTTCCCTCGGTTTGATGGAGATAATCATATGGAATGGATAAGAACTACAGAGAAGTTTTTCTCCATGGTGTATGTACCAGAGGAGGCCAAGTGGGACTATGCTCAAATGTACCTAACAGGCAGAGCTGATGTGTGGCTTAGAAACTCTGGCATTTTGCAACAAAATATAACATGGGAACAATTCTGCTAAGCAGTGCTGAAAAGATTTTCTGGGGACAGTTCATATGAGATAATTGAGAACTTCAACTCTATCAACCAGGGCACCAACTTTGTTTTGGAGTACACTGATAGATTTGAAGAAAATATTTCTTCGTACAAAAGAGAAAACCCAGGTGTCTGTGAAAGCTACAACATCAAATGTTATATAAACGGTCTGAAGCCTGAGATCAAACATTATCTGAAACCATTGAAGCCACACACACTGTATGGCACAGTTGAGACGGCTCGGGATATGGAACTAGGAGTGCAAGCTCAGCCTACGCAGAAGAAATTCTCCTCCTACAACAGCTACTATAAAACAAGTAGTCCCACACCCACAACAAACAAGCCTAGATGGAATGATAACAATACTGCTAAAAGAGAGGGTGACACAAAAAACACAGCCAAACCCGAAGTCAAGTACAGAGAACCAGGAATTTGCAGATATTGAGGGAGCAAATAGTTCTTTGGCCACAAGTGTGCTCAATACAAAACCCTTAATTTAATGGCTGCGGAAGAACCTACAGAGGGAAACCCAGATGACTTGCTACAGGAAATTGAACAACTAGAAGAAAATGCATCTCCTGTGACAACCCCCACTGAGGAAGAGCAGTGCATGCAAATTTCCTCCCAAGCGGTGGGCAAAAAGACCACTTCCAAATCTTTTACACTACAAGTTCATATTGGTGGGAAATGTGGAACAGCATTAGTTGATTCTCGAAGCTCACACACTTTCATTGACATGAAGTTCACTGTCAAGACCACATGCCACACTATCACCACACCCTTGGAAACTGTCCTTGTTGCAGGAGGGGGAACACTACAGTCTGGTTCCCAGGTAGTAGAAACACCATACACCATCCAGGGACACAAGTTCAAAAACTCCTTTAAATTGTTACCATTGAAGGGGTATGACATTATTCTGGGATGTGATTGGTTGGAAAAACATAGCCCAATTACAATGGACTTTATCACCAGAAAATTGGAGGTCCTTTTGGATGGCAAGAACAAAGTCACTCTCCGAGATAACAACAAGAAGTGCACTGTACCACTCATCTCACTTCATAGAATGGAGAAACTTGCTTCCACGGATGTTGCAGGCTACTGCCTCTTCCCTGTGTCAAAACCCCCATAAAAGTAAGACCAACAATGCACTGAAGTGGAAGATTTACTGGAAGAGTACAAGGATGTTTTCCAAGAACCTAAGGGAATGCCACCTATCAGAGAACGTGACCATTCCATTCCCTTGAAAAATAACTCCCAGCCCCCTATGGTTACACCTTACAGAGTCCCCCACAAGCAAAAGAACAAAATGGAGCAACAAATCCAAGAGTTGCTAGATGCTTCCATCATTACGCCTAGCACTAGTCCATATGCTGCTCCTGCAATTATAGTTTGGAAAAAGGATGGTTCTTGGAGGTTGTGCATAGATTACAGAAAATTGAATGCCCAAATTGTTAAAAACAAGTTCCCATCCCAGTTATCGAAGATCTTTTTGATGAGCTGCAAGGAGCCCAATACTTCACAAAAATTGACCTTGGGGCAGGATATCATCAGGTGAGAATGAATACTGCTGATATCCACAAAACAACTTTCAGATCATACTTTGGGCACTTTGAATACTTAGTGATGCCTTTCGGGCTCACAAATGCACCAGCAACTTTCCAATCTCTCATGAACAAAGTATTTGCCAAGCACCTCAGGAAATTTATTTTGGTCTTCTTTGACGATATCTTAGTGTACAACAAGACTTTACAACAGCACTTGAGACATTTGAAAATGGTCCTGGAAATCTTGAGAGCTGAGATACTCTTTGCCAAAATGAGAAAATGCACCTTCGCTGCCCCCCAAGTGGAGTACTTGGGACACATAATCTCCGGGAAAGGCATAGAGACTGACCCACAAAAAACTGAAGCAGTTTCCAGCTGGCCTCTACCTCAAAACATGACTCAGCTGAGAAGTTTCCTAGGACTCACAGGGTACTATCGACGATTTGTGCAACGCTATGGAGAAATATGTAGACCCCTGCATGGCATGCTTAAGAAAGAAGCCTTCCACTGGACAGCGCACCAAACAACAACCTTCAATCAACTCAAGCACAAGCTCACTTCATCTCCCAGACATGGCATGGGCACACTTGACCATGGATTTTATCGAAGGGTTACCAAAATCCAATTGAAAAAAGGTTATACTTGTAGTGGTGGACATATATACCAAGTATGCCCATTTCATCTCCCTCCCTCACCCCTACAATGTGCAAATGGTGGCCCAAGACTTCATCGACAATGTTTTCAAGCTACATGGCCCACCAATCAGCATTGTGACCGACAAGGATAAAATCTTCACAAGTAACATGTGGCAGAGCATCTTCAAAGCAATGAAAGTCAAATTCAGACTCAACACTTCATACCACCCCCAGAGTGACGGTCAAACCGAGCGAGTCAACCAATGTTTGGAATAATATCTCAGATGCATGGTTTTCCAGGAGCCCAAGTAATGGCACTCCTGGCTACCCCTAGCAGAGTGGTGGTACAATACCACATACCACACTGCCACTAAGTTCACACCATTTCAGGCTTTGTACAGCTACCCCCCTCCCCTGATCAGTGAAATTGCTATCCCTGGCCCGGCTGACACGGATGCCAAGGAATTCTTGTCTGAAAAACAACACATGTTGTCCACTCTGAAGGAGAATTTGGCACAGGCCCAGGGGCGCATGAAAAAATACGCCGACCAGAAGAGACTCGAGAGGCAATTTGAAGTTGGAGATATGGTTTACCTACGAATGCAACCGTACAGAATGGTTGCCTTCGGAATTCGCCAAGCCATGAAGCTCACAACAAAGTTCTATGGTCCTTACCGTATATTGGAAAAGATTGGCCATATGGCTTACAAACTCCAACTTCCAGCGAATGTGGACATCCATCCTGTATTCCACGTGAGCCAGTTAAAGAAGCACCTTGGCTCTCATGCAATACCTAGCCTAGATCTTCCTATGGTGGGCACAGATGGTAAGATCAAAACAGAACCCTTGCATGTCCTGGAAACTCGATAGTTGCCCCGAAATGGCATTCTGGTCACACAATGGCTAGTCGAGTGGGAGAACCTCAAGCCAGAAGATGCAACTTGGGAGGATGCCAACTTCATGAAGCAAGTCTTCCCAGCCTTTTTCGCGAACACAATCAAGGGTTGGTTCCCAGGTCGAAATACTTGAGGACAAGTATGTTTTTCAGGGGGGGGGATTGTCAGCACTCTGCTTCCTGAAGTAGGTTCAGAACATATCGCTTTTACCACGTTATGAAGATCCAAGGGTAGAGATCATTCTTGAGAGATGGATGGCTACCAGTAGGCCTGAAGCGTTTCACTAGCTTGCTAGGCTATTTATCTGAGCCCCTGCGTGGGCAAAACTATGTCATTTGTAAACTAGATTCTAAATCCTAGATACCTAGCTAATGTAGCAAATCCCCCAACTCATAGATGGGGTCTCCATATCGGGAGTTTATCCACTACTTGTTCTTGTCGATTTGGTAGCTAGTTATGTCGATCTCCTCCGGGATCTGACACTAGGCCTCGTCTCGAATATGCTACGCGGCGAGTCGCAGGGCGATCCTTCGCCAACGAACCGCGCCTCGGAATCCTCGGCCGCAATCTCAAGTCGCAGAATCCGATCGGAAAATGCCGTAGAATTGAGGGCAAATTTTAAATTCGATGACGCAGCCACTGGCGCCAACCCTGGCGGCCTCTTCTCCCCGTCGGCCATAGCCTCTGTTGGCTCCTCCAGTCGTAAACTCTAATTTCTCGGAGCGATTTGGATGGGGGGCGGGGGCGGGGTGTGGTGGTAGATATGGCCGTTACAGATTTTCAGTTCCCGAGGAGGCGGCTCGTCGCGTTTTGGAGAAGTACAAGTCGACAGCCTCTGATGGGCCGATCGCATGCATTTGATTGTTAGATTGGGCTTTGATCATGTAGTAAGAGTATACCTGGCCAAACCTCGGGCCGGGCCTAGCCAAGCCCGAGGCAAAAAACCAGGCCCGTCCCGGCCCGGCCATCGGGCCTGGTTTTGGGGCTCAAGCCCAGCCCGAACGTGTAAAATCCCGCTGGGCCTCGGGCCGGGCCCCTTCAGAAAAGCACAAAAACGCTGGGCCCGGGCCCGGCCATCGGGCTCAAAATCTAGGCCCGAGCCGGGCTCGGGAGCAGCGTCGGCCGGGCCGGGTTGGGCTTTTTCGGATCTGGCTACCCATGGCGAGGACTAAGTAAGAGCGACTTCAACGTGCCGACCATTTCATCTGCTCGTGTTTGTTTGGATCGAAATGGACTCAAAACCAGCCCAACACGCCGACCCATATGGATGTGCGTCCACTTTTTGTTCCCCCGGCGATCCATTCCAGGCCCAACTTTGGACCTCGCATAATGTCGGCGCGTTTTGGAGAAGTCCAAGTCGGCAGCCTGTAATGGGCCGACCGTAGGCGTTTGACTGTTAGATTGGGCTTTGATCATGTAGTAAGAGCGACTTCAACGTGCCGATCATTTCGTCCGCTCGTGTTCGTTTGGATCGAAACGGACACAAAAACCAGCCCAACGCGCCGACC